>CM061133.1:144845815-145381784 GCA_030789695.1 Scilla litardierei | reverse complement strand
ACAATTCAAACGTATTAGAGACCAAATAAGTACGGCATATGCACAAAATAGGGCTTAATGAGGGGCTAAATATGTAATATTTACCATGAATCACTCCAATTGTCTAAGGCTTGGCTCAATAATGCACTTTCCATCATAATATTTACCACGAATATACACAATTATGAATGAGATCAAATCCATGTCATTTTCTCTAATCCAGTTTAAATACATAACATACAAGCATCGTTTTGCATGGACAAAAAGTACAACACAACGTCAATTCTATTGTGAATGGAAATAACCAGAGTCGGTTAGGATTGCGGGTATCTTAGGGATACGCCCAAATCTATGTATTCTATCTTTCTACTCTCCTACCATGCCTATAAATAAAGGGCTGGGGGTTCCTCCCCTAGTAGTTGATTCATAACACGTTATCAGCACGAGCCTCTAAATATTTTTCTTTCCACAAAAATTTTCCGTTCGTTGCGAAGGCGACGGCGACGGCGACGGCGAAGGCGAGACAGGAGATCCACGAGTGCGGTGCAAGGCTTCCTCAATCGAGCATCTTCATCCGCGTAAGGGCTTCGCGCAACCGTTGCTATATCCGGAGGACGGATATAGAGGTAAACACAAGAAAACCGATGTTTTTTTAATCATACGTATGATTTCCCCTCCCATTGATCTCGAAAGATCGATATGGGGATTATTTGTCGCCTTGAAAACGACGGATCGTTCATCCCAAAAATACAATTTTTCGGGGTTAAAACCTAACTTTTAGCCCGCCGGCGGCTAGCCGACGGCCCTATCCCCCTCGCCTCCCCCCGCCCGTAGCGGAGGGAGTGGCCGCCGCACCGCTCGAGAGGGCAGCCGCCGCCGCCCACGGACCCGCGCCCCCTCCCCGCCCGCAGCGGGGGGGGCCGCCGACACCCACCCACCCCCCCCCCCCCCCCCCCCCCCCCCCGCCCGCAGCGGGGGGGCCCGCCCATGCCTCTGCGCCCCCCCCCCCCCCCCCCCCCCCCCCCCCCCCCCCCCCCCCCCCCCCCCCCCCCCCCCCCCCGCCCGCAATGGGGGGGCCGTCGATGTCCCTCCCTCCCGCAGCGGGGGGGCTGCACCTGCTCCGATGCCCCCCCCCCCCCCCCCCCCCCGCCCGCAGCGGGGGGCCGTCGGTCCCCCCCCCCACAGCCCGCCCGCAGCGGGGGGGAGGGGGGGCCGCCCCTGCCCTGACGCCCCCCCCCCCCCCCCCCCCCCCCCCCCCCCCCCGCCTGCAGCGGGGGGCCGCCGGCGTCCCCCCCCCCCGCCCGCAGCGAGGGGGGCCGCCCCTTCGCCCCTCCATCGGGGGCCCGCCGTCGACGACTACGAAGGAGGCAGCGGCAGCGGCCAAAACCCTAGCCGCCGCCCCCCCCACCCAAGCCCAATTGGGCTTTTCTGCGGCCCAAACCAAAAAAAATCCTTTTTTTCGGCCTACGGGCTTCGGCACGCAGGCCGAACAAAGATTAAAAAAATAAAAAATAATAACTGCGGGCCGAAGCCCGCATGCCGGTTAAAATTCAAATATATATATATATATAGCCAAAGCCCGCAGGCCGGCTGCGGGCTTCGGCCCACAGGCCGGTTAAATTTAAAATATATATATATATAACTGCGGGCCGAAGCCCGCAGGCCGGCTGCGGGCTTCGACCCGCAGGCCGGTTAAATTTCAAAAAAAAAGCGCCTGCAGCCCGAAGCTCGCAGGCCGACTGCGGGCATCGGCCCGCAGGCCGAAGTTCATATCAAAAAAAAGGGGTGGGGATGGGCAAAGGCTTCAAATAAGCCTTAAAAGAAATTTTTGGGCCAAAAATCAATTTTAAAAGGGCATTTGAGGGCCAATAAATTCGTGAAAAATCACGGTAAATTATAGGGCGATTACCTGGCAGATTAGGGCTTTTTGGGGATTTTAGGAGGATATTTGGGATGATTCAAAAGGAAAAACCATTTTCCTTCTTCAACGAAAATGTTTATTTTGGGCTCTTAATCAATTTAATTGATTAAACCCAATTTGCTTTACAACCCATGCATTGTAATTTTCCTTTTACATACTTTACATCTCTGGCAAATTATGTGGATATTATATGCGTGGTTGTGCATCATATTTAAAACTTAATAATTAGGAAGATCCTGCGACTGCTCTGCCGTTAGTCACCTAACCTAACGGTGCATGACGTTACCCAGTGGTTCAATAATTATTAAGTGATTAAATATTTTTATCCTCATGTGAATATAACTGCCTGTGCTGTTTAAAAATGTTGATGAGCACAATATTTCTGCATGAATTGCTAAATGTGGTGTTTGGATCGGCCGTTTAGTCCCACTGTTTATTTCCTGCAATTTTCTTTTATTTTTGAGAGAAATTGTAGTGAGGAACCTATGTAAATGTCAAAGAAAGAAGACCTACTTCCACGGAGTCGGAGGCCACGCTTGAAGTTGGAGATCTCTTATGGGACCCACAGGGTTTCCAAAGTTGTATTTTCATTTTTTAAAGCTGCAAATTTGTATAATTTGGACTATGTACTTTTTGGACTCTTTCTTGTGGGACTGGCCGATCCACACATTTAGCCTTTCGTTAAATATTGCCTCCGCATGAAAATGTTTTTCTCTGATTAATTATTAATTCATGCATGTTTGTGCTCTGCTAGATAAATGGCTAAAATTGCAAGCGTTGACTTCGAAGTGCTGGATGCATCAGGTAGAAACTATCTAAGCTGGCAGCTAGATGTAAAGTTTCACCTGCAGGCTAAGTCCCTCATCACTGATGTGACTGAAAAAGAAAATGTTAGCGATATAGAGAAGGCGCAAGCCATCATCTATATTCGCCGCCACGTGGACAAGACCTTAAAGGCTGAGTACCTTACGGTCGAAGATCCACTGGAGCTATGGACCGCCCTTGAGGATAGGTATAAACATCAGAAAGATGTTATACTTCCAAGGGTGAGATACGAGTGGGAGAACCTGAGACTACAGGACTTTAAGTCCATTGCTGAGTACAATTCAGCACTTTTTAGCATCACCTCACGCCTGAAGTTGTGTGGTGAAAAAGTCTCAGAAGATCGCATGCTGGAAAAGACGTATACGTCTTTCCATGAGAAGGATGCGATACTCATGCAGCAATACCGTGAACGTAAGTTCACCAAGTATTCAGAGCTGCTGTCCTGTTTGCTCATGGCCGAGCAAAACAGAGAGCTTCTACTCGCCACTAACAACATGCGCCCTCCCGGCACTGCCCCCTATCAGAAGCTCACCATGCCTCTTCCTCCAAAAGGAAGAGGGACAATAAAAGAAAAGAAAGACCACAGAAAGGAGGACAACAGATAAGAGCCAAGGGCCCACCACAGCAGAGAAAGAATGAAGGGAAGCGCAAGTTCACCTGGCACAGGAATGATAATAAGAAAAATGATGCACCCCCACCCAAGAGGGATTGGGAAGACCAGTGCCACAGCTGTGGCATGAAAGGCCACTGGTCCAGAGTGTGCAGGACCCCAGTGCATCTCCATGAGCTTTACAAACAAAGTAAGAAAAATAAAGCTGAAACAAACCTGGTGACATCTGATGCTCCAGTCAAGTTCTCAGCTGACGACTTCGAAAATGATGACCTGCTTGATTAGCCTTTATTTTTATCTTAGCAATTTGTTTTGAGAATAATTTATGAGAGCATTTGAATTATGTAATTTGTTCTAAATGAAAATGTTTAGTAGACAATAAATGAAAATGTTTATCTGAATATGCATGTGCCTAACGATTCATCTTTTAGATGAAACTGCTCTTATAAATGTTTAGTAGACAATAAACACGTACGATTTTTCAATACAAAGCCCAAACATCAGGGCCATATTGAAGATCCAGGGAACACAACAATGTTGCCCCCAAATGACACAGAAACAAAAATAAAAAGGATGCTCTAATCCCTCCGAATTCCAAAAGAAACTCTTTAAGTTTCAAGGACATCCGTTTCAACGGATTCCATTTGGAAACAGCAAATGTAAATGAATGAAAAAAAATACCGTATGCAACGTCTCAAGAAAGAGGAGTAAAATCCATACTTGAACGTTTTGAGAGCCTTATAGGCCTCTACCATACGAAGATTCGAAGAAAGGAAGCGGAATTAAACGGAGCACCTGAAGTGCCCGACATCAGCCAAGTTTTTACTCTGGCATGATGGACTTGGCCACCCTGGATTTCTGATGATGCATCGCATCTTATCCTATGGGTATGACTTGGAGAACCAGAAGATTCTTCAGAAGGGATAATTCCCTCGCATCCCTTACTATAAGGGAAAACTAATTACAAGGCCATCTCCATGAAAAGTTGAAAAAGAATCTCCACGCTTCCTCAAAAAGAATACAAGGAGATAGATGTGGATAAAATCCACCACCCCCAGTGGGCTATTTCGGTACCTCAGTGTACTGATAAATGCATCCTCAGAACACTCGTATGTGTGTCTACTACAGACCCGCAACTTAGCTTTTCCAAAGCTAATGGCACAAAAATAAAAAAGTTGCGGGCACATTTCCCAGACAATCAAATGTAGAAAATAAGTTTGGTTAATGTTGGGAAATATACCTCCCGGTCAATTCAAGAGCACTGCCAGGCAACGGGAATAGAAAATGAACATACAAGTGCCGCATGTTCATACCCAAAATGGGTCGGCAGAGTCACTGAAAAGTAGACTCCAATGGATTGAACGTCCATTAAATCACGATTGCCGATGGATGCACGGGGACATGCAAATTCTGCATGCTGCATCGTAAATGAAAGACCCTCTAGAGGTCAGAGTCTCCAATGCAACTTGCATATGGAATGCCACCGAACATTTCTCATCTGAGAATCTTCGGTCACGCAGTGTTGATCCCCATTGCACCATCACAGAGGACCAAAACGATCCTCAACGTCACCTATGTATCCATGCAGGGTTTGACTCACCCTCACTTTTGAGATACCTAGAACTCCAAACGGGGGACGCAGTTAAGGCACATCTTGAAGACTGTGAGATGAGTTTCCCCAAAATAAGCCCAGATACAGGAAAATCTGGTGTGAAGCAAATTATAAAGTGGGATACAAAAAGCTTGACCCACTATGATTCGGTAACAAAACAAATGTGAAGGTGCGATCCTGAAGATCCTCTAAAGAACAATGTTCACCACTTACCGAACTCATTTACTGACAACCAGAAGATTGTCAGATCACACATCCCTGCTGCAAAAAACTCCAGCTAGGATTGACATCCCCGAGGATGGATGCAATCCACCAGCAGCAGAAGTGGCTGATCCTCAACAGAAAAGAGGCAGACCACCAGGCTCCAAGAACAGAAACTCGTGGAGACCTTAAGACAATACTACCACAGGACAATGAGTTCATATCCACACCCTCACCCTTCCCGGAATCCACTGCAGAGGAATTGCCGGGAAAAGTGAAAGTGAAAGTAAATGTTGTACGTACTGGGGAGGTGTTGGACATGTAGAACATAAATTGTCGACAATGTATTCACGTATCATATTGCCATATACATCGCAAAAGCGATGATGTTTATAAATTATCGTTTCATACTCCGTTTTTAGAAGGCAAACGTAGAGATTGGCCAAAATGTGGAACGATGCAATAAAATATGAGCTGGACTCACTTATGAAACGTGAAATGTTCGGACCTGAAGTCCAGACATCAAAAGGTGTCAAACCTGTGGATAAAATAAAGTATTGCACACATAAGAAAAATAAATACAAAATCGTATGCTATAAGGTACAACCTATAGCACAAGGCAAATTTCGCTGAAACTAGGGATCGAACAAATTAAAATGAGCATGACTCATAAATGATGCATCAGTCTTTAAGTTATCAAAAGCGAATACCTTACGATTTGGCAAAGGAAATTCTGGATATGCTGTTATTGGATGTTGTGATGGCATACCTTCGTGGACATCTTGGTAAAGATAATTTCCACATTTCCTTAAATGCCTGAATAGACTTCGGGATGTCTATTCTATTGAAGAAAAACAATAAAAATAATGCACAACCAAGAGAATCGCTTGACAAAGCAATGATTCCTACTGAGGGTTGTCTTTGCATCTAAGCAAAGAGCAGGATTTGAGATCACAGTTGTAAACAACTAAAATCTCATCGGATCTCCTGAAGAGAAAACCGAAATATCTGTTCAAGCCTTACGTTTAAACATGAAATAAAAAGACCTAGGTAAGTATAAAGTCGTGGCTCATAGAATCATGTTACAAATGCCCAGAAGTGCGTTGGAGAAATTAAAGGGACCATTGTCATCCAAATTACACCTATGGTAGTATACTTAATGGATGTACAAAAACAACCCTTCCGATCGCTGGAAGAGGGGGAGGATATGACTGGTCCTAAAGTCCCTTATCTCAGTGCAATCAGGCACTCCTGGCTAACTGCACGCGTCCCGATACAGCAGTTGCAGTAAACTCAGTAGCCAGAGATAGTTGGCACCTAAAAGGGCCATTAGACCGGAGTTAAGCCTTCTGTGCTTCCTCCAAGGGCCAAAAGATTCGGACTTACAAAATAAAGTATCATCCTCCAATGTTCATGCAAATGCAGGTTTCAGGCCCAGTCCCTATACTGAGAAATCACAGAACGGGTAGCCACAGTGGGATGGCCATCTACTACAGATCTGCAAAGCAATTTAAGAAGGCAACATCATCCTATCATTCCGAGATCCTCACCATTCCAGAATCACACCAATGGTGTATTGGAGAGCGCCTGGTGGTACATCACATCCCAGTGACGACTGGGATAGAGACTGGTTTTGTGAAGCTGGCCATATAGTCTGAAGACCACATCAGAGACGACGCGATTTAGCACACCTCTCCAGAGTTTCTGGATTCAGCAGTTGCTTGATAATGATAATATTTGTAATAGGTGTATATTTTTGGAATGTTGTAAATAGGAGTGATGAGATAAGCCTAAGAGATCTGAAAGCCTAAGAGCTTTTCCAGATCAGGGGGAGTTGAGGGAATTTGTACTCTTTTCCCTTAGCAATGGTTTTTCCCAATGGGTTTTCCATAGCCAAGGGTTTTAATGAGACAAATCACATCAACTCTGGATCCTGAAGAATCCACCCCTCTGTGACGCACAGAATCCAGAAGTATTCATGAGCAGAGTCACTTGTACAAATCAGGGGGAGTTAAAGAGCGTTTGTACTCTTTTTCCTTAACTATGGTTTTTCCCACTGGGTTTTCCATAGCTAAAGGTTTTAACGAGGCAACCCTCACCAACTCTGGATCCTGAAGTATCCACCCCATGTGAGACTCTTATTAAGCTCAGAATCCCGAAGTACTCATGAGCAGAGTCCACACCTATGGATGGATAAGGGGGGGTGTTGTGAATGGAAATAACCAGAGTCGGTTAGGATTGCGGGTATCTTAGCGATACGCCCAAATCTATGTATTCTATCTTTCTACTCTCCTACCATGCCTATAAATAAAGGGCTGGGGGTTCCTCCCCCAGTAGTTGATTCATAACAAATTCATAATTTTCTAATTTTCAAGGAATCAACACTATTTAAAAATCGTCTAATTCATGGGTGTTGAGTTTGACATTTTTTTCTTTCTTTTTAACTTAGAATGATCCATGTATCGAGCTTTCCATTAATGACTCCTAGGTCAGACGACCTTTTGGCATTAGGCTTAGAAGGGCCACTCGAACTTAATAACTCGAATCATCTAAGTTTTATTCTCTCTCTTTTTGTAAGTGCACTCCCCATACATCCATCTTTTGACGCGAATCTCCAATGCTTCCTGAGGCACGAAGACCCGGTTACTTGATGAACTCAAGGGAACAATGCACTTTATTCTTTTTCTCATTTTTTCAATCATTTTTTAAAAGGCAACTCACACACATTCATTAGACTCACATTTTAGCACATATTCATGGCCACATTCCTCTTCAAAAAGAAAATTATTCCTATCAATCGTGTCCACTTTAAACTTATGCATCACAGCGACTTACATGAAATTAATTCAAACCATTTCGAGATATTAGTCATGAAATTTGAAACTTTTCATAAGGGACATATTAATAGTTAATTCCATGAATAGAAAAACAATGATGTCAAGCCATAATACACCTCCATTTTTATTTTCTCATCCTCTTTCTCCTTAATGAAATCAAAACAAAATTAACCATATACATTCTCGCTTCCATTACTTTTTGGGAAGCAGGGCATTACAGATTAATGACCATGAAGACAAGCAATAATTGGCATAACAAGTACATATGTAGTTATGATAACTATGGTAACTTTTATGTAGTAATTATGATAATAATAGTAACCTTTATATAGTTATAATATGCCAAATGACATATCAATATGTGCACATATTTATATGCATATATATAAATATATCACATGCTCCTGCACAGGTTCGGAGCAAAGGGGAATACCACGATTGTTATGCGTCTCTCATTGCTTGTCCTCTCTTCTGCGGTATGGCACATTTTGAAGGAGCGGAATAACCGGGTATTTCAAGCTCGGACACTCCCCAAATTGTCTATTGTTGCTAAAATCTCGCTGGATATTGCTTCGCTGTTCTCTACCATATTATTTGCGGAGGGAGACGCTGTTGACGACCTGCCCGGTGCTTGGTAATTGGGGCATGTGTTGAGGCATTCTTCTGCTGGGTGTGATTTTGGTTGTCACGATGTTTACTAGGTGCGGCTGTATTTTGGTGACTGGTTTTGCCTCTCTCACTTTTGTAGATCCTGGGTAGTCGCCTTGGCACGACTTGTACATTTGTTAATTCATATATATACTATACATACTTTTCAAAAAAAAATATAAATATATCGCATGCTATAATTAATATGATTTAAAGAGACTCATAGTGTAAATGTCTGACAATTTCAACTCTAATAGAACTTTAATGGATAGATTAAAAAGCAAAACATGTTGGGTTAAGTAAATCTTTCATATGCCAGGATCTTAGAAAATAAAGATTAAAATAAATGATGAAAATCATCAAATACATCAGTAAGAACAGAGTTTTAGAAGTAAATTCTTCAGTATAGTTGACAACCACATATTTTCATCGAAAATAAGTTGAGAATGTCGAGTTTGAAATCACATCCTTTTTCTTACGGGAAAATCACTCACATCTTATACATGTTAAAAGGATGGAGCTGTTGTAAATAGGCTTAAGCAAGCAATTAAGCAGGATTTTAACAAGGGGCCGGTCAGATGGGATAGAAATGTGTCTGTAGCAAAAACTACTGACCGTAGCCCACGGGCAAGGTGCCCCTGAACTCCTTGGTTCTTGATATACCCCTTATCCACAATTTCATGCCAGCCGCGGTATTTACATAAGTTATCTTCGAACATATTCCGCTGCAGTCAACGGAAACCGAGGATCATAATCCATAGGCCAGTCGAAGGTGGGAGAGGGTGGCACTTCCGTTATTAACCATTATCCGAAGACCAATTGCCCACGTCAAACGCTCTCACACCGTCGCTTTCTGCTTTCTTCCCCGCTTCCCAGAAACGCAGCTCACCCGTTGCATCACCCACGAATAGATTCCCCCTCTTCCTCCTCTCTCATCTCTCTCCCCCCCTTCAAACTATATATATTAATGCCTCCACCCATCACCCACCTATCTTTCTCTGAGGACAAACAAAATAAACCTCTCATACCAAAAAAAAAGGAAAAAAACCTCATCGACCTCATCATGTATCTCACCCACAAAAATTCCCAGATCTTCCCTTTCCCCGACCCTACCCCTAACAACCTCCCCTCCAACCCCAAACCTTTTGATGAAACCCTAATCCGCCGCCTCAACTCCCTCCTCAAAATCCTCGCCGGTTCCTCCTCTCCGTCGGTTCCCCTCTCTTCTCTCGTCCACGCCGTCGATCTGCTGTCCGCGACCCTCTCCTCCTTCTCCCTGCTGTTGTCGGATCCCAACCTCTCCAGATCCGAACCCGACGTCGCCGCCCTCTCCTGTCACCTCGACGCATCTGCCGCCCTCCTCGACGCCGTCAACTCCCTCTCCTCCCTCATCGACCGCATCTCGCGCCGGCGCCTCCACCTCGCCTTCGCCCTACGTCTCCTCTCTCACAGGCCCCTCACCCCCGACCTCGCGCGCAAGGCGCGTGACTCCATCGCCGTTTGGGGGCAAAGCAACCCTAAAGGAGACGTCGCCGTCGCCTGCAACGCTCGCGATCTGATCCGTGGGGAGCCGCCGCGTGGCAAGGCGTCGGCTGTACATCGTGCTATCTACGCCGTCGAAGCGGTGTCCGCTCTTGTGATCGGGCTCGTCTCCTCGTTTCTCGGAGAAAAAGCGGATCTCGAAAAGATCCGGGTCTCCAGCGAGCTCTCTTGGTCTGCGGCGTTTAACGGGGTCTTGACGGCGGTCAGCGGAAAGATGGGATCCCTCGCGGCGGAGATCGAGACGGTGGACGAAATCGTTATTGATTTGACGTCGGCGATGAACGACGTCGATAAGTTACGCAGCGTGACGGAGGAAGCACTGAAAAGGACGGAGGCGTTGACGGCGGGATTGGACGGTTTGAGTAACGCCGTAAACGGGCTGTTTCGGGCCGGGCTGTGTGCCAGGAACGCGGCTCTTCAGGGTTTTCGGGTTGGACCGAAAAGGTGTAAATAGTGTGCATATTGTGCGTAAATTAAAAATTTGTTGTGTTGGAAGACGGAAACAAGTGAAAATTGGAAATGAAGTTGATTTTACTCCTGTCGCGTATTTATTGCATACCTAATTTTAGATGTTAAAATTTATGACATTGTTGATGAATTAATGTGTTACGCCCTAAAAATATGGGTCTGTAGAAAGACAAAGATCTTGGCAGAAGCAATGGCATATACAGATGATTATGAATGTATTGTTGGATTTTTAGAATACATATAATGGTAGTATGTAAATAAAATCATACACCTGTAGGTATTCTACCAGTAAGACGCCATACGACCCCTCCCGACGTATTGTTTGTGCTTACAGATAACCCTAGATTCGGCTTGTAGACAGTGACAGAGATGCTATCTTCAACCTTCCATTAGCAAGTCGAAAGTCAATTTTCAATGATACTATACGCGTAGAACATGGTTCAACAGCTACAGTTGTCAGTAAAAAAATTGACAGATTCGTATAACGACTTTACTCGTGTTACGCCTATTTGACCGAGACCCATAAAACACGAGCCCAAGAGCCCACCTGCATCCTGAAAGCCCATTCGACAAAGGCCCTACAAGGGACCTTCTCG
This sequence comes from Scilla litardierei, assembly GCA_030789695.1. Classification (NCBI taxonomy): domain Eukaryota; kingdom Viridiplantae; phylum Streptophyta; class Magnoliopsida; order Asparagales; family Asparagaceae; genus Scilla; species Scilla litardierei. The sequence continues at coordinate 145,370,545 of CM061133.1, read as the reverse complement.
AAACGTCGATCCGACCGGGCCCCCATAACCCGTTGGTCGTTCGCCCACTCATGCGAAAACCGCTCCCCCGGACACGCGACCACTAAATGGCGATAATGGGGAGGTGCTGGCATGGCGGAGAGGGCGGCGGCGAGGGGGGACGGATGGGGCACGATCGATGGCGGGCGTGGGACGTGGGCCAGAGCCAATCACGCTGGGAGCTCTACAAAAGGGTCAGGAAGACGACGAAGAAAGGGACCGCATCTCAGGTAACAAAACCTAAGGTACTCCATCAACGACCTCGTTCCCCCAATTCATCTCCTTCCTCCCCCGCTCGCGCCGAGAGACGCCGTCACGATCTCCTTACGAGTCGGACCGTCTCCGCCGGGCCTCCTTTCTCAGATCTCTATCTGACTTTGGCATCGGAGGGGATTTGGCCGGAACCAAGGTCCGGCCCCCTGACGAGTATTCTCGTCTACGCAGGTGGACAACAGACCAAATGGCCGAGGCTACCCCTCGCCCCTCTCCGACCACTCGATCAACCGGACAGTGAGGCTTCCCCTCACCGTCAGCCTTCCGTGGCCGAGCACGCCCTACCGAGGCCGAGCGTCATAATCGGGTCTGAGACTCACCCTCGCCACCCGACGGCCGTGCATCTACCCGGGCGACTGAGGCTACCCCTCGTCCCCCTTTCAGCCGAGGCCGAGCACGTCTGTCCGAGGCCGAGCGTCTCAACCAGGGCCGAGGCTTCCCCTCGCCCCTTCTGCACCGATTCGAAGCCCCCGAGGGACCCAAAGCGGGCCCCTTGACCACGTTGACCGGGTTCTCCACGGTCAACGCATTGTAGTGAGAAAACACTCTGAAACATCTGACGCCGTCTGTGGGAACCGAAGATCATCCCACGAAGCAGAAAACCACACCAACAATGGCACGGGCCAGCAATGGAAGGAAGCGCATGACCCCCATCCCAGAGGAGGGGAATGGCGCATCTAATGGCAACCCCGAGGACACGCACGTCGACGGCCACCCCGCCCACTCAATCGAAGAGACCGGCGGCTCAGAACTAGCCACACAGGGACAGCTCCGTGCCCTGGCTCAGGAGACCAACGCGAGCCTCCAGACGTTGGTCGCGACAGTACAGCAGCTTGTCGGCCCCGCGCCGTCCGACGGGGGCGCGTTGAACGATAGCCACCGATGGGCGGGGGGCCCCCCGCACTTACGGTCCGCGGTGGTCGACGACCACGGGACCCGGAAACCGAACACAGAGCGTCGGTTCACGCGGTCCGGCTCCCGTCAGGCGAGGTCACGTGCCTCCTCGCCCTATCGTGAAAGGAGCCGGAGAGAGACCGAAGGGACGAACGGCGAATCGATGACGGCATCGTCTCGTCGATCACGGTCGTCCCACCGCAGGAGAAGCGAACGACGCCATTCAAGAGACCGATCACGGCGGAGCAGGAGCTCCCGCAGGAGGAGTCGGGAGCGTCGGGTCAGCCCGAACCCCAGCGTGGCGAAGGCTGCGGAGCCAGCCCCACCGGCGCCGGTGCTACCTCCACCCCCGCTCGAGCCGGAGACAGGCGAATACCGCATCCCCGGAGGCATCCATAGGGACCGGTGTCCCTTATCGCGAAGAATAACCGACGCCCGGGTCCCCTCTCGATTCAGGATCCCGGTGCTGGGAAAGTACGACGGAATAGGAGACCCGGCGCACCACGTGATGGATTACGAGGGGGACATGGCCTTCCAGGGAGCTGACGATGACCTGCTCTGCCGGGGCTTCTATTCAACTCTCAGGGGAGCGGCGAGGATCTGGTACCACAGCCTGCCCGGCCGCTCCATCGACAGTTTCGAGCAACTCGCCCAGTTGTTCTGCAAACAGTTTATGGCGGGGAGGCTGATCAAGCCTGGTGCTGAACATCTGTTCAACATAGTGCAAGGCCCGGCCGAGCCACTCCGACAGTTCATGCGCCGCTTCAATGCGGAAAGGCTGAACGTGAACAACCCACCCGACCTGGTGGTCCAGACGGCTCTTAAGAAAGGGCTTCGCCACAGGGGCCTCAAGAAGTCCCTACACACCGACCCCCCAAAGGACCTCCCCGGGATCATGGCAAGGGCCGAGCGCTTCATGCTGACTGAGGAGGCCTTGGCCGAAGATGTAGGAAAAACCGCTCGAGGGACCAAGCGTGGCGACGGCGGACGAGCTAGCCCCGAAGGGTACCGGACCGAGAAGAGGCAGAGGAACAGGCAGCGGGGAGAAAGCACGAGAGATACCACCCCAGACGCCATTCTCGCCCAAGTACAGAAGGAAGAGCGAGCTGATCGCCCTCCACCGAAGGCTAAAAGAGGCGGGAAGAACCGGGAGAAGTACTGTAAGTACCATAAGGACGATGGCCATGACACAGAAGATTTCTGGCATCTGAAGAAAGACATTGAGAAGCTGATGAGCCGAGGGCACGCCAGGAATCAGGCCGACGAACCGGCCTACGGAGAAGGGACCTCCACGCAGCCGGATAAGGGGAAGAAGATCAACGCCATCCAAGGCCCCCTCCGCATCATAGAGTGAGCAGGCAACGACTCTTCCCCCGGCGGCAGCCTAGTATGAGGGAGTTATCCAGTTTTACAGCCCTCTGTTTAGCTTCATTTCCTTTTTTCCGTTTCCTCCAAATGTACCGGTCCGACAGGACTCATGAGAGTACAAACTCAATCTTTTTATTGTCTTTACTTAAAATCCCGACGGAGTTGACGTGTCGCCAATTACGCAAAAGGCCGGGGACCGCAGCCTCACTGGAGGAGGAAGAGGAGCTTTGCCCTCGCCGACCGTCTCCGGCACTCATAAGTCTGGGGGCAATTCCCCCAGTAGACGCGGACGCTGACCGGTCCTAAGCCGAGGAGCTTCGCCCTCGCCGACCGACTCCAGTGCTCATAAGTCTGGGGGCAATTCCCCCAGCAGGCATGGGCGCTGACCGGTCCTAAGCCGAGGAGCTTTGCCCTCGCCGACCGACTCCAGTGCTCATAAGTCTGGGGGCAATTCCCCCAGCAGGCACGGGCGCTGACCGGTCCTAAGCCGAGGAGCTTTGCCCTCGCCGACCGACTCCAGAGCTCATAAGTCTGGGGGCAATTCCCCCAGCAGACACCGACGCCGACCGGTCCTAAGCCGAGGAGCTTTCCCCTCGCCGACCGACACCAGCGCTCATGAGTCAGGGGGCAATTCCCCCAGCAGGCACGGACGCCGACCGGTCCTAAGCCGAGGAACTTTCCCCTCGCCGACCGACCCCTGCGCCCATAAGTCTGGGGAGAATCCCCAACGCCAGTTTTCGTCCATTCCCAAGCCAAGAACAAGGCAACAACGCAAAGTACACAATAATTCCAAGTAAGTCGATTTCATTTATAATAGTTAACCCGAGTACAAAAATGCGTCTTATTTACAGGGGGATCAAGGCGAAGGGAACACCCTACAAACAGTCTACTCGCGATAAATGACAGAGTTCAGATCGACACCGACAAAGCAAAATTGGTTGACAAAAGACCCAGAGTAGGTGACCCAAGCTAGCGGCCATGCAACCAGCAATTGTTGGCCGCAGGGCTGAAGGAGATGGCGGGGGCTGGGGATCCATTTCAAGTAGACTGGCCCAAAGCGAAGCGGATGCTTAAAAATTTGAGGATAAGGCTGGGAGGGACTGCTTAAGGAGCCCGAGCTCGGGAGGACACATCCTCGGGCACTTCGCCCTGCTCGGAGCGAGGGGACTCGACTGGCGGAGGGGCTTGCCGGACACGTTCCGCACATTCCCAGAAGGAAGACTGGACGACTTCGACGATCCGGGGGGCGATGATGTCTATATACTTACCGAAGGCCCCCCTGAGAACCTCGAAGATCTCCTTCCCCAGGGTCTCGACGACGCCCTTCTCCACCTCCTCCGCCAGCCGCATTACCTGACGCCGGTCCGACAGCTCCCTCTGAAGCTCCTCCCTCTCCAGACGGAACGACTCCGCCGCTTCCTCAGCCGACTGATGAGCATCCCCTAGCTTTCCCTCGAGGTCACCCACTTGCCCCTCCAACGCAGCCACACGGAGGGCGAGGCACCGAGACTCCATCTGGGCCTCCATCATGGCCACCTCGGTCGCCCCGGCCCGCTCCTGAGCCCTCATGAAAGACTCCTCCATCTCCCTCAAGCGGACGGCTCGACACTGCAACTCCACAGCGAGCGCTGAACCCTGAAAAGACGAGACATGGGCTAAGAAGAGGATAAAGAGAAAGAGAGGATAGCAAGATAACCGAACCTGTTGGAGGATCCAGACCAAGGAATCCGACATCTTGTCGGCCGGGATCTTCTTGAGGAGGCTGCGGTCCCGGGGAGGGACGGAGACCTCGGCAACTTGCTGGGCCACGGCTCGGTCAGCAAACATCGAACTCCCAGGGACGACAATCGAAGCCAAGTCGCTCGCCAACAAGGCCCCGACCCCTGGTGACACGGGCGAAGACGCTGCGAGAGGGGTGGCTGGCAAAGCTATCGAAGGATCCCCGGCGGTCGCCGCGGGAAGCGCGGAACCTGTCGGGCCGGAGGGATCCACGTCCTCCTTCCTCTTCTTTCCACTGTGGGGCTCTGAAGGCGCTGGAGGGGAACGCTTCCGCCTCACACCATCCTCACCCCCCGGAAGGGGATCGCCAGAAGAAGAGGCGGGAGGCACGGCCGCCACCTTACCCACGGTAGGCTCGGCTCGGCGCACTTCCTCCTCAATGGTCCTCCGAGGCGCCCTTCCAGAGGTACTACCTCGGCTCCGAGCGGCTCCACGACGGATCAGCTCGTCAACGTCACGGACGAATTCGCGGCCAGCCATCCCTGCAAAGGAGACCGAAATCAGGATGAGTCGTAAGGCGATCAGGGGATGAAAAAGCGACCTACCCGGAGACCACAAGACGGCCTTCAGGAGCAGGTCGTCCAACAAAGACCAGATGGACTTCGTCTCCAAAGGAAGAGCCAACAGAAGCGCAGCGGCTGCCCGGTCGGCGTCTGAGAGAGCTAACGACGGGCGAGAATGGACAGAACTGCCCCAGCTTGTCAGAATCTGGGCCTCGCCCAAGAAGACCACGAATACATAATCCAAGTTCCAATCCCCTGACCAGCGGGGTAACCCGATCAGGCATTCCCTCCTCGAACGAGCTCGGAGTAGCAGCCATGACCCCGGACCGACCGTCTGGGCCTGGTAAAAGTAGAAGAGAAGGGGGAGAGTCGGCTCCAGACCACGGGTACAGCAGAGCGTTACGAAGCCCGTCAGTACCGCGATCGAACACGGGGTGAACTGACACAGGGACACTGTGAAATGTTCCATGACCTGGATGAAGAAGGGATGGAGCGGGAAGCAAAGACCCAGGCGGAACATCTCGACGTACATGCCGACCTCATTGCTCCTCGGAAGGCAAATCCGCTCGTCGACAAATGGAACCCGAACCTCGTATGGGAAGCAGAGATATCTTTCCCGGATCTCCGCGGCCACCGAAGGAGGGGTCCTCGACGGCGCACGGAGGACAACCGGGGGCACACTAAGCCGTACGGCAGCCAACGCCACGTCATCACGGGCGTAGTCTGGAAAAAGTTTCTCCTTCCCCTTATCTTGAAGAGAACGACTCCTGGCGGGGGAACCAGACTCCCCTAGCCGGGGTTCGCCCCGCCCGGACTCCGGAGGACCCCTCGTCCTCCGGCCAGAACCGCCTATCCTAAGAGCAGCCATAGGATGAAAGCAAGAGAGGAATTACCTATTTTCAACTAGTTTGGAGAGGACAAAGAAGCGAAGGCGACGGGGAACTCCGAGTTGCTGAAGGCTCTGAATACCGGGAGGAGCGAAGAAGAAGTGGAGATCAACACAACTGGGGATCTTATATGCCAGGGGAGAATTCGAAGCGCCTGACCAGAATGCGTGGCGAGGCTCGAAGAGTCGGCGGCGTTCCGAAATTGGCGCCAGTTGAAGACCAATCGATCCGCCTCATCATAACCTGCATTTATGGCCTCGCCTCGATTGAAGCGCCGCTCGGAATCCCAGGAGACATAACGGGTGATCTGAGCGAGCCGAGGCTGATCGACCCCACCAATGGCGGCTCACAAACCCTTCGGCTTCTCGAACTTAAGGCGACTCCGCGAGCGGCGGGGATAAGCTCGCCACTACACGTGGCAGCATCTGAAGGCCGACGGCGCTTCGGAGCCCGCGCCTTAAAAACATCGAACGGGCTAACTCATGATGACGACTAATAAATGAGTCGGCATCGACTGGAGAGCCTGTCAAAATCGGCAGAGGTCACATCGGCCGAGCCGAACCGACCGAGGCCAATCAACCCGACCGATGGGGGCAATTGTTACGCCTATTTGACCGAGACCCATAAAACACGAGCCCAAGAGCCCACCTGCATCCTAAAAGCCCATTCGATAAAGGCCCTACAAGGGACCTTCTCGAAACGTCGATCCGACCGGGCCCCCATAACCCGTTGGTCGTTCGCCCACTCCTGCGAAAACCGCTCCCCCGGACACGCGACCACTAAATGGCGATAATGGGGAGGTGCTGGCATGGCGGAGAGGGCGGCGGCGAGGGGGGGCGGATGGGGCACGATCGATGGCGGGCGTGGGACGTGGGCCAGAGCCAATCACGCTGGGAGCTCTACAAAAGGGTCAGGAAGACGACGAAGAAAGGGACCGCATCTCAGGTAACAAAACCTAAGGTACTCCATCAACGACCTCGTTCCCCCAATTCATCTCCTTCCTCCCCCGCTCGCGCCGAGAGACGCCGTCACGATCTCCTCACGAGTCGGACCGTCTCCGCCGGGCCTCCTTTCTCAGATCTCTATCTGACTTTGGCATCGGAGGGGATTTGGCCGGAACCAAGGTCCGGCCCCCTGACAAGCGTTCTCGTCTACGCAGGTGGACAACAGACCAACGGGCCGAGGCTACCCCTCGCCCCTCTCCGACCACTCGATCAACCGGATAGTGAGGCTTCCCCTCACCGTCAGCCTTCCGTGGCCGAGCACGCCCTACCGAGGCCGAGCGTCATAATCGGGTCTGAGACTCACCCTCGCCACCCGACGGCCGTGCATCTACCCGGGCGACTGAGGCTACCCCTCGTCCCCCTTTCAGCCGAGGCCGAGCACGTCTGTCCGAGGCCGAGCGTCTCAACCAGGGCCGAGGCTTCCCCTCGCCCCTTCTGCACCGATTCGAAGCCCCCGAGGGACCCAAAGCGGGCCTATTGACCACGTTGACCGGGTTCTCCACGGTCAACGCATTGTAGTGAGAAAACACTCTGAAACAACTCGAAAGATGGAGATCACCCAACCGGGCAAAGATGACCGGGCAAAGATGATGAAAGTCCTAATCTCACCGTCTAGCTAGGGCCTAGCTGGGGCCTGATTACACCACAAATGCCAAATTCACTGATCAATTGAAGGCTGGCAGAGATTAGGGATGGCACAAGTGACCTGACCCGACCTGATTGGCCCGACCCGACCCGGATTTAGTAGGAATTAGCTCGCCCCGTAGTGGCCCGAGACGGGCTATGGCCCGGCCCGCAGACGGGTCAGGTCGGGCTTGGGCCTGATAAGAAAACCGCACTGACCCGCCTCCCATTTAATACACGTTTAAGACTTAATATGCATTAGGCAGTTATGATTAGGCTGGCCTTTAATTGCAAGCGGGAAGCGACTCACGCTAATGATGGAATTGCAAATTTGCAAGCGACTTCGTCTTCGACTCTTCGGCTGCCGCTGCCCTTTAATTACCCATATAAATTTCACGAATCTCGAACACCCAATCAAAGACCTAAACGGGCCAAACCGCAGTACCGCACGATGCCACGAATGCCTTGGAGTCGTCGAGTCGGACACATGGCCGCCGATATCGATTCCAATTCTTCTATCAGAAGCGCCGAAGCGGGCCAAGCGGCCTCTCGGGAATCCGATTCTCCAGAATCGTTGTTTGATTCGAATTCTTCAATCGATCGGGTATTTATATCACGCTGCCATCTCCAATTTCTCATATCGATCAAAGCTTTTAGGGTTTGTGGAAGTGTTCCAACGTTCCTCGTCTGGTTGAAGCGATCAGTCAATCCCATCCGTGCCTGACGACCATGAGTCTCGCTGATTCGACCGCCATCTCCAATTTCTCACAGATCGAAGCTTTTATGGTTAGTTGGCTGTGGGTTTCATCTCGTTGAAGCGATCAGTCCGTCGTCGATCCTCATCCCATCCGAAGGTTAAACAAATTCTTTACCTGCAATCTTCACTTGAATTTGTGTGCTAGATTTACAGTCGATTATCGCATGCTAGAGTCTGCATCTCTAAATGACGTGTTGATCGAAACGTTTCAATTAGACTTATGTTTCTTTTATTTTTAATTTTTATATTATTGTAGAGTAGACTAGAACGTACTTAGATGTTAGAACTTATAAGACAATTTTTGGCTTATATAATACATGTGATGTTTAAGCAGCTTTCATTCATCCATATACAAAGTTTGCCAGGTCTCCACATGTGAGAATTGGACAACCCTTTCTCTTGCTTTCCATATGATATGGACTTCAACCTACTTGCTTTTGTCTTCTGGTTGGAAAAAAATAAAAGTAGTCATGATTATTCTGCACGTGTTATGCTGGGCATCGTTCTTAGTTCTTACCAGCCTATGTAAAATTTTATTGCAAATCTTAGCATATAAAACTGTAGATACGTATGCTTTCTTGCTAACTTCCTCTGCACATGTTTCAAGCTTTGAATGCATCAATGCTTGCTTGCATCTGGCCATATCTGTTCACCTCAGGTCCTCAGTAAACTTTGTTGTCATCGATAGTTGATACTCCTCTAATATAGTAATATCTTATATCTGTTCAGCTCTTTAAGATGTGAGGATGATGAGTTCATGTAGTTGAGGGAATTATTGTTCTCATCTATTGATAGCCTTGCATGCATTTTCCTCATTAGGTGTATGTTTATTTATCAATGATTCAATGGTTGCTTACATTATCTCATCTCCAACAATTTCTCCGCTTCTATGTGGTCCAAGGAAACATAATGCATGGTAGTTGTCCAAGAGATTGCCAACCAATGGCCATCTGTGTTAATATCCTCATGTCCTCAGGTCCTCGTCCAGACATATCATATATGGCTTTTATGATACACACAAATACCATACAACTATTGTCAACATAACATATATGGCTTCTATGATAACGGTTCTTTATTGTTGTATAATTTATTTTAAGACATACTTTTCTCATGAGAATATCAAGCGCACACACATCCTGATTTCTAGTATTGTTTCTCTATTTTTTATTGTACAGAATATATACCATGGCAGAGGAATCACAACCTACAAGCCAACATTTAGATTTAGAGATAAATTCATCTCCTGATATTCCTACTACTTCAGCATTAGATACACCAAGCTCACCTGATATTGTAGTCTCAACCGAGTCCACTGAAACAAAGACTAAGAAGGTAGTGGGTGATACATCTGGCAGAGTTTACTCTGAAATTTGGAATCATTATACAAAAGTGAATGTTGGGGGAAGGCCAAGGCTAAGTGTAATTATTGCAATGAAGGTTTACTTGGAGATCCAAGGCAGGGAACAACTCATTTGACGAGACATTATGAAAGATGTGATAGAAGAAAGTATAAAGATATAAGGCAGCAAGTTTTACAAGCAAACTTTGACAAGGACAAATTTAAGATTTTGCTTTTCAACTTTGATCAAGAAGCTTCCTGCAAAGCACTTGCAAAGATGATCATAAAGCATGAGTACCCATTGTCGATAGTAGATTATGAAGGATTTAGCTAATTCTGCAATAGTTTGAACCCGTGTTTCAAGATGGTATCAGGAAACACTATTAAGAAAGACTGCTTGAACATATATGAAGTTGGGAAGGCTGTCACAATGCAACTCTTGGATAAGATTGAAGGTCGAGTGGCAGTAACAACAGACATGTGGACATCTTCTCAAAAGAGGGGATATGTGGCTGTTACGGCACATTTCATCGACAATGACAGGAATTTACAAAATCGAATTATCAGGTATTATCGTATTATATTTACTTAGTTATAATTTTTGGTATAGATTCTACCTAAATGCTACTAATTAATTGTATTATATCTTTTAGTATAGATTTTTTATGTACTCGAGCAGCCCGCCTACTCGACCGAGTTGTCAGTAGATCGAATCTCCTTCCAAAATGTCGCTCTGCCTACTCAGCCCGAGTAGGCCTTGCTCGGTCGAGTCGTCCGTTGGCTCGGTCGAGTAGGTCCTGCTCGGTCGAGCAGGATGTCGGTGAGATGCAGCTCGAAAACAGGTCGACTCGGGCCGAGCCACCACTCTGCTCAGTCAAGTCGGATGTGCATTCTGCTGGGCTTGTATATCAGCTCGACCGAGCAGCTTGTGCTACTCGGTCGAGTCGCCTGGGAAACATCCCTAATGCCTCCTTTCCCCTGCTAGCTTCTCCTTCTCTCCTCCCATAGGCTTCCGAACCTCGGCGAACTCCTGTAGAGCCTTGCCAACAGACTCACGGGCATGATGGATGTGTCCATATCCAAAAGTGGCTCCGAATCACTCTAAAATCCACAAAACTCTACGAAACTCGAATATGGCGTTAGAAGTGCAGTATCGTAAGAAAATGCGGGATTTGGACGCGGATATGACATGAAATGCAATGGAATGATGCTATGAAAAGATAGAAAATACGGACACATCAAAATCCCCCAAGCTTACCTCTTACTCGTCCTCGGGAAAGACGAATACTAGGCATGCCGGGCGATAAATAAAAGAAAATAAAAGAGATAAGAGATGGAAGGTGGTGCTAAAATGTTCAATCAGATCTCAAGCCTCAGCAGTATATCACGATGCTTCGAAAAATAAAACACATGCTAATAGTATCCTCAAAATTTACAAATCATATGGCCGACATGCAATAAAGGCAAAAGTAGTGATCTTCTAAAATCATGCCATCAACTCATATCAATTTCATGCAATCTATAGAGTCTAGTATAAAAAGAGTTAGCAATGCATTTTTTCAATCAATATATATAAGTGGAGTACAAGAGATCACACCAACATGCAATAGAGAATGGAAAGAAGTCATGTCAATCAAATATTCACTTCAAAACATGAAAAAAATCTCCAAAGCTAAAATATTTTGTAAAGTTCAAGCATTATCGGATCTCCCTGTTGTGCACCATCTCCACTTTGATGTTATATTCACTCATATAATCAAGTGGTTCACCCCCCAAGCTTGCCTTGAGGAGTCGCATCTAGGAATATGATATGGAAATTTTTGTCTTTTCCCAAGTATTTGTAGTAGCTTCTAATGAAGGAATAGGAAATAATTTTCTTTCCTTCTTTTCTTTTCTTTTTATTTTTCTCTTTTCACATCATTTTTTTAATTATTTGGAAGCTATCTTTTTCTTTTGGGATTCTTGGGAAGTAGATGCGGTAGGAGTAGCTGTAGGGGATGAAACCAAATGATATGTAGAGAATCATAAGAATATGTGGAGAAGGAAAATAATATGTCACTCGGTTCACTTATCAGAGGTGCACAACGATTCAATGGGATAATACTCTAACAAAACTCATAGCTAGCATGGATATTTTCATTCATCTCAATGAATATTGAAAGCATGCAATATAAAGCACAATAATACCAGGCATGCAAATAGAAGTGGATACGATAACAAATAGGTGCTCCAAATGTACTACTGATGTGTGAACATAGGTGCATTACCCAACAAAGAACGTACTAGATACTATTTCATGCATTCAATTTCAATTCATATCAGGCATTAAATTAGAGAGATCAGCAAGAGAATATGCCAGCATATAAATAGTAAAAACTGAGACTAACCTAGATAGCATGTCAACAGATATAAGCATCGTGAGTAGCTATTGAGGGTTATGAGAGGTATCATCATGCAGAACAATTCTAGCTAAAAGGGAGAAAAGCGGAGAAAGTAAGAAAATGAAACATGCATGTAAGCTGGGCAAAAGTGAAAAACGTGATGTTGAATGAGGAAAAATGAAAAGGTGAATAAATGGGTGGAAAATGAAAGAAAAATGTAAAAATAAAAATAAAGCGATAGCGCTCATCCCCTAAGCTAAACACAGCGTGTCCTCATTGCTGAGAGCACGTTGGCTTGCGGAAAATGATGCTAGGGTGGGTAGGTGGGTAAGGAGATAAAAAGTGAATGGAAAAGAAATCTATGGAAAAATAAAAAAGAAAGTGATATGATACAAAGATAAAATGATGATGCTAATGAATGAAATGATGCATGGTGTGTCATCCCCCAAGCTGTGTAAGAAAAAGGCCCCGAAAAGACAGATGGGCACAATAAAAGATGAGGGAAGGATAACAAGTGGTGGAGGGACAACATCAAGCAGGGGCACCACCCTCTGGAGGTGGTGATGGGTCCCCCTACTGTGGACCCGGGACGGTGGAAGCTGACTGTGGTTCGACGACTGGGTCGGCCGGTGGGTAAGACGAAGTGGTGGACGCTGGCTGTGATGAAAATAGGATGATAGCAGTTTCGACTAGTGCTGATGTATGTGAGTCGACGACTGAAGTGGACACGTCCGTGGCTACCAACTCATGTGCAGAAGTAGCAGGCCCTACAGAAGCCTAGAGTGTGTGGGCACTGAGGGGTGCGGTGTTCAAGATAGTGGCTGGCCAGGGTAGAGGTGCGTGCGCAAGGATCACGGGAGGTGGGCACCGTGTCCGAAGCAAGTCTATAATGGAAGCGATATCATCCTCGACCCTCTACTGATGGGTGGCTATCGAGCAGGTGAAAGCATCGAAATCAAGCCTATGGCGAGAAGTCAAGTCCTCCATCATTTTCCGACGAGCGTCAGTGGTACAGGAGTTGAGGGGACGAAGGGAACTGTGAGACACGACTCGCGTAAAGCGGCTCCATGGAGGGGGTCCATGGTGCCTAGGCTGAAAGGTAGGGGAGTGTGTCCTCGAAGGGATATCGGTGATGGCAGTTGCAGAGGCATCCGCAACAGAAGAAGGAGCTGTCGTTGACACAGATGGGAGGACAGAAGTCGAGACGCTCTTAGTGAGTACGGCTGCTGCGGGTGAGGAAGTGGAGCCAGAGGTAGGTAAATGGGACCCTATGGAAATAGGCAGGGATGCTAGAAGGTCCCTAAGTAGTGTAAGGGTGACGGCTGGCTTGTGCTTCGAAAAGTCTAAAGCAGTATGCTAGGGAGCAAATACGATATCAGTGCCCTCGGGCATGGGTACAGGAGAGACAGCGGCAGGGGTCTCGGGGCAGAAGGTGGTGACAGTCCCCGAGGTCCCGACGATGGTGGAGGTGGTGGAGACAGGGGTGGAAGAGGTAGTGCCTCCTGGTGGCAGAGGGTGTGTAGGTAGTGCTGGAAGGGCAGCCACAATGGAAGCCAGGTCGGGCGCCTCATCATCAGAAGAGCCGAGCACACAGTCGTCGGCATCAGCATCGTCGTGTGCTGCAGGTGGCTCGATGACGTTAAGGGCGGGAAGTGGGTGGACCATATCTATCATCCAGCTCTGCTGGACAGGCACTATGGTGGTGAGGTGAGTGGCGGAAAGGACAAAGTGGCATGTGTAATGGGTGCCTACTAGATAGGTCCAGTGAAATGCCCATAAGGCCGAATGATGTGCATGTGCTCAAGCACACCTAAAGTCAAGCGTGTGGGCCCAGGGGGTCACTAAGTCATCAGGAAGATTGATACCCAGCATCCGTGCGAAGATGGTTAAGAATCATCCACAGCAGATATCAGTGGCGTAGTGAGAGTGGGTGGTCTGTAAAAGGCGATAGCACAGCCAGTGGGCCGCGTCAGAAAGGACAAATGGGCGAAGGGAGCCGTCAGGATGGAAGCACAGAGGTCGTGTCATTCCCATAAGATGGAAAAGCTCGGGTAGGGACATGGTTGTTGGATTCAATGGGTGTTGGATTCAGCGATCGATTACTTTGTGTTTGATGATAACAAACGTGTGTATACGTTCTAATGTGTGTGCTAAGTGTTTTTAGGAGTGGTATGCTTGTAAATCTTCAAAGTGATTACTAAGTCAATTGATGGAGGAATTGATATTCACATAGCAAATTGGAAGATGGAGAAATTTCTATTCATATATCAACTTGGACTTGGTTAAAGAGATGGAGACTATAGCTACACATATTGGACCAAGTCAAATTGGAGAGGATCTTATTCAAATCAATTTAAGATTGATTCATATCCCCATTGCCATTCAAATCCTATTCCAATTTGGAGAGATTTGGAGTATCTCTTTCGAATCTTCTTTGATTGATTCAAATCAATTAGAGTTCCAATCAAATCTTTATCAAATATCCCATCCTATTTGTGTCCAAATTCAAATCCACTTAGTATTGCAATAAGATCAAATAGAATCCCAATCAAATCTCCATTCAAATCCTAATGCCATGCAAATTGGAGACTTGGTCAAAGATGAGAGATATGGAGAATCTCATGCAAATCAAAGGTGATTAAATGAGATCTAATTCAAATCCTATAGCTACACAAATTGAATTCCATAGCCATTCATATTCAAACTCTATATCCAAAAAGATCCATTTAAATCCTAATCAAATTAGGATTCCTTCCAATCTCCATCAAATATGGGATTCTAATTGATTCTATCATATCTCATCATCTCCTATATAAACCCATATTCTAAGAGATGGACTTTGAGAGAGAGAGAGAGAGAGAGAGAGAGAGAAAACTAAAGAAATTCGGCCACAACCCTAGAGGAAAGCTTCATGGCCGCAACTTTGCAAGGAGCTCGACAGACGACGCTAAAAAGTGCATAACTTTCTCCACAGAGCTCGGATCGACGAACCGTTTATGCCATGACGATCATAAATCAGTGCTCTATAACATGGTGATATTTTTTCGATTTTAATCTCTGTATTAAATCCGTGGTATTTATTTTAGCATGGGTTGTATTCTGAATAGCTTCATATATTTCATCATCTCCTAAGCAAAAGTTCTTCATCTCCTCTAAGCCCTTGGCCACAAGCTACATCTCCAAGTTACTCTCCACATCTCCTTATGCAACTTCATAGCCCAAGCACACATCAAGGCCGCAACATACTTGAAGTCTTCAAGCCTTGACCGCATGTTCCATTGGAGAGAGCTTCAACACATTGTGCAACACTTCAAAGAGGTCCTCAACACATTGCGCAACAATAGAAGACAAGGAGCATCAAGACCGCAAGTTCTTAAGGGGAAAATCATCTAGGCCGCAACTTCCAAATGCAAGGACGTGACGTTGGCGACGACATCTTGTCCGATGCGATCTGACCCGTGCCGATTGACAGAGACGACTACGCCTTCACACTGAGATTCTCTAAACTCTTTTACTATTATTTGTGTGTAGTAGTAACGATCTATGTAGGGGAAACTTTACCGTATTTGTGTTACTTTTGGGGTCTTGTCTGGTGGGTGCTAGACAAGAGGGACTTGGCTAGTTGGGACTAGTCAAGAGAGAGCATTTGCTAGGATTAGATTTGTTGAGCACTCTGATGAGTGCAGGTACTGAGAGCCAGATGAGTATAGAGTGGGTGCTCTAGATACAGGTTGTACTAGGTAACATTTCTAATATAGTATTTGCTTTTGGGACTAGACGTAGGTCGTGGGTGCGACCGAACCAGGGTAAATCTGTTGTGCATCTGTGATTGTCTATTATTTACACTGCCTGTGATTTTAACTGAGTGTGATTTCTCGTGGGTTGCATGAGAAGTTTTATAAGCCTATTCACCCATCCCTCTAGGCTTAGATCCAAATCCAATAAGTGGTATCAGAGCCATTTTAGAGGATCTAGCCTAGTTGACCATGTCTATTAATATGTCTGATTATGCTTTTGCTGAAGGTCAGGCCATATCTCAACCGCCTAAATTTAATGGAGTAGATTATGCCTCTTGGAAAACTAGAATGAATATTTACTTAGCTGCTGTTGATTATAATATATGGAATATTGTTGAAAAAGGCTATAGTCCTCCTATGATTAAAATCCAAGATACTGAAATGTTGAAACCTGAAGATAAATGGAATGACAATGATAAAAAATGATTTTCCTTGAATAATAAACCCATGAATGCGCTCATTTGTTCATTAGATAAATCTGAATTTAATCGTATCTCACATTGTTTAACTGCGCAGGAAATATGGCATACACTGGAGGTGACGCATGAAGGAACGTCACAAGTGAAGGAATCCAGACTTGCGCTGCTGAGTACAGAATATGAGAGTTTCCGCATGCTGCCATCTGAGTCTGTTAAGGAGATGTTCGTGAGATTCATGGACATCGTATATAAATCTAGCTCCCTCGGTAAGCCATACTCTAGCTTTGAACATGTAGGAAGATTTTAAGGGCGCTACCAAGCTCATTCAGGACTAAAGTCACCGCCATCCAAGAAGTGAAAGATCTATCTCAGATGAGGGTGGAGGACTTGATAGGTAATATAATGTCCCACGAGCTTGAGTTGCAGAACGTTGAAGCTAGAGAGAATCCTGAGGAGAGGGAAAAAGATCCAAAGCTACTAGCGTTGAAAGCTAGTGAAGTTGACGATGATGAGGAGATGGCGCTGATGGTCAGAAATTTCAGGAAATTCATCAGAACTCCTCAAGGAAGAGCAAAAATGAAAAACAGGTTTAATCGTTCCAATAATATTAATTCTGCTAAAAATTCTTCTGAGCAGACTGCTACTGACCCTGTCATATGTTTTAAATGCAACATGAGAGGACATTATATGAAGCAATGCACACAAGAAACGGCTCAAGTTGCAAAAGAAAAAGGAAAAGCCAAAATGCTAACATGGGACATGGACAGCGAAGCTGAGGATGAGGATGATGAGGTTGTAGCTTTCACCTCCCTCTGCTTGATGGGAGAATTGGATGAGGTAACATCTTGCACAAAAAGAGTTGATCTTAGGAATTTGTGTAAAGAAATGCAAGCAGAACTTGCTAAGCAATGATGTATTATTAATGATATGCAAGATGAAATTGACAACCTAGAATCTGCTCTAGAAAATACTGAATCCACATTAGAAGGTGATAAAAATTCTAATGGTGAATTCAATAAGAAAATTGTGACATGTTTCATGAAACAAATGAATTGAAAGAAAAACTTGTTGCTTGTAATTCTACCATTGCTTTGTTGGAAAAAGAGAACTCTAAGTTGCATGAAAAAGCTGAATGTCTCATTTGTCCTACATTGTTAAAGAAATTGCATGTATAAACAAGATTTAATTAAGCTTGAAACTGAAAGTGAATACCTAATTAGAGAGCTTAATGAAAAGATGAGCATGATAAACAATGAGCATAAAATCATGAAAAAGAACTAAGAGGACAATAAGAAGGCTTTTATAAGTAAATGTACTTTGCTTGTGGATGAGAATGTGCTATTAAAATCCAAAGTCTCTAGTCTAAAATTCTCATTAAGGAAATTTTCAATTGGTAAACATTCGTTGGATACTATACTTGAAAATCAATTATATGGCAATAATAGACATAGACTTGGATTTGGTTTGAAAAATGTTAAAAAGTCAAAATTTAAAAAAATTCACAATGTGCCTACTATTGTCAAAAATATGTGTGCAAAGTGCTTTACTTGTGATAGTGTTGGTCATACATCTTATAGTTGCAAGTTTAGGAACACGAAAATAAAGTTTAAACAAGTGTGGGTTCCTAAATCTTTGGTGACTAACATGAGTGGACCTTGTTGGATTACAAGGTCACATATACCATCTACCGTGTAGGTACAATGGAGATTTGGCGAGGAGCTTTGAATTGAACGTTTTAATTATTTAAGCTTCTTTGCCAAACAACGACGTGAAGGTATATCTTTTCCCTTTTTGAAATAAATGCATAACTTCATAGATTCTTCATGCTTGGACTATTTTTTATTTGTGTGTTAGCTTGCTTGATTCTAGCTTGCTCGAGTCATTATTTATAAAAATATAAAAATGAAAAAGATAAAAAGATAAAAAGCAAAAAAATGGGTGCTTAATGAATATCTTTTCTTTTTGTATCATTCAAGTAGTACTATTGAATATTATTCATATCCTTGTAGAAATCATTGTATTATTGTTATAACTACAAGCACATGTTAGAATTCCTAAGTAGCCATGACATACTTAATGAAATGAATAATGTGATTTCTATACCTACACCTTCACTTCCACGAGTATTGAATATTGTTACATAATTGGAGAATCTTTTATGAAATGTTGGAAAGTGAATGTAGGATGTAAAGATAACTGAAAATCTAAGGGATATGATATACCTTGCCATGGATAAAAATTGAGCATTAAAAATGTTACTACAAGTATATAAATGAAAAAGAAGGTTAATTGCTCCGTATGAAAAATGGATACAATCCTTGGCAACGGTATTACTCACGAGTATCCAACATAAGCTTTATGGGTAAACTTTAGCATTGGTGTATTTACTCGTCAAGCAATACCACCCCCACATCTAAGAGACCTTATAGGCTATGTTTTGGGTTGTGGTACCTTGAACTCATTTTTAATGAGATGGAAAAAATCAATCCTAGTGATATCATGTATATTGGAAAATGTGGATTGGTTTTGGCTGATTTCTAAAGAGTTTCTCCCTTTGTGCTTCAATTATTTAATCATCTCACATACACGATGGTGTAGAAGTCTTTGTTACATTTTTCATTGAAATTGAAGTGTTTACTCTAAGAAAAATGATAAGCAAGTGTTAGTCATGATTTATAATACTTTATTTTTGCATGTGACATGAACTAGACTCGTGTATACGCTTTTGATGATAACAAAAGGGGGAGAAAATATTGAAGATTTGCGTTGCATTAATGCTTTATATGTGCATATCTGAATATTGGTTTAGAGACATCATTAATGAACCATGTGATTATGTGATTATATGTTCAAGTGAGAGCATGAAAATAGGGGGAGCATATCATGCTTATTTGTTTCACATTGTCATTACATTATTGCATGCTTGTATGCTTGTATATCAAGTGTTATATTGTTGCATACATTGTTGCATACATCCTCCCATTATCACACTTCACACACACACATGTCATGATGTATTATTTGAAACGTTAGTGCAAATCTTATAAAAGTTTGTCATCATCAAAAGGGGGAGATTATTGGATACAACGTGTGTTGGATTCAACGATTGATGATTTTGTGTTTGATGATAACAAACGTGTATGAACGTTCTAATGTGTGTGCTAAGTGTTTTCAGGAATGGCATGCTTGTAAATCTTCAAAGCGATTACCAAGTCAATTGATGGAGAAATTGCTATTCATATAGCAAATTGGAAGATGGAGAAATTGCTATTCATATATCAACTTGGACTTGGTCAAAGAGATGGTGACACATATTGGACCAAGTCAAATTGGAGAGGATCTTATTCAAATCAATTTAAGATTGATTCATATCCCCATTGCCATTCAAATCCTATTCCAATTTGGAGAGATTTGGAGTATCTCTTTGGAATCTCCTTTGATTGATTCAAATAAATTAGAGTTCCAATCAAATCTTTATCAAATCTCCCATCCTATTTGCATCCAAATTCAAATCCAATTAGTATTGCAATAAGGTCAAATAGAATCCCAATCAAATCTCCATTCAAATCCTAATGCTATGCAAATTGGAGACTTGGTCAAAGATGAGAGATATGGAAAATCTCATGCAAATCAAAGGTGATTAAATGAGATCTAATTCAAATTCTATAGCTACACAAATTGAATTCCATACCCATTCATATTCAACTCCATATCCAAAAAGATTCATTCAAATCCTAATCAAATTAGGATTCCTTCCAATCTCCATCAAATATGAGATTCTAATTGATTCAATCATATCTCATCCTCTCCTATATAAACACATATTCAAAGAGAGGGATTTTGAGAGAGAGAGAGAAAACCAAAGAAATTCGACCACAACCCTAGAGGAAAGCTTCATGGCCGCAACTTTGCAAGTAGCTCGACGGACGACGCTAAAAAGTGCATAACTTTCTCCACAGAGCTTGGATCGACGAACCGTTTACGCCAGGACGATCACAACTCAGTGCTATATAACATGGTGATATTTTTCTGATTTTAATCTCTGTATTAAATCAGTGGTATTTATTTTAGCAAGGGTTGTATTCTGAATAGATTCATATATTTCATCATATCATAGGCAAAAGTTCTTCATCTCCTCCAAGCCCTTGGCCACTAGCTACATCTCCAAGTTACTCTTCACATCTTCTTGTGCAACTTCATAGCCCAAGCACACTGATCGTGCCCCGGTATGCACACGCACCCGGGACAAGCGACTCGTAGTCTTACCGCAAGCACACGGTGTAGTGGTGAGCGGGTATCGAACTCAGGGAGGAACAATGACAGTGTCTTCTTCTAATCACCTAGCTATCGAAATGGTCAAGAATAATTTGGGGTAAAATTGTCACAATCGTTCGTATATCGATAGAAATATAAATAAAATAAAGCGCCTAGGGATATGGAATCCCCGCTACGAACCGTATCTCATCGTTGTAATTCGTAGGTTACATTATTGCTAGACTTGAATTTTAGGTGAACTAGTCGCAACTAAATGTAGAACCAAGCTCACGCTCTTGCGCTATTGCCGGTCTATAGCAAACCTAGGTTAGGGCCCAATCTCTTGCAAACCCTAACATAAGCCGCTAGCGTGAAGAACGACATCATCGTTCAACCGTATCTCGAGCCCACTCTCGTGCAAACTCGAGCTACGACCTAGATTGAGATAGTTCCTACCCGTCCAATCTCTTGCAAACGGATATTGGTATAGAATTCCGATTGAAAACCATAGCCTTGGTCCAATCTCTTGCAAACCAATTCTAGAAAAGCCCAATCGTAAATCTAAATCGAATTTCTAGGGCTTCCTATCAACTGGGATCCAATCTCTTGCAAATCTCAATCGATACGAATCCCTAGCTACCCGTAATTTATCAATCCCAACCTAACCCTAATCAATTCTAGCAAGAATTTTACCAATTCATCACAATTCAGAAATATGGTTCATAGGGTTCATCCCTATGCCCTAGGACAATAAAACTACTCACTAATCATCATGCAATTTATAAGAAATTCAATAGAAAATTCAGCACAATTTATTGCAATAGAGAAATTATCAACAAAAATAGAGTTTTTGACAAGAAAAGAGACAACCCAATGAGAATCCAATAGCATCCAACAAAAGTCCTCTTTCTAATCTCTCAAAAAGCCTAAATCTAATTATCTAAAAAGCTCTCTAAAAAGGCTGCAAAAAGTTTTAAAAAGTTCTTCTAAACTAGGACAAAAACTGGGTTTAAATACCCCTCAAAATCGCCCAAAAAATCGTGACAAAAATACCCCTGTGCAGCCCAGAAATCGTAGTTTACGCAGCAGGCGGGGCGGCTCACTCGGCCGAGTGACAAATGTCACTCGGCCGAGTGACAAACCCTGTAAAATTACAGTAAGTTGGGACTTTTCGGGGGTCTGTCTTCGGAAGTGACTCGGCCGAGTGGATTTACTCACTCGGCCGAGGGGCATTTCTGGCTCGGCCAAGTCGGAACCGTCAAAAGCCTGTACATTTACAGTAAGTCGGCCTCTTTTGAAGTGGGTTTTCCCATGTCACTCGGGCGAGGGGATTTCCATGCTCGGCTGAGTGGACTATCGTCACTCGGCCGAGTGCACGACTATTTCCTTCTGTTAGTGCGTGGCCGGTCTGGTCGGCTGAGTGGTCTCCTTGCTCGACCGAGTGGGTGGCTCACTCGGCCGAGTGATATGCTGCAGATGCCCAATCTTCATCTTTTCGCTTTCTCGTCGCTCCTACGACGTTCCTTCTTCTCCCACTTGTCTTCCATCGCCGAATAGCCCTCAAAAGAGCCTTGGGTGACACTCCGGAGTGGGTGCAAATCCTCTTGATCTCAAAATCACTCCGAATCGCTCCTTATCTCCTGAAATACGACAAAAACAAGAAATCGTGAAAAGCATCGCAATATTGTCGAATAATCGTGAAAAACGCGATATGAGCGATCAAAGTGGCATGCAAACATGCAGAAAAAGGGTGTAAAATACGGAGTGATCAAAATCCCCTAAGCTTACCTCTTACTCGTCCTCGAGAAAGATGAGTAAAAAGTAAACCCGACAGGCAAAATGATGGAAAAGAGGGAAAAATAAAAGAAATAAAAATAAAAATAGAATAGAAAGCGAAGAAGAGAGGTGCTAGATCATTTTTCTCAGGACGTGGGTTTTGCTTACTCATATAGCATACATCGAATATAAAACACATGTCACAGACTTTTATCTCGATATCATAGTATAATAATGCATTCAAAATAGAAAACCCCGAGAATATCAAAATAGCATGAAATATGGAATCATTCTAGGATTAACATCGTCTGAAGCATCTAAAGCGGTATGCATAACCATAGATCACACACTTTTCAATTGAATGCTTTCTATAAGGAGTATAAGAGATATCACACGATATGGAATAGTAAGAATAGAAAAGTATGGTTTTCATGAAATGAATGCTAAGTGTCGATTTCTGGATTTCGTGAAACTTTAGCAATCTCACCGAGTATAGAAGATTACTTAGCCTAGGTTGTCATGCACCGTCAAGTAGTCACTCTCTCACACATCATTGGATCCCACTACAACAAAACTAGTCATTTACAACTTTTATAGGACAACGTTTCTATTTTGATAGCTGTAATAAATGTTTACCACAACCTTTTTTCATTGAAAGTTGTAAAAAAATGTTTATTACAACTTTTTATCGCGGATAGTTGTAAAATATAGTTATTACAATGTTTTTCGTGAATAGTTGTAAATGTTAATTTTGAAACCACAACTTTTTTCCCTCTGAAAGTTGTAAAAAATGTTTATTACAACTTTTTTTCCTGGATAGTTGTTAAAAATGGTTATTACAACGTTTTTTCGTAAATAGTTGTAAATGTTATTTTTGACACCACAACTTTTTCTCTTTAAAAGTTGTAAAAAATGTTTATTACAACTTTTCTATTTGGATAGTTGTAAAAAATGTTTATTACAACTTTTTTCGTGAATAGTTGTAAATGTTAATTTTGACCGAATATTTACAACTTTTTTGAGACGTTTTAGTTAGAGGGGTTTACTCGTTGCCTCGTTTCCATCTGCCCTTCGAGCCCTGTTTCTTTCGCTCTGTCGTGCCCTTGGTCCTTGGATAATTCATGTCTAAAATAAGGTAGGATACGTAAATACTTGCACTTTATGGCTTCAGTAAAAGAAATCACGGAACAATAGCGTCAATGTATATGAGAATGTAGTTTCGAAATGCTACACTTATAACTATAACACTGCTTATATGCATATGCTAAATTAAGGATTCGACATTCGGATGAGCTTGACTGATTTTTCTTTATAAAAAAAAAGATAAAAAATCATAGTCGAAGCATTTATGTCTAATAAAGAAAGAAATGAAAGAAAGGATGATAAATGAGAGATTAGCACGAACGAGACCGTGACAAACGAGCCTATGTCGAAATTAAATATTAAAATGGCATCATTCAAAACATGAGTACCGATTGTCATAACATAACCATATCAGCCCAAGTCTCTAAGGCCAACGGGCTGGACCTACAAGCTTTTACCAAAATGAACTTGGCAAATGCTACAGGAAAAAACAATTCAACTCTATATGTTGGGATTGGTCCAAGGAAGCATGTCATCGGAGTCGACATGTAGCCTGATTAAGCTCTAGTAATGACCTTTCCATAGTCATTAATTGACTATGTGTGGCTTAATGAATTAGAATTGTACAGGGGTTGCACCCTTGTGGACTATATACCTAGAAACCTATGGTCTCAAAGAATACATTTTTCCAAAGGGAAATTAGAGGTTAAACCCCAAAAACAATCGCCGAAGCTCCCCCTCGTGAGTGCCCCAAAAACAGTCGCCACCCACGCTGCTCCTCACTCGTCTATTCTTTCGGCCTAGCTCTGATCTCCACTCGCCCCTAGATCTCCACGGCGCCCTGCGTTCTCTTACCGGTGGTGAGTTTCATCTTCATCGTTCGTCGATGCCTTTTCTTGTTGTCTTGCTGTTTGTTTGATGGGTTATTTACCCGATACTTTGATTTTTCTGTTCTTAGGTTTTGTTTTTGGAGATGATCGAGATGTGTGGAGTCTTATTTGAGATGATCGAGGGTTTAGGGGTTTTGTGATTTGGGTGCATTTGATTGGGATTTTGGGGATTCAGCTTGATGCTTTTGATGCTTTTGATGCTTTTGGGGATTCAGTTTGATGCTTTTGATGGCTGAAGCTTGTGCCTTTGTCTTGAATCCGTAGTTGAGAAGGAGCAGATAACCCATCAAACATAGCTGTAAAGATCGACGGATAATGGCGGTCCGCTGCTTCTCCTCCCGTTTCGCCTCTCCACTAAATCCCGCTGCTTCAAACCCTACAATTCTCATCCCCAAATCCACGAATGTTTTTACGATTGTAAACAATCACAGGATTCGTTCACTGACGATGGTAAGGTCTCAGCAAAGCCGGAGAAGATCCTGATACTTCCAGCGACCACAGCGGTAACCTTTTTCGATCGATAATTTGCAATTTGCAATTTTTTTAAATTAAGCAGTTTGTTGATATGCTATAAATAGTTTCAATTTTTTATGAGCAGTTTATCAAGCATGACGCTTAATGAATTACGTCCGCACCGTAATTTAGGTACATATAGTTCTGTGCAAAACCAATTATTGGTGTAGTTCTAATGGAATGACAATGAAAACTCTTCGAGTAGGGGAGGAGGAAAGATGGGTGGATACAGAGGTGAAGTCTGAGGTGTTTTTAAAGGGTTGTAGACATAGAAAGAGGGAAAGATATTTATGCCAACTAACTGAATAGCAGAGATGAGCCTTCATCAAGCACGTGCTCCTTGGGTTGAGTTGGGATAGCGAAGTCGGATGTGCATGTTCATGTGTTAATCCTATTTTGTTCGGCATCATTTTGATCTAATTCTTTATGCTCAAGGGATGGTTTGTTCATGCTAACTAACTGGATGAAATTGTGGGAGTGATGTGCTGGCTTTTCTGATTTGATGACATGCCCAGTCCCTTTTTTGTGTGGTTGTGGTTGTTTTTCGGCGAGGGGTGGGTTTGGTGTTTGCCACCACCGATTTATACTGGCGATCCGATCATATTCATATATTACTAAAAAAATTGTAATTAGATATTAAACTACAATGAAGGAAGCCTAATTTTAGCATATGTTGGCTAGGCACCAGATTGCACCTAATGAAATGTTCTAAATGTTTTGCATTGTGCATTAATCATACTCCATGAAACAAAGTACATCTATAAGATGTTTATTCCACTCTATTACTTGATTGTTTGGTTTATTCCAGTGTACAATATGTCTGTTGTGTTGTCTCTACTATCATATATAATCTTCTACCTCTTTGAAATTGTCTTTTATTTGTAGATGTAGGAAAACTTATTTATGTATAAGTTGTTTTCCATTATTAGAGTCTACCTTTTTCTTGAACTTTGATCTTAAGAAAAACGATTTGCCAATATGAAATAAAATTATGGTTCTGTGAATATTGTTATTATTTCCCTGTTATGAAGCTTCCTTATTTGAAAAAGATAAAACAAAGTAAATAGAAAATCTTCTCCCGTGAATGTTTGCACCTCATTTATTATTCAGTTCTTCTAGTAAAGCCCCATGTTCATAACCCTCAAGGAGTACTATAAATTGTGCATGTTATCACTTGGTACCAAGCTGATATGCTAAAATCTGAACTGATGTTTCCTTGTGTGTTAACTCGAAGCTCATGCTGTTCTCTTGGAAGTGGGTTTATGAGTAGAACCTCCAATCTTTCAAATGACATTGAATGGGTTGAGTTTCGGTGCAAAAACTGCTCATATATACTTGGGGCATATCCATCTTATAAAAATAGAAATGAACTAGTAGATGGTGGTATTAGACTATTTAAGTGTTATATATCCACCTGCATTCATGCCAGTGGACAGACTGCCATATTCAGGTAAATGCTATACATTTGAAATTTAACATTTGATCGGTAATTAGCGCGTCTGAGTAATATGTTTGCTTTCATTTTGACAGACACCTTAAACTAGCAATGTTATTTCTTTTCTTTTCTTTTTTTTGTTTATTTCCCCATCTGTTAGCAATGATTTGGACTTTCTGATGTAATTGCTGTTGGCAAAGATATCGGACAATGAAATGAATTGCTTCTTTTGATCAGGAAATACACTTTGGAAAAATTATTTTCGAATTTGTTGCTTGAAAATGCAAATGATGAGCTTTCCTACAAGATAATATTAAGGGATTTGAGAACTAAATCTGCAACTCTGCAAATAGTCCTGTTGAATTCTGAATCATGGTGCTCTACTGGCTACTGTTTGGAAAATGCGACAACGGAAGCACTTCAAGAGGCCGATCTGCAACCTGCTGTGAAAGTGCTGTTTGCAGACTTCAGTTCTGCCACAGAAGCCTTTTCAAGGTCTGCTTCCTTTCCTTGGCATTTCATTTTGATATGTGAATAATTTTATCAAACAAGAATCAAGTGCTTCTCTGAATCTCTGTATATCAAGGAAGACATGTAAAATGATGCCAGATGAAAATGATTAGCTATTTCTGTCACTGATATAAATGTGCATCAATTTGATTGTCACTCTATATAATCATATCTAAACAGACTAACATATATGATTCCAATGCAGAAAAGCCTCAGCCATTCTATATTGTTCCACTGCTAGGTTGCATAGTATGAAAGCATTGCACGATGACTTCCTTATCAGTATTACATATGTCTCTCTTAATGTATGAGACCAAACAAACATTCTTTAAATCATCAATTCAATTACACAAACAATTGTTCACAATATCTATTGCCGAGAATGTCCTCCTAGCTGCTGCAATTTCGTAGAGAAATATACCAAAAATAATAATCTCTCTTTCAATCATTTTCTTAGAAAGATTGCCTATCACCATATGTTGAGAAAACTCAAGCACTGTAGAGTGGTCCTATTCTCTTACTATTGTTTGTGCTACATATGTACCGGAATTATTTGCTGAATTGATGTAGCTGTTTGCTTTTGATACATGCAGAGGGAAGGAGGGGATGGGGTGCAGCTGTTTGCTTTTATTTGCTTTTATTTGCACATTGCTGTCAAAGGCACCTTTGTCTTCATGCACTGGATGTATTAATCCTTCATGTGCAAATCCAATGTTGATACATACATGCAACTGGACAAGTAGCTGCAATTATGTTAGATACATTCGCAAGCTTTTGCGTGTTTTGAGTATATTATTCACTGACCATTTGCCATCTTGATTAGCCCGTGAAGAACCTTTTCCATGACTGCCATGGCAGAAATCCACCTGCAAGTTTGTACGTATGTTTGTGTTCGGAAATTCATTGACATGGCATGGCAATCGAATTATCCTCTTTTCTGCAGAATGCTCTGAATTTGGTCTATTTGTCATGCGCAAAATGGGTAGCTTCTTTCTTCGGTGCTCAACAACTGTCTTTCTTCTATAGCTTCATTTTATTGCATCAGTATGCTAACTGGTCTTTTTGATTGCAGAAAGATACTGCTGGACGAGGACCGGGGAGAGGCAGACATCAAGAATGAGAGCCCGGTATCTGAGAGCTGTGTTGAGGCATGACATTGAATACTTAGACCTCGAAGGGGCCACTACTTCTGAAGTTATCACCAGCATCTCTGGCGAAAGGATTTTCGATTCAAGATGCCCTCGCCGAGAAGGCAGGTTCTTCCTCGTATCTACCGAGAATTAGTCTATAGATCATTCTATCGATGTATCATGCAAAACTTTTGAGTTGTCTTGCAGATACCCAACTTCATATGGAGTTGTTCCATTTTCATGGGAAGCCACATTGTGGCATTCCTACTGCCGTCCCCACGGCTCTCCTCCTTATCTTACCAGGCCTCGTGTATGGCAGGATGCTCGTGGGGCTTGTGAGAAAGAGTAGGATACAACAAGGCAGTTATCGTCGAGCAAGCCGTTTCATCCATCTGCACGGTCTACCCATCCGTCGGAGAGATGAAAACTGTATTGGAATTCTCTGTCGCTCTGGAGAGCTCGCTCAAACTAGGCCTATGTCAAGGCCTATTGAAGGGACTTGCAATCGGTAGTAATGGTGTCATATTTGCCATCTGGGCACTTGTTGCCTGGTATGGTAGCCGCTTGGCTTGGTCATGTACCAAGGCGCCGAGGGTGGAAGCATCTTCGCTGCTGGGGCTAGCATCATCATGGGCGGCCTGTAATTCTCTGTGTGCAACTTTTCTTTTGTTATTTGATGGCATACTTCTGTGTTGTAAAGGTGAATCTCAATTAATGTACAAAAATTTCTTTTACTGTTAATATCTTGAAATTATTTCTCTGTCTAAATTAATTAGCTAATATAATTTTTTTATAAAAAAAATGATAAAATGCTATTCGATATGTACAGCGAGATTTGGAACAGCTATATATTTTTTTAATTTTGTGCTTTTTTCGCAACCTTTTATAAAAGTTGTAGAGT
Organism: Scilla litardierei; assembly: GCA_030789695.1. NCBI lineage: Eukaryota > Viridiplantae > Streptophyta > Magnoliopsida > Asparagales > Asparagaceae > Scilla > Scilla litardierei. Next base: position 145,342,007 of record CM061133.1, on the reverse strand, counting down.
TTTAAACAACTATTTAAACCAGTTGTAATAAAAGTCTTTACAACCTTTTATAGGTTGTAATAGCAGTTTACACAACTTTTAAAGAGGGTTGTAATATTTCTTTATACAATCTTTTTACAAACGTTGTAATAAAAGTTGTAATATCTCTTTGCACAACTTTTTGTAAAAGTTATAATAAAAATTTATACAACGTTTATTAAAAGTTGTAATAGAAGTTTATACAACGTTTATTAAAAGTTGTATTATCTCTTTAGACAACCTTCTTACAAAGTTGTAATAGTAGTTTACACAACTTTTGAAAAAAGTAGTAATATTGTTTTACACAACCTTTTACAGAAGTTGTAATAAAAGTTTACACAACATTTATTAAAAGTTGTAATAGAGGTTTTCACAACATTTATTAAAAGTTGTAATATCTTTATACACAACCTTTTCTAAACGTTGTAATAGAAGTTTACACAACGTTTCAAAAAAGTTGTAATATCTATCTATTACAACTTTTCCTTACAACATGCAGAAAAAGTGGTCGAAGGAGCTGACCCTATTACAACTTCGCATATTACAACGTTTGTTAAAAAGTTGTCTAACCCCTATTACAACCTTTTTTAGAAGTTGTCAATGACCATTTTTGTTGTAGTGTCCTCTGCCCCAAGCTTATCCATAAGCATGGTGGCATAAACAAATCAATATGTACATTCCCCATTTCTTTTGAAGCTCCAAATAAAAACAAAAAGAGGGAAGAAAGAGAGAAAGAGTATGAGATGGGACCGTTATGAACTTCTTTTCTCTTTTCTTTTCTTTTTTTCTCAATTTTTCTCATTTTTTATATATAACAAGACATATATACATAAGCAATCCCAAATCAAAAGAGAGAAGGATATACAAGAATATATTTTTTCCTTTTTGATTTTGGGGATTTGGAGCATGAAAATCAATAGCGGGGGAAATGCCGATAATAGACTTGCTAAGGGGGGATTCACCAATGAATTTCAAATAGAGAAATGATGCTCAAGATATGTGGAGAAAGAAATAAATGTATCACTCTGTTCACTCTATAAGACGTGCACGACAATTTTCAGCAGAGTAATATAATCTACTCAGTTTAATCTCAAAAAGTAAACTAGTCCAGATATATCATCCTAGCAAACATTCAATCAACTTGAAAGTGAAGCGTTCAATTTATGCAATAAGAAGTGATATGAGAGAGGAAAGCAGTACTCCGAATATAAGCAGACAATGCATGAAGCTCGGTGTGTTTTCTATGATAAGCATACATATGAATCATCAGACATCATCTAATAACAGAATTTCATCCATATTCATACAGGAAAAGAGTGGGTTACTATTTCAAATGCAAAGAAGGACATAGCATATGATATCTGAAGCAAAAGATATGACATGACAAAATAGCATGCACATAGAGATAGGCTAACACCACGTCATCATCATCACAGAAAAATCATCTCTAGCAAAATATGAAAGAAACAAGGATAAAAGAAAATAGATACTACTATGTACAATGCGGCACACAAAGAAATAAGAAAACGTGATGCATGATAAGAAAAATGAAAGAGTGGTGAAAATAAGTGCAAAAGTGGAAAGAAAATGTGGGAAATCAAAAATAAAGGGTGGAAAAAATAAAAAGTGTGAGAACTCACTCCCCCAAGCTGAAGTGCACAATGTCCTCAATGTGCAAAGTGTGGCACACCAAGAGACGTGAAATGGGTGGGTGGGTGAGGATGCATGCATGATGAAAAAGAAAGAAAAAGAAAAAAGAAAATAAGATATGAATGAATGTGATGCATGCAAAGATCAGGATGGTGCAGATATAAGTGTCCGCAAAAGGTCTCTCCCTCACTCCCAAAAAGGTATAAAAAAGATATGATCAGGAAGGCATCAAAATAATACGTGGAGGAGGGGGGCCAAAATCAATCACCAGGCCCAGGAGCAAACGTGCAGCAAAACGACAAAAAATATCAGAGGCATCAAGAGTGTGCCTAAGCTGGTGGTGGCGCTGCACCAGCACCGTCCTGTGGCGGGGGTGGTGGTGGAGGTGGTGGGCGTGGTGGCTGTTGGGAGGATGTGGGTGGTGGAGGCAGACGCGCCCGAATCTGATTCAGGCAAGCCTGAATACTGGGAAGTATGGCGACGCGGGTCTGCACGGCGCTGATCGCGACAGAGAGAGCCCTAAAGTCTCCTCGAAGTCCACTAACAGCTCCCTCTAAAGCACGAATGCTCTGAACTAGAGTGTCTGGGGGTGGTGGAGCAGAGGGACGCACAGGTTGAACAGGTGAGGTACGGGGCTGTCTCTGGCAGGTAGTGTAGGTGACGGGGCTAGCAGGAAAGTGTGTAATGGGTGCTGTGCTCACTAAGGGATGCCCAGCCTCGGTGTGAGGCTGGGACGCAGGCTGGATCAAAGCAGCAGCAGCAGCAGTAGAGGTGGAAGGCAAAATGGGTGACGAGGCAGCAGGAGAGGTCAGTGACGCAGAAGTGGAGACAGAAGTCACGACACTCTCGGTAAAGGCAGCGGCAGTGGGGTCAGAAGGGCCGATGGCCGGGGTGGCCGTGGACAAAAGTGAGGTCAGGACCGCCACTGCGGCGGTAAAGGAGGTCTCGCCGCTCTCTAAAATGGTGGTGGGACTCTCGGGGCTCAGAGAGGTGATAGGCTCGACGGACATAGGCTCGGTGGTGGTGGTGGTGGGGTGGACTCAGCTAAGGTGCTCCGACACTGACAGACGTGTGGACAGAAGTGTCGGGAGGTGCAGACAGTGCAGGTGCAGGCTGAGGTATCACGGGGTCAACAGGTGGTGCAGGGGGTGCCTGCTCAGCATCCTCAGCCTTAAGTACGTAGGCAGCGGGGATAAGGAGATCCATCGCTGGAATCCAGTCCCCGTGAGCCAGTCCAATGTGTGTCCGAGCGGGGCTCGGAAGAACCATGTAGTCAGCACTAAAGGGACCGTGCAACCACACCCAATGCCTGCGACCGTGGGGACGAAGCATCTTCATCCGGGCCATAACATCTATCGACAGTGAAGTGGGGCCCGGGGCTCGACGCAAGTCGTCAGGTAGGTCCACGCCGGTCATAAGGGCTAGAAGTGTGATCAGACCGCCACAATAAATAGGTGAGTGAGCGCTCACCGAAATGATGATGCAGTCCAGAAACCAACTATCAACGTTGATCTCGACGGTGGGGACCTGGTTGTCTCTACCCCTATCCAGAACCCTAGGGCGAGTCATCGCGTAGAGCATGTAGAGCTCTGGCGTAGACATGGTCCCGGGCTCGTACCTCACTAGGAAAGTAGTCGACATAAGGCACTGTGCAATGCAGAGGCAGGGGTGCAGGATAGCTGAGGCCTTGGCCCAACTAGGGTCAAAGGCAAGTGGGGATCCTGTGATCCGTGTCCAGAAGGTGGAGGTGTCGAACGACCGGGGTGGGATGTGCGTGGGAGCATAGGCGCGGTCATGGACAGGGACAGCGGGCCACTGGAAGAATGCTCTAAGCATGTCGAGAGTGATCTCACACTCTCGGTCCATCAGACGGAACGAGCATCCTCCAGGGGTCCGGTCAATAGAGCTCATGACCTCTAGTGTCAGACGGATATAAGTATCCGCCGACACCGACAAAAAATCACGCCATCCCACGTTGTCGTACAACGTGAGAAGCCCCTCGAGTACCCCTAGGTGGTTTAGATCGGCTAAATGTGCGAACCTAGAGGGTACTATCGAGCGATGGCAGATACGCTCGAATCTGGCGCGGTGTGCGTCATTTCGAAACGTGATCCCTATCGGCCCGACGGTGGGAGTGGATGGAGGGACAAGATCAGCAGGGATCGGCTGTGTAGGTGGTGGTGGCAGTGGTGGGCTAGATGGAGGGGAGTCCTCCCTAGCGTGAGAGGGACCAGGATCATCGGTTCTCTTCCACTTCGAAGAGGCTCCCCGTGTACGTGGCCTAGTGTGCGACGACATGTATGCCGCGAGACGTGTCCCAACCAAATAAATACAGCGACGTGCTAAATGATGGAACGAGTGTACCTGAACACGCCGCGAGAGCAATAAGTATTGCGTGCGAAGAGACGCCTCCGCCGTGAAGCTCAATGCGCGTCCAAAAGCTCCCCAAAGCTCCCCCAAGCTAGCCTGCAAATCAAACGATCAAATCAGCAGTTAATATTCAATATATATGGGGGAGATATGGGATAATAGATAGATATAAAAATTAATTTGGATTTTGGGCTTAACAGGCATACAGATCAAGAGAAACGGGGAGAAACAGGGCGTTTTGGGGCAAAACGGGGTGATTGGGGGCGGTGGCGACCGGCACCGGCGAGGGGTGGCGGCGGTCGGTCGTCGGTGGGGCGCGAGCAGGCGATCACCGGTGAAGGGGGGACCGGCTCTGGCACGACAACAGTCGCAGCAGGTGAGGGATCGCAAGAGACAGCGGGCTCGGGCGGAGATTGGGAAATTTTGGCGTTTCGAAATCCGCGCCCGCTGCGCTTCCCTTATATAGAAATTGTTACGACTCGGCCGAGTGAAAATGTCACTCGGCCGAGTGGCGTAAACGAAAAAGTTTGAAAATTTACCTCGACACTTACGACTCGGCCGAGTGGATTTGTTTCACTCGGCCGAAAGGAGAAACTCCACTCGGCCGAGTGGCTCTGCCACTCAGCAATTTTGAAGCTAGGAGGGTATCTGTTTCACTCGGCCGAGTGACAAGTCACTCGCCCGAGTGACAATTAAAACTAAAACTTACAGAAATTAACAGAGAGTTGGTCTGCAAAAACTTCCCTGATTGGTGCTCCACTCGGTCGAGTGGAGTCTTTGCTCGGCCGAGTGGCATAAGCTGCTCGGCCGGGTGACGTGCTGTTTTCTGCATCGGCTCTCTGTTTTCGCTCTGGTCTCTGTTTTTCTTCCTCCAGTCTGTTTCTTCCTCCTCCTAAGGCCTGAACGTGTTCCTGGAGTGCTATTCCTTGCCTCGATCATCCTCCATATGATTGTCTCCCTTTCTCCTTCTCATGTCATGAAAATTAAGACCCGTTGTCACGATTTTCATGGACATAAAACTCTAAAAACTAATAAAAGGCTAAACCAAAAATGAAAATCAAATAAAAACTATGCTAAAACCGTCGGGTTGCCTCCCGACAAGCGCTTGTTTAAGGTCATGAGCTCGACCCCTTAAGATATTCGTTTAGCTCGCGATATTGGGCGCATACGAGATGCACCCGTCAAACTTGTCGGGAAGGCCGCTTGGATTTGGGTCGTGGTGATCATCGGTCTTCCTCGACGCCCCCTCATCATGGGTAATGTTGGGGGATAAGTCCCCCAAGCTAGAGCTTGTACCTATCTTCTTCTTGGCCGGTGACACCGATCTTCCATTCGGTGGAGCTTTCTCCGGATTCTTGGCATTTGAGAGCTTGCAAAGCTCTCGTATTCTTGCGACATCAGCGTCGCCTTCATCACCATTCATGGAGCTATCTGGAGGGTCCTCCAACTTATCTTCTTCACCCGAAGCTTGGCCTTCTTCGAAGCCGTCGTCATGGAGAGCACCAATAGAGTGGGGGATTGCTTCTTCAATCACTTCATCGAGGAGATCCACATAGTCTAACTCCTCGTGATATGGCATGTGTTTCATGGCCTTGGGTATGTGAAGCTCGACTTCTATGTTCTTGACATTCAAGGATAGAGTTCCTTCACGCACATCGACGATAACGCCGACGGTTGCGAGGAACGGGCGTCCAAGTATGAGCGAAGTGTCGCCCTCTTCCTTGATGTCCATTATGATAACATCACAAGGCAAGCATATACCTCCCGGTACTTGGAGTGGAATATTCTCTGCGATCCCTACCAGCCTAGTAATCCGACCGTCTGCAAGTTGAATTCTCATATCGGTCGGCTTCAAGTCGGTGCCCGTGTTCAATTTCCAGAACATACTAAGGGGCATAAGGCTTACACTCGCGCCCAAGTCAACTAGAGCTTTTTGCAAAGGGACGCCTTCTAGTGTGCAAGGGATGCGGAAACTCCCGGGATCCTTCAATTTCGCCGGCTCCTTCTCCTTCCGGGTAAACCAAGTTCCTTGCTCCACAAGCATGATTTTTTCCTTCCTTTTCTTTCCCGAAATCAAGTCCTTCAAGAACTTCGCGTAAGACGGGATCTCAACAATTGCGTCTAAGAAAGAAATATTGAGGCTTACTCCCCTCAAGTATTCTAGGAACTTGGCGAGCCTTTTCTCCATCTTGGCTCTAGCTAGCCGTTGTGGAAATGGCACCGGTGGCATGTAGCGGCGCTCATCAATTGGCTCCATCACTTTAAAATTTCCTCCTTCAATTGGCTCCGTTTTGCTCTCTTCTTCAATTGTCGGTTCTTTTTCTTCCAAAATTTCCACCACGGGTTGCTTGCTTTGGGTCATAGCGGGAGTGGTATCCTTCCCGTCCCTTGTTGTAACCGCAACCACCGCATTGATGTGCCCGGTGTTGCTCCGTGGATTGGGCTCGGGTTGAGCCGGAAATTGTTGGGCGTTCTTGTTGAGCAACACAAGTTGCTCTCCAAGTTGAGCGACAACGGTACTTAGGGAATCTTGTCCCGCCATCTACTTAGCATTTATCTTTCTCTGCTCCACCATAAATTCCTCCACCCTAGCTTCGTGGTCTGATCATTGTTGAGCTTGAGGTGGGTTGGGAGCTCTCCAACCTTGGTTGTACCCGGGGGGTCTATATGGTCCCGTTTGTTGCCTTGGCAGGTAATTTTGTTGCGGTGGACCCCTCGGTTGATATTGAGGTTGTGGTAGTGGAGGCCGAGCTTGAGGAAGTTGTTGTGGCGGCGGGTTCAAAGCACCATCATTGTTTGCATATGAAAATCCCAGATGGTTTCTAGCGGCCGGGTTGGCCCAATATCCGGAGTTCCCCGCGACATATTGTACTTGCTCCAAGGCTCCCTCTCCATTGTCCCCTCCTACATACATGGCTTGGGATTGGTCTTGCCGATCACTTATATTGCTTATCGGCGTAGATGTAGAGGGTGCTCCATGTGGCTCGGTGATATATTTCTCCAATCTCTCCACCACCTTATGGAGAGAGTCAAACTTGTTTGAAAGCTCCACTACGGCCTTGGCCTCATAAATGCTAGTGGGCTTCAAAGAGGACGAAGAATGTCCTCGTTCGTCCCCCCATTGTTGGTTATTTGAGGCCATCTCCTCTAACAAGGCCGTAGCTTCATCTGGGGTTTTTAATAGTATGGCTCCATTGGCGGTTGCGTCAATAATTTGCTTCGTGCCCGGTTGGAGTCCATTGTAGAAACTGTGAACAAGCTCCCAATCTTCTATACTGTGATGGGGGCATTAATGTTGTAAGTCCTTGAAGCGCTCCCATGCTTCATAGAGGGTTTCTTGCGGTCCTTGCTTAAAGGACATGAGAGCACTCCGTATCTTCACTGTCTTGGAAGGAGGGTAAAATTTGTCAACGAAGGCGCTCGCCAACTCATCCCAAGTGGTGAATGTCCCTTCCGCTTGCGTCCTCAACCAATATAAAGCTTTATCTTTAAGTGTGAAGGGGAAGAGTCACAGTCGGATTGCATCAATAGAAATGCCCGGCATTTGGAAGGTGACGCACTTAAACAAGAAAAGTTGGATGTGATAATGCGGATTCTCATGGGCATTCCCATGAAACGGGTCTTGTTGCATCAATACTACCAATCCCGTCTTTAGCTCAAAATTCTTGTCCGCCGCTAGTTCCGGCATGGCGATGGATGATGTGGTGGAAGAAGTCTTAGGCCAAAGCCTACCTCTAATGGATATGATCCTCGCCATACGTGCGGCTAGCTCCTCCGGTGTCTCCACACGGTTCATACAATTGTCCTCCGTAGCGTGCCTTCTCTCGGCTCTGATCCTCCTCACGGTATGCTCGATCTCCGGATCAAATAATATTTCCTCGGGGTTCGCCGAAGATCTCGTGTACTTGCAAAGGAAAACAGAGTTTCAAAGGAATTGTTAGCACGAATAAGGAGTAAAAAGATAAAAGTAATAGAAGAAAAAGAAGACACTAAGTAAAGAGAATAAAATAATGTCGCCTCCCCGGCAACGTCGCCAAAAACTTGATCGCACCCCGGTATGCACACGCACCCGGGACAAGCGACTCGTAGTCTTACCGCAAGCGCACGGTGTAGTGGCGAGCGGGTATCGAACTCAGGGAGGAACAATGACAGTGTCTTCTTCTAATCACCTAGCTATCGAAATGGTCAAGAATAATTTGGGGTAAAATTGTCACAATCGTTCGTATATCGATAGAAATATCAATAAAATAAAGCGCCTAGGGATAGGGAATCCCCGCTACGAACCGTATCTCTTCATTGTAATTCGTAGGTTACATTATTGCTAGACTTGAATTTTAGGTGAACTAGTCGCAACTAAATGTAGAACCAAGCTCACGCTCTTGCACTATTGCCGGTCTATAGCAAACCTAGGTTAGGGCCCAATCTCTTGCAAACCCTAACCTAAGCCGCTAGCGTGAAGAACGACATCATCGTTCAACCGTATCTCGAGCCCACTCTCGTGCAAACTCGAGCTATGACCTAGATTGCGATAGTTCCTACCCGTCCAATCTCTTACAAACAGATATTGGTATAGAATTACGATTGAAAACCCTAGCCTTGGTCCAATCTCTTGCAAACCAATTCTAGAAAAGCCCAATCGTAAATCTAAATCAAATTTCTAGGGCTTCCTATCAATTGGGATCCAATCTCTTGCAAATCCCAATCGATACGAATCCCTAGCTACCCGTAATTTATCAATCCCAACCTAACCCTAATCAATTCTAGCAAGAATTTCACCAAGTCATTACAATTTAGAAATAGGGTTCATAGGGTTCATCCCTATGCCCTAGGACAATAAAACTACTCACTAATCATCATGCAATTCATAAGAAATTCAATAGAAAATTCAGCACAATTCATTGCAATAGTGAAATTATCAACAAAAATAGAGTTTTTGACAAGAAAAGAGACAAACCAATGAGAATCCAATAGAATCCAACAAAAGTCCCCTTTCTAATCTCTCAAAAAGCCTAAATTTAATTATCTAAAAAGCTCTCTAAAAAGGCTGCAAAAAGTATCAAAAAGTTCTTCTAAACTAGGGCAAAACTGGGTTTAAATACCCCTCAAAATCGCCCTAAAAATCGTGACAAAAATGCCCCTGCGCAGCCCAGAAATCGCAGTTTACGCAGCAGGCGGGGCGGCTCACTCGGCCGAGTGACAAATGTCACTCGGCCGAGTGACAAACCCTGTAAAATTACAGTAAGTTGGGACTTTTCGGGGGTCTGTCTTCGGAAGTGACTCGGCCGAGTGGATTTACTCACTCGGCCGAGGGGCATTTCTGGCTCGGCCGAGTCGGAACCGTCAAAAGCCTGTACATTTATAGTTAGTCGGCCTCTTTTGAAGTGGGTTTTCCCATGCCACTCGGGTGAGGGGATTTCCATACTCAGCCGAGTGGACTATCGTCACTCGGCCGAGTGCACGCATATTTCCTTCTGTTGGTGCGTGTCCAGTCTGGTCGGTCGAGTGGTCTCCTTGCTCGGCCGAGTGAGTGGTTCACTCGGCCGAGTGATATGCTGCAGATGCCCAATCTTCATCTTTTCGCTTCCTCGTCGCTCCTACGACGTTCCTTCTTCTCCCACTTGTCTTCCATCGTCGAATAGCACTCAAAAGAGCCTTGGGTGACACTTCGAAGTGGGTGCAAATCCTCTTGATCTCAAAATCACTCCGAATCGCTCCTTATCTCCTGAAATACGACAAAAACAAGAAATCGTGAAAAGCATCGCAATATTGTCGAATAATCGTAAAAAACGCGATATGAGCGATCAAAGTGGCATGCAAACATGCAGAAAAAGGGTGTAAAATACGGAGTGATCACACACATCAAGGCCGCAACATACTTGAAGTCTTCAAGCCTTGACCGCAAGTTCCATTGGAAAGAGCTTCAACACATTGTGCAACACTTCAAAGAGGTCCTCAACACATTGCGCAACAATAGAAGACAAGGAGCATCAAGACCGCAAGTTCTCATAGGGGAAATCCTTTAGGCCGCAACTTCCAGAGGCAAGGACGTGATGTTGGCGACGACATCCTGTCAGATGCGATCTGACCCGTGCCGATTGACAGAGACGACTATGCCTACACATTGAGATTCTCTAAACTCTTTTACTATTATTTGTGTGTAGTAGTAACGATCTCTATAGGAAAAACTTTACCGTATTTCTGTTACTTTTGGGGTCTTGTCTGGTGGGTGCTAGATAAGAGGGACTTGGCTAGTTGGGACTAGTCAAGAGAGAGCATTTGCTAGGATTAGATTTGTTGAGCACTCTGGTGAGTGCAGGTACTGAGAGCCAGGTGAGTGTAGAGTGGGTGCTCTAGCTACAGGCTATACTAGGTAACATTTCTAATGTAGTATTTGCTTTTGGGGCTGGACGTAGGTCGTGGGTGCGACCGAACCAGGGTATTTGTTGTGCATTTGTGATTGTCTATTATTTACCATGCCTGTGATTTTAATTGTGTGTGATTTCTTGTGGGTTGTGCTTAGATCCAGATCCAACAATGGTACCGACCTCTAGCCTGCAGAAAATGGTGGTGGCGAGGTGTCGCTGCATGTAGCGAAGGCAAGGATGCACAATGCATGATGCCTTCGCCCGGCTGGGGTGGTAATGGTCTAGACCAGAAATGCGATGCCAGAAAGCGGAGGCATCAAAAGTAGATAGCTCTTAGTCTGGGGAGAAGGCGGCTCGGGGTCAGGGACGCCTGGGAAACATAAGTGGGAACGGATCATGGCGTACGTGACCATGAAGTCGTGGTCCAGCAGCCGGAAGGTATTCCATCGCCTGCCTGGGTGCGGGCGATGGAACTCAATGCCTCCAGAGTGAGACATGTGTAGGTGGGTGCATGGACAGGCCAGAGTCGGTCGAAACTGATGGTGCGGTATAGCCAATGGACTCCCTGCAGGAGTCCAAGGCGTCGGAGGGTAGGGACATCGATAAACTGTGTGGGAATGAGTCTCCGTTGCGAAAGGGTTAAGAATCAGTCACGGTGCGTATCGTCCCTAAATATGATGTCGGATGTCCGCACACGTGGCATCAAGGCGGCAGGAGGGGCAGGATGTACAGTAGCGGTGATGGGGGTGGATGTGGTGACGGGAACAGAGGTGGCAGGGATCTGTGTGTGATGCGGGGGAGGAGAGTCGAATGAGGACGACTGAGCGTCTACATGTAGGATCCTGTCAAAACAACGTTAGGATCGATAAATGAAGTTGAGACTTACGCTTGCGTATTCGGCACGGTAGTCTCGGAACTTCGCCTTCGGATTCGCCACGATGGATCGAGTCTTCTCACGAATGGAGTAAGGCTACTAAATCCACAATCTAAATCTCTACTTTTAGATTAAGAACTTGGATAAAGAGAGAGGAAGGATTTCGGCAGAGCTTCGCTAGAATGAAATGCAAGGCAAGAATGCCAAAAAAAGTGTAATGAAATGGCTAAGCCTTGGGTCTTATTTATAGCCCCCAAGGTAGTTATTTTAGGAGTAATTGTTCCTTTGGTACAACATAAGCTTAAGATATTCCCCCTTTATTAGCCATATGTCGCATGCACTTATGCACATATAATGCGACTTTCCCATTAATCTAGAGATCCTCTCCGCAAGGGAACAGATTCCCTTTGCACACGACTTCGTGTACGCGACGTTCGAGGTCCGTATTCCCTCGTACATCCCCTACAAGGGTGTACAAACGTCATCCATATCCAACATCTCCCACTCACACTTGAGGGGATTGTAAGAGAACGTCTTTCTCTTAGTTCTTTCATCTATCATACCGAGAAATAGACCGTGCGACCGTCATGCGCGTAGAGTCTGATGTTGCGCACTTGTTAGAGATACACAACGACCTCGAAGGTGCAAAGTTAAGTAGTTCAACGCATGCTTTACCCTAGATTATTTCTTCATATTTCTTATACTTTATATTCAACAATTGAATCCCATCTGGATCACAATTGGCTGGCCAGCTTTGAATCATTAAAATCCAAATGTGAATATGAAATCAATCTTCCTCTTCTTGCGAACCTTCTGATCTTGAATTGATTCGCTTTTCTAACGTGCCCCGCCGAGCCGAATTATCATAGCCCATTAGCAACACGCTAAGATAGCAATCATCTCGTCAAATCTAAAGGAACCAATTGGAGTCCTTGAGGGTAAGAGTTAAGACCCATATGGCCTTTGAGTCTCACATAATAGCAAACACTATTTCTACTAACTCAGTGGTCGAAATGCATACGTGGTATGAACACGTATTACAGCATCACTCCTTTCCCAAGGAGAGTATGTCTTAATGATGTTGTACGGATGAAAGATCAGACACCACAGTGCCTATCTTTTGAGTCCCCTTACTACCCATGAAATATTCCCGGACTCTCATCCTGCATAAGACAGATAGGATTTAAAAAATCCTATGAGATCTCTTTTGAATATCCTTGTGATACAGATCTCAGATCTTTTGTAAGCATCCATATGATGCAGATCTTTCATTCGACTATCTTGTTTAAGTCACGACTCTAAATCATTTGTCTAATGATTTTGACTTTAAACTAGTCTCATCTCTATCTTATCCATCTGATAAGATAAGGCGGTTGCTCATGTGAGAGAGCCAACCTTAATCTGTCCGACATACACACAATAAAATAGCTGAGACTTAAACACAAATGTATATATAAAATCATTTGTAAGAAACTTGTATGCAATATATATATATATAAAACTTCTTCTTTTTATAAAACTTTGATCTTCTATAGACATGGGAAATATTACCTGATACAGCTCAGCACCTACGCATTCCCATAGATGATAAGTGTTTGAAGAACACATCTCTGGGGATCACCTTAGTTAGGGGATCCGCTATCATCTTATGCGTGGATATGTATCTTATGTCTACTTCCTTACGTTTGTCATAGTCCTTCGCAAACTTGAATCGAATATCAATGTGTTTGGTCTTACAATGAAATTTAGGATCTTTGACATAGGCAATCGAAGCTTGACTATCACTGTATATAGGAACAGTGCTCGAGTCAGTGGCATCCGTCAGCCTGTCTAAGAATTTCCTAAGCCAAACAGCTTCTTGGACCGCCATGCTGAATGCTACAAATTCGGCTTCCATGGTTGATAGGGCGATGCAGGTTTGCTTCTTGCTGCTCCAGGATATTGCACCATTCCCGAGCAAGAAAACAAAGCCTGAGGTAGATCTTCGCTCGTCGAGCTCACTTGCCCAATCAGCATCGGTATAGCCTTCGAGTCTCAAGGTATTGCCTTGATAGCACAACGCATAGTCCGCAGTCCCTTTGAGGTACCTTAATATCCTCTTCACCGCTTTCCAGTGTGCATGTCCTGGGTTGGATTGGTAACGGCTTACCATACCAACAGCATAGCAAATGTCCGGTCTGGTACACATTATGGCGTATATCAGACTCCCGACAGCACTGGAGTATGGAACCTTTTCTATAGCTTTCTTTTCTTTTGGATCTTTGGGACACATTTCCAAACATAGACCCTCGCCACCATTGCTAGAATTAAGCGAATGGAGGTAAAACGCACGACAGGAGAGAAAGTCTCTTCGTAGTCTATTCCTTCCTGTTGCGTGAAACCTTTCGCAACAAGGCGAGCTTTATATTTCTTGATAGAGCCATCAGCCTTATGCTTGATTTTGAGAACCCACTTGTTCCCAATGGCTCTACGTCCCTTAGGTAAATCAACCAAGTCCCAGACTTGGTTTGTTTTCATGGATTGAAGTTCTTCTTCCATCGTCGCTATCCATTTATCTTTAGCAAGGCATGTGATGGCCTGTTTGAAATTTGCAGGTTCGTCATCATCTTGTAGTAATGTCATGAATGTTTGAGGAAATTCATCCTCAAATCTCAGAGGTGTTAGCCTCGTTCGATTACTACGTCTTGCTTGAGTTTGATCACTCCCACTTGGAATGACATCACTCCCACTTGGAATAACATCACTCCCACTTGGAATAGGATTGGTATCGTTCGTATCATCCATAGGTGAAGTATGAGGGTCATTTTCCTCTTCACCAAGAATTCTCCCACTCGAACGTTCCGATCCTTCTTGATCCCAAGTCTCAAACAAGGATAAGTCTTGACTTATCTCACCATGTCTTAGAAATGGATAAGATGTAATGGAACTTCGGCCCTTGTGCCGGTTCCAAACGGCTTGCGACAAGTTTTCCCTACAAGACAATGTTCGCAAGTTGACATTTCAACTTTTGAAACATTAGATAGCAAGCCACTTTTGGCAAGCCTATCCATTCTAGTTGGTCCAATGTGACCAAGTCTTGCATGCCAACAAATGATCTCAGATTCAGAATTAGAAGCATTTGTCAAATGGAAACTTTCATTAATAGAAGAAGAATCATCATACATAGTGTTTAAAACAATCAATCCATTACAAACATTACCCGACCCAACTAAAGAACTATTACAAACAAGGTCAACATTTTGTTCATAGAACCTCCATTCATAACCTAAAGACATTAACATGACCACGGATATGATATTCCTTCGAATATCTGGAGCAAAGAGGACGTCGTGCAATAATAGAGTCCGGCCGTTGTCGAGAACTAGCTTGCATGTTCTGACGCCCTTGACTTCAACACGAGTGTTGTTGCCGACGTATATCCACTTTGTTCCTTGAGTTATCCTTCGATACTCTACGAAGAACCTTCTGTCCTTCGCTACGTGGTCTGTGGCCCCTGAATCAATCAACCAAAAATAGTTAGATTCAGCAAGAAACATGAAACTAGAAACACATATGTAACTAGCCCTACAAGTTACCTTATCACTTCCATCCGTACACGTACGGGCGAAGTGACCGTACTTGTTGCACTTAAAGCACTTGATCTTCTTCAAGTTTTTCTTCTTTGAGTGCACATTCTTTTGCCACTTTTTGTTCTTAGTCTTCTTTGAGGTTTCCGGTTCTTGCTTTCGTTCGTTCATAACTTAAGCATTTATCCTTCCGCTTCTTTCCTCCATGTGAGGAACTAGCGGCCATGTGCACTTCGGCACTAGGTTTTGCGGCTTGAATCCGCTCTTCCTCGAGTTCGAGGTGTTTGGATACATCGCTTAAAGTTTTAATGCACTCATTATGAGTGAGGTGCATTTTCATGTTATCCTAGCTATCTGGGAGTGAACGAATGACTGCTTGGATCTGCTGTTCTTCAGACAGCGTAAGACTCGCATCCTTCAATTCAGCTATGAGATTCGCCAAGTGGCGGAGATGCTTTTTCATAGATTGATCTCGCCGCATTTTGTACGAATCAAATTGAATATTTAAGGAGCGGAGTTTGGTGACCGAAGTTCCACCAAACTTTACTTCTAGCCCAGACCATATGTCTTTGGCTAGGTCGAATTCCTGAAATAGACGCATTATGTCATTGTCCATTGCGGACAATAACGTAATACGTGCTATTTTGTTCTTTCGAGTCCAAGTCTCATAAGCTTCTCGGTCCCTCTTGTGTTGGGCCGTATTGCCCAACTCAGGTTCTTCCATTACGTTTTGGAGTGTTTCAAGCACATCTTGCTCCTCCAAAACATATTGGATTTTTATTGACCAAAGTTTATAATTGTCGCCGTTGAGCTTCTCACCTTTGTTAAGCTCGGCGACAATGTTCTTAGAAGCGGTAGACATATTCGAATAAAAAAACTGCAAAGAAAATGAAAAAAACGATCAAAATTCTATGCATAAAGTTTCGATTCTTTAAACACTTGATAAGTTCCTTGGATGCGCTGAAATGTTACTCTAGAATCGAGAAGTTCACTACGTTCCCAACTACCATCTAGAAGTAACTTTCAAAGTATCCCTCTTACTTATCTCATGCAAAAAGAAATCAGAAATGATACCCGTATGGTACCAGCAGCGGAAAAATACTTTTGAAAAACATATCTTTCAAAATGGAATAGGTGAGAGTTTGCGCAAAGAATTTTAGCGCAACAATTGCCAAGCCACGAGACCTGTTCTACACACCCATGGGTTAGATAACCATGGCCGGATCGTGGTAGGACTTGGAATTCTAAATTGCGCTATCCCGATTAAGGACGGGACATAACCTATTTGAAAACATCTTTTGCAAAAAATTTGAAATACATTGGCTAATCTCCGTAGAGTAGAGCACAATGTCATAAGTACATTGGCTAATCTCCGTAGAGTAGAGCACAATGACATGGCTAATCTCGCATGAAGTAGAGCACTACAGCTAATCTTCAAGGAGTAGAGCCCAAAAAGCGTTTTTGAAAACGTATTTTTCAAAACGTATGAAGACGTATTTTTCAAAAATATATTTCAACATAGTACCCTTATGATACTAGTGAAATATTCGGCAATCCCTGGCCATTGCCGGGTTTAAGCCGTTGCCGTGTCAAGGTCGGATCCCCCCCTTTAGGAGATTTTTCTGTAAGCCATCGTCACCGGCTCCCGTATGGATCCAGGCGTTTCCCCCCGTATGAGAGAATTTTGGCGCATACGACTGTCGTTTGGCCCCGTATGGGCTAGTCGGCATGTTCGTGTTCGACCAAGGCCTTTTGCCGAATTGGTCGACCAAAACACCCGAATTGGTCGACCAATACTAATGGTCTGAAACTTCTCCCGGCCAGTGCCGGCCAGGCCGGCCGTTGGCCAGGCCCTTGCCGCTGCCAGGGCTGGGGCCGGCCTGGCCCTGGCCGGGGGCCAGGGCCCCTGCCCTGGCCTCTGCCAGGGCGGCCAGGGCCCCTGCCCTGGCCTCGGCCAGGGTGGCCAGGCCCTGGCCTGAGGCCAGGGCGCTGCCCTGGCCTCTGCCAGGGCGGCCTGGCCCTGGCCGGGGCCAGGGCCCCTGCCCTGGCCACGGCCAGTGCGGCCAGGCCCTGGCCGGGGTCCAGGGCCCCTGCCCTGGCCTCGGCCAGTGCGGCCAGGCCCTGGCCGGGGGCCAGGGCCCCTGCCCTGGCCTCGGCCAGGGCGGCCAGGCCCTGGCCTGAGGCCAGGGCCCCTGCCCTGGCCTCGGCCAGGGCGGCCAGGCCCTGGCCTGGGGCCAGGGCCCCTGCCCTGGCCTCGGCCAAGGCGGCCTGGCCCTGGCCTGGCTGCGGCCAGGGCCTTCTGGCCCTGGAAGTGGCCGGCCAGGGCCGGCCCTGGCCTGTCCTGGCCAGGCAGCGGCCTGGGCTCCCTGGCCCTGGCCGTGGCCGGCCAGGGCCGGCCGGCCATGGCCCGGCCATGGATTTGGCCTTGACCGGCCATAGCCCTTTGGCCATGGCCGGTCTCCCCCCTTCATGGGGTGGTCGCATGCACTCCTCCCCCTTGATGGGGTGGTCGCGGTGGTTTTCATCGTTATTGGCCGTAGCCAACCCCCTCCGCATGGGGAGGGGGAATGCATTGCCTCCATTGCCCATATGGCCATAGATTTCATGCACCAAAAGTCATCTTCCCCGATGGGAATAACCACCATCTTCTTCTCCGGTGAAGCACCCGTTCGTCGAGGAAGTAGTTGTCCTCCAATGGCCGTGTGCCAAAAAATAACCCACTTTAAAAAATTCGTAAACTACGCGCTCCACATGAAGAGAGCGCCCATTCCCTATGAATGGAGACTCAGCATCCATAAAGAGAGCGAGTTTGACGATATGAACGGTCGGTTCTTCCCGTCACGGAGAGTTCCTGCCATATCCGTAATGACAGAAGACCCTAACGTGAAAAGAACAACCGCTGCGTTCTCTCCGTCACGAAGCGTTCCTACCATATCCGTAATGGTAGGATACCCATTCGTGAAAAAGACAACGACTCGTTCATAGTTTCGACGGGGCGACGGTTTGACCGGGGCAAACCCGTATGGCTCTGATACCAATGTAGGATCATGTCAAAATAGCGTTAGGATCGATAAATGAAGTTGAGACTTACGCTTGCGTATGCGGCATGGTAGTCTCGAAACTTCGCCTTCGGATTCGCCACGACGGATCGAGTCTGCTCACGAACGGAGTAAGGCTACTAAATCCACAATCTAAATCTCTACTTTTAGATTAAGAACTTGGATAAAGGGAGAGGAAGGATTTCGGCAGCGCTTCGCTAGAATGAAATGCAAGGCAAGAATGCCAAAAAAAGTGTAATGAAATGGCTAAGCCTTGGGTCTTATTTATAGCCCCCAAGGTAGTTATTTTAGGAGTAATTGTTCCTTTGGAACAATTTAACTAAAGTGTACCATCATACATGGTACAACATAAGCTTAAGTTGTACCATATGCATGGTACAACATAAGCTTAAGATATTCCCCCTTTATTAGCCATATGTCACATGCACTTATGCACATATAATGCGACTTTCCTATTAATCTAGAGATCCTCTCCACAAGGGAATAGATTCCCTTTGCACACGACTTCGTGTACGTGACGTTCGAGGTCCGTATTCCCTCATACATCCCCTACAAGGGTGTACAAACGTCATCCATATCCAACATCTACGTACTCCTCCTCGGTGGTGGGTGTAGCGGCACGATGAGTGCGGCGTGAGGATCGAGAAGAGGAGGCACCAGTGGCCTTCCTCTTTCAAGGACGTGGAGGTGTGGGATCCCCTAATGTGAGGCATCATGCAAAAGGCAAGCTGAAGTGTCAAAAAAATAAAGAGTGTATAGAGTGTACCAACACAATGATCACGACGAGAAAGATGTGAGCGGGCATGTAACTGCTGCTGATCAGAGGTCTCCCCCGAGCTACTCCGGGACTTGTCCTCCTCTATAGGCGAAACGTACTTGAAATAGAAGAAAATACAATGTCATGGGATGAAATGAGAAATACGTAGGGGGATGTGTGCCGTTGCTCGACTGAGCACAATCATTGCTCTATCGAGTAATGTAGGGGCAGGGTTGGGGTGCTGAGGGTTGCTTGACCAAGCAACAGTAGTGCTCGGTCGAGTAGGTCGGATGGGTTGGTCGATGACTTGACCGAGCACTAATTGTGCTCAGTCGAGTAGTTTCGATGGGGAGTGGGGTGTCTAATTGCTCGGTCAAGAACCATTCGTGCTCGGTCTAGCAGATGGGGTTGCACTAAGTAGTTTTGGGGGTTGGAGCGAAGGGGGGGATCGGTGAAAAGGGGGGAAAGGGTTTTAATGAAAGAGGGAGAGAGGGAGGAGAGAGAGGAATTCTGACCGGACGATGATGTCGGCGGCGACGACGGTCGTCGGTCGACGGCAGCCGTGCGGATCGAGTAGGGGAGGGGTCTGGGTGCTCGGGCAAGATGATTTGGGAAAATGAAAAAGTCTTAGGGCTTAAGGAAGATGAGTTTTGTTTTAATAACCTGACTCGTTCGGAAGTGGGCCCCGCTTGCTTAAGGGTAACGTGACTCGGTCGAGCAATGTAACTGCTCAGCCGAGTCAGACAAAAATTAATACAAGTTTTAGAACACTCCATCGTCTACTCGATCGAGTAGAGTCTACTCGGTCTAGTCAGAAGACCATGCTGCCGTTGTTTCCTATCTTCTCTTTTGCCCGGTCGAGCATGTGGATGTTCGGTCGAGTAGGTGTCTACTCGGACCGAGTAGAGGCTGCTCGGTCGAGTAGTTGTCAGAGCACCGTTTTCATCAATTTTTTTCTGCGTTCGATCGAGTAAGTGTCTACTCGACCGAGCAGATGGTCACTCGATCGAGCATGAACAACTCGGGCCGAGCAAGCAGAACGCTGTTCTCCTTGTTTTTCCTGTGCTCCCTGCTACTTGACCGAGTAAGTGGATGCTCGGTCGAGTCATCTGTGATTCATGTGACTCTTTTTCCTTTATTTGGCTTCTCTCCTTCCAGCTCCTTTCTATTCAATACATCGATTTTCATTCTCCCCTCAACGTTCAACCCTCAACATTCAACCTGTAGAAAGGAAGAACCTGTCAGATTTTTTATAATTTCACGTTTTTGTGAAATAGCTAGCGTTTTTATTTGGTTTTCTTGGATAGATAAAGCAAAAACAAATATTGCAAAAGATAATCTAAGATATAAAAGAACGGGTTGCCTCCCAAAAAGCGCTCGTTTTGAGTCATGAGCTCGACTCCCTCAAGTTTTTCAATTGTTATTTGGCACGTATGAGATGTGCACATCATACTTGCCAACGATACCGTGCGGCGGTATTTGACATGCTCCCTCTCCATGGTTTTCCTCGGCTACGTGACTGATGGCTTACGGCCTCTTGTGGTGCAAAGAGTTGTCTGTGGGCTCCTCGTCAAGCATACAAAGATAGGCGGCAACTGCCTTGTTGTAAATGGGGTCACCATCGTAATCAGCACTTGTTCTCATCGGGTCCTTCATGACCCCCTCAGCGGTATACTCCCCTATGGCATTATATTCTAAGAGCTCCAGATAACTAGCTCATTCTTCTCATACAAGCTCCTTCATAGACTTTTGCAACTGGAATTGGGATTCAATATTACCCACATTTATTGAGGGAGTCCCTTCATGAACATCTATAAGGACGCTGGTCGTCGCCATGAAAGGATGGCCAAGTATAAGCTGTGAACTTCCTCCTTCCGGCATATTCATGATGACAAAATCCACTGGCACACACAATCCGGGAGGTATTAGCAAAATGATGTCTCTGGCAATGCCTACAGGATCCGTGATCGAGTGAGCCTCTAGCTGTATGGACATGTTTGTGGGCTCCAATTCACTTCCGGTCTGTAGTCTTTCGAATATGGAGAGCAGCGTCAAGCTGATGCTCGCTCGAAGTCGATCAAAGCATGGTTGATAGGCGTACCTTCTATAGAGCATGTGACTGTGAAGCTTCCCGGATCCGGTAGTTTTCTCGGGAGATGGTTCTTTATGATGGAGGTAGAGTCCTCCATAAGCTTTATTTCCTCATGCTTCTGCTTTCCGGTAATGAGGTCCTTCAGAAACTTTGCATAGATAGGAATTTCTGTCATGGCATCCATAAAGGGGATGTTGAGCTGGATGCCCTTCAGAAGTTCCATGAACTTTTAATAGTTCTTTTCCATTTTAGCTAAAGCTAGCCTCTGTGGATACGACGGAGGGGGTCGGCTTCCCTTATCCTTTGCGGCATTCTTAGGAGATAGCTTACCGGAACTAGTTGCATCTTCTCTTTGGTGCCAGTGTGACGGTGGGTATGGTGGAAGGCGAATCCGCCCTCTCTCCATTCATCGCAGGCTCATCAGTAGCCTCTTCATCATCACCGCCAATAGTGGCATCCTCGATTGTAACTTGTTCTTTATTTGTGATCGGCACCATCACAGCGTCGGTTGTCCGTCCTCCATGCGTGGTAACGGAGACCAGGGCATTAACTTGAGCCCTCGGATTCGGCTCTGGTGCGAAGGCAACCTCCCTTGATTCTTAAGTAATTGGGACATCTGACCACTCAGCTCATCAAGCGACGTGTTTATGTTCTTGAATTGAGTAGACGTGTCTTGGTTGAATCTAACTTGTCCGCTCATGAACGTCTCTAAGGTGGTCTCCAAACTAGAACGCAGCGGCATTGGAGCATAGCCTTGCTGGGGCGGGCGATTAAATTGGTAACCCGGTGGTCGGTACGGCCCAGATGGCCTAAATCCGCTCTGCTGTTGATGTAGTGGCTGTCCTTGTTGTTGTTGAGGAGGGGGTGGTGGCCTCTGAAACTGTGGAGATTGTAGCCCTCCACTTGGGTTCCCATAAGACAATCCGGGGTGATTCCTTGCGGCCGAATGTTGCCACTGATTTTGCCCATCCTTGGACATACTGTATCGACTCAGATGATTCGGCTCCGTCATAATGTCCCTCATTGGGAACGTAACTTTGCTCTCGTATTCCTCCGAAGGATGATAGGCTGGGGTGCTGGTAGTTGCTAGGATGGATTCCAACCGTTGCTCGATCCTAGCCACCTATTTACACAAATTCTCAATGTGAGAATCGAGGTGGCTAACAGCTTTTACCTCAGGGGTCCTGGTGACAATGGTGCGCTCCTCGCTCCACTGTTGGTTATTCGCCACCATATGCTCAAGTAGATCGATGGCTTCCTCATGTGATTTGTCCAGTAGGGCACCTTGCGCGGCAGCATCAATTATCATCTTCGTGCTAGGCTGCAGCCTGTTGTAGAAGCTTTGAACCAGATCCCAGGACTGGATCCCATGATGAGGGCACTGATGCTGAAGGTCCTTGAACCTTTTCCAGGCCTCGTAGAGAGATTCTTGTGGAACCTGTTTAAAATTAGAGATAACCCCTCTGATTCGCACCGTCTTTGAGGGTGGGTAGAATTTGTCTACGAAGGCGAGTGCCAATTGCTCCCACGTAGTAAAGTGGCTGGACGGGTGGGCTCGTAGCTAGTATGAAGATTTATCCCTCAAGGTAAAGGGGAAGAGCCTTAGCTTAATGGCGTCGTCACTCACATCTTTGGCTTTAAATGTATCGTACTTCGCCAGAAAAGTTTCGATATGATGGTTTGGGTTCTCGTTCAGATGCCCATGGAAGGGATCCTGCTGCATCAGATTTATGAGCCCGGTCTATAACTCGAAGCTTGCTGCCGCCAGTTGCAGTCTCAAAATGGTGGAATTGTTTCCGAAGCTCGGTTTCATGTGGTCCTGTATAGACTCGGTGCGGGTGGAGGGGTGGTATTTTCTGCCATTTGATAAGAGGGTGTCTGACTTCTATTCGAGGCCCAAAGAGCCTTGCGGTTTTCTCGATTTCAGGATCAAATAGCAATTCTTTGTCAAAAGCTCCAAAGCGAGTGATCATGCACACGACAGTTCAGAAAAACACCATAAGTAGCAAGATAATAAAAAAATAATTTAAAAGGATGAAAGACAGGAAATGGTGAGAGTTGCTAGCAGATTCTTTGAAATAAAAATTAACTGAGATATACCGTAACCGTCACCGGCAATGGTGCCATAAACTTGATCGACCCGGAACTAACTTCGAAACGATGTCATTTATCGCAAGCGTACGGTACAGTGGCGAGCGGGTATCGGACATGGGGAAGCGGTGCTATACTACCTATCTACTCCTAGGTTGAGTTAGGCTTGCGGATTTATTGGTGGATATGGAATATGGAATGTCGTAATGGTGATGGATGTGAAGGTTGTGTCACTCGATATCGCAAACAAGAGATTCCACACAATGAAAGAAAGAAATAAAATATAAAAGATTAGGGCTTTAGGACTCACCATTAGGACCGTCGGATGTCGACGCTAGGCTAGGACTCTTACGTTGCATTGGTTTTATTGGAATGGTCTCTCAGCTTGTACCACTCTCGTGGATTATTGCTTCGAGGTACTTTGGTGGCTCTAATTGACACAATGGTGGTAGCGTCAATGTAGTGATATAGTTCGTCGGTGGATCCCCTCAAGGCACGAGCCATGCATCGTCACGAGCCTTGGTTGGATCCACTAACTCCTTATTTAAATCCTAATGATACTCCTTAAGCTAATCAATTCCACTGACCGTGGGCATGATCTCAGTACGAGATCTCCTCGGGATTTGGCTGGATCAACCAAAGTACTCCCCCTTTATCCCCAACGCATCATAAAAATCCTATCTTTGCATCTAAATCCTAAAACCCTAGGGCTAATTCATTAGCCCTAGAAAAGGTTATTCAAGCATAGCAAACATCATGAAAACAATAGAGATAATTGCTAGCATCATAGAAAAACAATAATAAGAACTAAAATAAAATTAAAGAGATAAAATACTTAGCTTGATACAAAAGGAGGGGCCTATGGCGTAGCCTAACTCCCAAAAGATCCTCTCTAAAAACTTCTTAGAACTCTCTAAAAACTCTCCAAAAATAGTCCTCAATGTCCCCCTCTAATGGCGGGTACAATTCATATATATAGTCCCCTCAAAACCCTAGCAAATAGCCCAAGAAACCGTCTGAAATTCGTGCCCAAAGCCAAATCCGGACGCAACTTAAGTTCTGGGCCCCAGCTGACTCGGGTCGAGTAGCCCCCTACTCGGTCGAGTCAGCAGTAGGGCAAAAATCCCTCCAAAAAACACTGCTCTGTCTGCTCGGACCGAGTATGGTCCTGCTCAGTCGAGTAAGTGGTCGAGTACAGATTTCAGCACTACAGTGTCAACTTGCAGAAATTCCCCCGAGTTCATCCGACCTCCGATTGGCGCATTCTTGATGGGTTGGAACCGTCTTGAAGTCTACTATCTAGGAAAAATATCAGAAAAATACTGAAAAATCTCATGTGATAGCATATTTGAAAAGAGTGCACGGCTGTCTGAAAATTTGGGCATTCACCTTACTCGAGCGAGTAGCCTTCGTGCTCGGTCAAGTAACTCGCCTGCTCGATCGAGTCGTCATTAGATCTGAGCTTCTACTCAAATTGTCGTTCTGTCTGCTTGGGTCGAGTAGGTCCTGCTCGATCGAGTGGTCAGGAAGCCTGGATTTTTCGTCTAAAACCTCGCTCTGCCTGCTCGGGTCGAGTAGACACCTACTCGGTCGAGTCAGATGTCTGATGGTAGAAGCTCAACGTTGGGCTGACTCGGTCGAGTCACCTCTCTGCTCGGTCGAGTGGCTCGTCCATATCCCTTGGCTGAAACCGCGTGTCAGCTCGACCGAGCAGCAGAATGCTGCTCGGGTCAAGTCGCCTGGGAAGTGGCCTAGTTGCTTCTTGGCTTCTTCTTTCTCTTTCTCTTCCTCATTTCTTCCTCTAGTCTTCTTCTTTGGCACCTCAAGCATGTCATCATGAGTCTCCTTGGTGCTCTCACTTCGTCGATCAACGTATTGACTCCAAATTGCTCCAATATCGCTCCAAATCCCTGAAATGCAACCAAACGCTCTTAAAGTACAATAGTTCCAATTATGAGTGTAAAAGCGTATGAAATATGTAATCGAGCAATCATTTTAACATGTAATCATATAGATAAAACGTGGAATATAATGACACATCAGACATCGAGTGGGTGGTTGATACAGCAGCATCCTTCCAGGCCACTCCTCGAAGAGACTTCTTCACCAGCTATAAAGCAGTAGACTTTGGCATCGTGAAGATGAGGAATACAAGTTCCTGCAAGATCGTGGGAATTGGCGACGTTCAGATTCAGACGAACGTTGGCTGCACATTAACGCTGAAGGATGTTCGACATGCGCCAGACCTTCGGCTGAACTTGCTCTCGGGGACAGCCCTTGACAAACAGGGCTTCGACAACCACTTCAGCAATGACACATGGAGAATGACGAAAGGTGCCATGATTACTGAAAAGGGGCAAATTTGTGGTACATTGTACAAAACTCATATGAAGATATGTACCGACAGCCTTAACGTGGTGGAACATGAGGCTACTCAAAATCTGTGGCACCAACGACTCGGTCACATGAGTGAGAGAGGGTTATCTCACTTGACAAAGAAGGAGCTGATCTCAATCACTAAGGATGCTGGACTAGATCTTTGTCATCATTGCTAAGTTGGCAAGCAACATAGAGTCTCCTTCAGTTCTTCTTCAACAAGGAGATCAGAGTTACTCAGTCTGGTACACTTTGATGTTTGCGGTCACTTGGAGGTCGAATCACTAGGTGGCAACATATACTTCTTAACCTTCATTGATGATGCTTCTCAGAAGGTGCGGGTCTACTACTTGAGGACAAAAGATCAAGTGTTCGACTTCTTCAAGCTGTTCCATGTCATGGTCGAACGTGAGACATGAAAGTAGTTAAAGTGCCTCCGCTCAGACAATAGAGGCAAATACACTTCCAGAGCATTCGATGTCTACTGCAGAAATCAAGGCATTAGACATGAGAAGACGGTTCCTCGCACTCCACAACACAACGGCGTTGCTGAAAGGATGAACCGGACGATCATGGAGAAGGTCAGAAGCATGCTCAGTATGGCTAAGCTACCAAAGCCATTCTGGGGGAAGCTTTTCGTGCCGCCTACTACCTCATCAACAGATCACCATCAGTACCTTTGGATTTTACGATTCCAGAGAAGATGTGTTCTGATAAGAATCCCTCATACTCCCATTTGAGGGTATTCGGTTGCTTAGCCTTTGCACATGTATCCAAGGATCAAAGGCAGAGGCTTGATGCACGGACCATTCCTTGTATCTTCATCGGCTATGGAGATGAAGAATTTGGGTACAGGTTTTGGGACCTAAGACGAAGAAGGTTATTTGGAGTAGGGATGTCCTGTTACAAGAAAATCAGATATTGGAAGACAATGAAAAGCCTGGCATCTTCAACTGCAAGCTCAAGTACTGAAGACCTTGTTCCAGACCCAGCACCAACACATACGAGATGGTGCATGAAGAAATACCATAAGAAGAGGAGGCTATTGAACAAGACAATGAAGAAGAGGCTGATGCTGAGCAGGGAAAGCCACAACCCTCACCACTGGCTATTGCACCACCATCACCGCAGGCGGATGGCAGTACACCACCTCCTGAAGTCAATAACTCACAATCACAAATATCTGAACGAGGCCGGATTCCATCAACCAGATATTCAGAGGCTGAATATCTTCTACTTTCTGAAGAGGGGGAGCCAGAGAGTTTCCATGAAGCAATATTTCACAAGAACAAAGAAAGTTGGTTGCTAGCTATGCAAGATGAGATGGAATCTCTGCAGAAGAATTCTACTTATGAGTTGGTCAAGCTTCCACAAGGAAAGAAGGCACTGAAGAACAAATGCGTGTTCAAGCTCAAGAAAGATGGCAACGGAAAGATGGTGAAGCATAAAGCTTGGCTGGTGGTCAAAGGATTCCTTCAGAAGAAAGGTATTGACTTTGACGAGATGTTTTCACCTGTTGTGAAGATGGCTTCAATCCACGTCATCCTCGGATTGGTAGCCATGTTAAATTTAGAGCTTGAGCAGATGGACGTCAAGACGACATTTCTTCATTGTGATCTACATGAAGAAATCTACATGGAGCAGCCAGAAGGTTTCGAGGTTTCAGGCAAAGAAAACCTCGTATGCAGGTTGAAGAAGAGTCTGTACGGCCTCAAGTGTAACGACTGCTTTTCATGTATCTGGATTTATTATAATATAATATATGTTTTGGTGGATTTTCTCCTCATGTGTGGTTTTCGTCGCCGTAGCTTTCATTTCCGATCGATTCATCGTATTTTCTCGTTTCTTCCTTAGGATTGTCGATTTCGAAGTATGTCATTCGTGACGGACTTCATAACGGTCGTATATTACTGTTAGATCAAGCCTAGAAGTCTTAGGAATCGATCCCGGGGCCCCACGCTCCGTATCGGAACTTTTGGTGCTCATTAGCCGGTGTAAGAAGGGCCACCGACCGACTAGATGACGATCCAGTCGGTCGGCAATCCTTCTTGGACCGACTAGTTAGCTTTCTAAATTTCTCAGGAGTTACTGTTTATCGTTAGTCGGTCTAAGAACGTTGGTTGACCGACTAGGTTGCAAACTAGTCGGTCGGCAATGCTTCTTTAACCGACTAACTCATCATCTTATTTTTGTATCAGCTACTGTTTACTCTTAGTCGGTCTAAGAACGTTCATCGACCGACTAGATGCCAAACTAGTCGGTCAGTATTTGTTCATGGACCGACTAACTCTAGATCCTATTTTCGTTCAGGAGTTACTGTTTACACTTAGTCGGTCTGCGTTGGTCGACCGACCGACTAGTTGCCAAACTAGTCGGTCAGTGGTTGTTCTTTGACCGACTAACCAGTGTTAAAACCCTAATTTCTGGGCAGCCGCCAGCCCAACCTATTTATACCCAACCCAAACGATTTCTTCTTCTCCAACACGACCCAAAACCCTAAAATCTTCCCCCTTGAGCCCCCATCTTCCTCCAAGCTTCAATCCTTCATTCCAAGCCCTAAATCCATCATCCAAACCATCCATTCACTCTATCTACCTCCCATCTTCCCTAAAATCTCATCAAAACCCATCAAAATCCCCAAATCCCCCAAAACCCTAGTTTCCCCAAACTTCTCCATTTGCTTCCAGATCTGATCCTAGGGTTCCCCGGAGTGTTTCTTCCGCCTCCTCTCGGTAAGAAATCGATCTACCGTTGTTTTCATATCCTATTGTAATTTTTTATGTAACCCTAATAAAATACTTGTGTTTTGATGATTGTTCCCCATAACAGTGATTCCCCGTAGGCTAGCATCCGTGGAAACGAACTTTCGTAACCGTCATCCCCGGTGATAGGCAAGTGAAACTTGCATCTCTTGATTTGGGCCATGTCTTAGGCCATTTACCATGCTTTAGCGTAAAAGAGACTAAACGGTGAAAGGATAGCCGTTTAGACGCCATTGACCTAGCTTGACAACGAAGCTTGGTCCGTCACCCCCATCATGCTCATATGTCACGTTTACTTTAAATTAACGGTACGCGAATATGTTCATGTCATTGCATTTTGCCTGTCACGTTTAAATTCCATTAACGGTACGCAATTATCTGCTCATGGCATTGCATAGTGATTATTTATCGTGACTGTGTAGCACACGCTACAATACCATGTTTCATGGCTCGTGTTCCAGAAGCGAGCCCTGTAGTTGCTAACCCCAACGCTCGGATACCGGCTAGGTGTACCCCTATGCCAAACACACACTTCTTTTCCTGGCTCGTGACCAGAAGCGAGCATAATGAGTTGCTGGTAGCTTTTGCTACATCGTGCATGCTTGTCACTCCTTTAAACTGTTGCATCATATTCAACTGCCATGCCATTGTTTAACATTTAAATGCTAGGTTGTTAGTCACTTTCAGTTTCCTTGCCCAAGTCTTTTTAGACTTGCTGACATGTGCCCCTTTCTCTTTTGGGTGACGCATGTTAGACCTTGAGCCTGAGTTGCTGGCCGAGGGTGAGGTGTTTGCGGACGCCGAGCTTGCGCCCGTGTTGGACGGGGAGTACGTGGACACTGGGGACCAGTCCTAGTGTCTTCGTGGTGTTTTACTTTTGTTAGTCAGTTGTTTTGTTGTCGGTGCGTAGCACCTTTACTCTGTTATGTCGTTGCTTTTGTTTGGCCTTGTTCTGGGCCTTTAGACTCTTTCTTTTAGCCTGGTGGCTTTTCTGTGATGTTGAATATTTTGTGGACAAACTTTGGGATTGGTATTTCATATCCGTCTCATATTATTATTATTGTTGTTGTTTCGATTGCAATTACAGGGACATGCTTATACTAAATTTACGCTTATCAGGCGTGAGGCTTCACAGCTCCACGCTTGAGCGGACCTTCTCACGTCTCGCCTCCATTTTAGGGAAGCGGGTCGTGACAGGTTTTAGTGGTGGCCCATGCAGGTCCTTCTGTAACTGCAATTATCGGGATAACGATAATAATACAAGATTGTCCAACAAATAAGTTCGACATCTGAGCCCTAAGCTATGAGTCTAATCGTTTCGTTTTCTGCGTCATTAGATGGCAGGAAGGCGAATCACCCGTGGTGGTGGTAGTGGTGCGCCCCCTCATGACGAGGAGCCTGAGCGGGAGCCCACTAATGGAGAGATGATGCGGATGATGTTGCAGATGATGCAAGTTCAGCAGGGTGTGCTCCTGCAGGTGCAGAATGCTCCGGTGGCTCGAGCTGCTCGGGTGGTGGAAGCCCCTCGCCCTGAGCCTGGGGCGAAGCAGTTCAGAGAGCTGGGTCCTGCATATTTTGATGGAACCGAAGGTCCACTAGCTGCTGATGAATGGATGAGGAATATCGAGGACAATCTGAAGATGTCCAAGGTCAACAAAGTTAGTTGGGTTGACTTGGCGAAGCGCCAGCTGAAGGATAATGCTCGGAATTGGTGGGATGCTGAAGAGAAGATGTTGGTGGAGCCGATCGTCTGGGCTACCTTCAAGGCCAGATTTGATGGTGAGTTCTTCCCGAAGGCTGCCAGGGAAGAGATGCTGCAGCGTTTTATTGATCTGAAGCAGGGGAACTCGTCGGTGGACATGTACCACCAGGAGTTCATGAGGCTGAGTCGGTTTGCACCGAAGATGGTGCAGGACGCTGAGGAGAGAGCTCAGAGGTTCCTGCAGGGACTCGCTTCGGAGCTCCAGAGTTTTGTGACCTCTTCTGACCGGGAGTCATATCAGAAGGTTTTGGTAGCAGCCAAGAGGCAGGAGCTGCTCGTGAACCAGAGGAAGGGGTCTATTGTTGGTGCTGGGAAGAGGCCTTTGGAACAGGCGAGAGCTGTGGTTAGGTCTGGATTCAGGCCGAACCCGCCTGTTCAGTTTAAGAGGCCAGGAGGGCCTGTTCGGAGGACTTGCCATTTCTGTGGCAAGGAGGGCCATATCAAGGAATCGTGTAGGAAGTTCTTGGGGCAATGTATTATCTGTGGAGATCCCGCCCATGCTATCAGGGAGTGCCCGAGGTTGAAGCAACCTTGGAGGACACCTATTGCTGCCCCGCCGTTGCAGCAGAGAGCCCCGGTGCCCGCTGGTCATGGGGTGCCCCTCGTTCCACAGAGGCAGGCTTTTCAGCAGGCCGCTCCGCCGAGGAGGCATGCATTTCTGATGACTGAGGAGGAGGTTTTGGCCATGGATGAGGTCGTTGCAGGTAACTTCCAATCTAGTTGTTCCTTCCCTAATTAGTTGATTGTTAAAATTATGTTGGATGCTTGTGTATGAATGTTGCTAGAATAAGATTTGATTGATTAGACTGTTTATTAGGTGTGGTTTTGGTTTGCACGTTCCCTGCCCGAGTCCTCTTTGACTCTGGTGCATCGATGTGCATTTTGGCCCAGAGCTTCGTGGAGAAGCATTCCTTGTCGACGTCCCCTCTCTCCAAGAGTTGGAACATCGTTACAGGGAATGGAGTAGTCACGGTGCATCATGGATGCAGTCCTTGCTCTGTGGTGGTTTGTGGACATGAGCTTTATGCTGATTTTATAGTCCACAACATCACCAACTACGATGCGGTCTTTGGGATGGATTGGCTTGCGAGCTTTTATGCTACGATCGACTGCAGGAGGAAGAAGGTGGTGTTCGAAATTCCCGGACATCCAGTGTTTGAGTTCAGTCGTGGTAGCAGTTCGCTTGGTCCTGTCAGATTTCGAGCCAGGCCGGTGGAGGCTGTGGCTATGCAGATGGAGCTGGAGTGGCCAGCTGTGGTGCGTGATTTTGGCGACGTCTTCCCCGAGGAGATGTCTGGTTTTCCGCCTGATCGAGCTTTGGAATTTTCTATCGATCTTGTTCCAGGTGCGCAGCCGATTTCGAAGGCGCCGTATCGTATGGCACCGCAGAGCTGGAAGAGTTGCGGAAGCAGTTGGATGAGCTCTTGCAGAAGGGTTATATTAATCCCAGTGTGTCTCCGTGGGGAGCACCGGTGTTGCTGGTTAAGAAGAAGGATGGTTCGCGTCGCATGTGCGTGGACTATCGGGAGTTGAATGTGGTGACCATTAAGAATAAATACCCGTTGCCCCGCATCGATGATATTTTTGATCAGCTTAGAGGTTCGAGGGTGTTT
The DNA here is from genome assembly GCA_030789695.1 of Scilla litardierei. NCBI lineage: Eukaryota > Viridiplantae > Streptophyta > Magnoliopsida > Asparagales > Asparagaceae > Scilla > Scilla litardierei. Next base: position 145,310,652 of record CM061133.1, on the reverse strand, counting down.
TCAAAATTGGATTTGAGGAGTGGTTACCATCAGTTGAAGGTGAAGAAGGGAGATGTTCCGAAGACAGCGTTCATGACGAAGTATGGACACTATGAGTTTGTGGTTATGCCTTTCGGCGTGACTAACGCACCCGTAGTTTTCATGAATCTGATGAACCTGATTTTCTACGACTTTTTGGATAAGTTTGTCGTTATCTTTATTGACAACATTCTGATCTATTCGAAGTCAGAGGAAGAGCATGCCTCGCACTTAAGGACGGTGTTGGAGATTTTGAGGAAGCATCGGTTGTATGCTAAGTTTTCGAAGTGCGAGTTTTGGCTGGATCGAGTTGCTTTTCTCGGGCATGTGGTGACTGGAGATGGTATTTCAGTGGATCCCGAGAAGATTAGGGCCATCAGGGAGTGGCCTGTTCTGTCGTCAGCATCTGAGATTCGGAGTTTCCTTGGACTTGCCAGTTATTATCGGTGATTCATTAAGGACTTCTCTCGTATTGCTGAGCCGATGACCAGGTTGACACGGAAGGATGTTGCTTTTGCTTGGTCGGGTGATTGCGAGGGTGCTTTTGGTATTCTGAAGGAGAGGTTGACGACTGCCCCTATTCTTGTTGTACCTGATCGCAGCGGTGGATTTGAGATCTTTTGCGATGCTTCTGGCAAGGGTCTCGGTTGTGTGTTGCATCAGCATGGGCATGTTGTGGCTTATGCGTCTCGTCAGCTTAAGGTTCATGAGAAGAATTACCCGACGCATGATTTGGAGTTGCTGCCGTTGTGTTTGCTCTTAAGATTTGGAGGCACTTCTTGCTGAGTGAGAAAGTGAAGATTTTCACCGATCACAAAAGCTTGAAGTATATTTTCACTCAGAAGGAGCTCAACATGCGACAGCGTCGATGGTTGGAGCTTATGGCGGATTATGAGATTGAATTGCAGTATCACCCTGGCAAGATGAATGTGGTTCCAGATGCTTTGAGTAGGCTTCCGGCGGTGATGATTTTGACCTCGCAGTGGAGATTACAGCATGATTATTGCGAGTCTGGTGTGGAGATTGTTCTTCCTGGGGAGGCTTCGTCGTTGATGTACATGCAGGTACAGTCGACGATCGTGGATCGGATTAAGGCTGGCCAGGCCGAGGATCCGAAGCTGGTGAAGATTCGGGAGCAGGTGGAAGCCGGTCTGCGGACTGACTTTTTGATTCATGAGGATGGCTCGCTGAGGTTTGGAGCCAGGTTGTGTGTGCCTGCTGGGGATATCAGAGAGGAGTTGATGGTGGAGGCACACAGTTCGCCGTATTCTGTGCACCCCGGTGGCACCAAGATGTACCAGGATCTTCGTCTGAATTATTGGTGGCATGGTATGAAGAGGAGTGTGGCTCGGAGTGTAGCCAAGTGTTTGGTTTGCCAGCAAGTGAAGGCGGAGCATCAGCGTTCGGCCGGGTTGCTACAACCGCTTCCGATTCCGGAGTGGAAGTGGCAACACATCACTATGGATTTCGTGACTGGACTACCTCGGAGTCCGAAGCAGAATGACGTGATTTGGGTGATCGTAGATCGATTGACCAAATCTGCGCACTTTATTCCGTTCCGAGTGGGACAGTCCACTGAGGCGCTAGCAAGGAGATATATGGAGGTAAAATTCTTTTACTCTCCGTTTTTATTTCCTTTTCCTAGTTTGGATAGTGATGTAACGTGAATCGTGCAGGAGGTTGTGCGACTTCATGGAGTCCCTGTGAGTATCGTGTCGGACAGAGACACGAGGTTCACATCTCAGTTCTGGCAGAGTTTGCAGAAGAGCTTGGGTACGCGTCTGAGTTTCAGTACGGCGTACCATCCGCAGACGGATGGCCAGTCCGAGAAGACGATTCAGATCTTGGAAGACATGCTGAGGGCGTGCATGTTGGATTTCAAGGGTTCGTGGGAGGACCATCTACATCTGGTAGAGTGTTCCTACAACAACAGTTTCCAGGCGAGTATTGGCATGGCGCCTTTCGCCGCTCTTTATGGGAGGAAATGTCGATCGCCATTGAGTTGGGATGACGTTGGTGATCGGGAGTTGTTGGGACCTGAGATGATCGTGGAGGCCGTGGATATCGTCAGGAATATTCGGGAGAGGTTGAGGATTGCTCAGGACCGTTTTAAGCATTGGGCGGATGCTAAACGTCGTCCTTTGGAATTTCAGCCAGGCGACCATGTGTTCTTGAAGATTTCCCCGAATCGTGGTGTGATTCGTTTCGGGAAGCGTGGGAAGTTGAGCCCGCGATACATTGGACCGTTTGACGTTTTGGAGAGGGTTGGCAAGGTAGCTTATCGCTTGGCCTTGCCGCCGTCTTTGGAAGGAGTTCACGATGTTTTCCATGTGTCGCAGCTTCGTCGATACATTAGCGATCCATCTCATGCGGTGGATTTTTCGGAGATTACCGTTCGCCCCGATATGACGTATGACCAGCATCCAGTGCAGATTCTGGACAGGCGTCAGAAATCGCTTCGGAACAAGAATGTCAATCGTGTGAGGGTGATGTGGCGACACGGTTCGCCGGGAGAGTCCACTTGGGAGAGGGAAGATGAGATGCGAGAGCGTTTCCCACTTTTGTTTCCGGACTCGTGAGTATCCGGAAATTCCGAGGACGGAATTTTTCTTAAGTTGGGGAGGATGTAACGACTGCTTTTCATGTATCTGGATTTATTATAATATAATATATGTTTTGGTGGATTTTCTCCTCATGTGTGGTTTTCGTCGCCGTAGCTTTCATTTCCGATCGATTCGTCGTATTTTCTCGTTTCTTCCTTAGGATTATCGATTTCGAAGTATGTCATTCGTGACGGACTTCATAACGGTCGTATCTTACTGTTAGATCAAGCCTAGAAGTCTTAGGAATCGATCCCGGGGCCCCACGCTCCGTATCGGAACTTTTGGTGCTCATTAGCCGGTGTAAGAAGGGCCACCGACCGACTAGATGACGATCCAGTCGGTCGGCAATCCTTCTTGGACCGACTAGTTAGCTTTCTAAATTTCTCAGGAGTTACTGTTTATCGTTAGTCGGTCTAAGAACGTTGGTTGACCGACTAGGTTGCAAACTAGTCGCTCGGCAATGCTTCTTTAACCGACTAACTCATCATCTTATTTTTGTATCAGCTACTGTTTACTCTTAGTCGGTCTAAGAACGTTCATCGACCGACTAGATGCCAAACTAGTCGGTCAGTATTTGTTCATGGACCGACTAACTCTAGATCCTATTTTCGTTCAGGAGTTACTGTTTACACTTAGTCGGTCTGCGTTGGTCGACCGACCGACTAGTTGCCAAACTAGTCGGTCAGTGGTTGTTCTTTGACCGACTAACCAGTGTTAAAACCCTAATTTCTGGGCAGCCGCCAGCCCAACCTATTTATACCCAACCCAAACGATTTCTTCTTCTCCAACACGACCCAAAACCCTAAAATCTTCCCCCTTGAGCCCCCATCTTCCTCCAAGCTTCAATCCTTCATTCCAAGCCCTAAATCCATCATCCAAACCATCCATTCACTCTATCTACCTCCCATCTTCCCTAAAATCTCATCAAAACCCATCAAAATCCCCAAATCCCCCAAAACCCTAGTTTCCCCAAACTTCTCCATTTGCTTCAAGATCTGATCCTAGGATTCCCCGGAGTGTTTCTTCCGCCTCCTCTCGGTAAGAAATCGATCTACCGTTGTTTTCATATCCTATTGTAATTTTTTATGAAACCCTAATAAAATACTTGTGTTTTGATGATTGTTCCCCATAACAGCGATTCCCCGTAGGCTAGCATCCGCGGAAACGAACTTTCGTAACCGTCATCCCCGGTGATAGGCAAGTGAAACTTGCATCTCTTGATTTGGGCCATGTCTTAGGCCATTTACCATGCTTTAGCGTAAAAGAGACTAAACGGTGAAAGGATAGCCGTTTAGACGCCATTGACCTAGCTTGACAACGAAGCTAGGTCCGTCACCCCCATCATGCTCATATGTCACGTTTACTTTAAATTAACGGTACGCGAATATGTTCATGTCATTGCAGTTTGCCTGTCACGTTTAAATTCCATTAACGGTACGCAATTATCTACTCATGGTATTGCATAGTGATTATTTATCGTGACTGCGTAGCACACGTTACAATACCATGTTTCCTGGCTCGTGTTCCAGAAGCGAGCCCTGTAGTTGCTAACCCCAACGCTCGGATACCGGCTAGGTGTACCCCTATGCCAAACACACACTTCTTTTCCTGGCTCGTGACCAGAAGCGAGCATAATGAGTTGCTAACCACAAACACATGTGGGTGGGGTAAGAGATCTGAGCACGAGTGGCTTGATCCGCCACTCCGGCCAGCAGGCGAAATCTCTAGTGTTTAAGTGATTGATAGTGATAGAGATAAACGGACTGAGCCACGAGCTGGCCAGCAAGTGGACTCTGTTGGAAGCAACGATCTAGGAACTTGGTTTGATGATGACAAACGTGTCGGTATTTCTAATGTGTGCGTGAAGTGTGTTTCAGGCTGGGCGAAACAATATATCTTCACTATTTGGCGAAACTGCTATTCGTATAGCGCATTGGGAGAGATGGAGTGTGTGTGCACAAAGAAGCTTGACTCGGTCAATGGAGAGCAAAGTGGACCAAGTCAAGCTTCTTAGGAGATTGGGTTGATTCAAATCAATTTGATATTTGATCAAATCAATTAGATGGATTTGTATCTACCCATCTCCTACTCAAACACCAACCTGAATCAATCAAATCTCCTATCTATGGTACAAAGAGATAGAAACAAATCACCTTTGAAATTCCCTATTCCTATCTCTTTAGGATTCCTTCAAAAAACCCTAGGCTACCCTATATAAGCCAACATCTCCTTCGTAGCCAAATAGGGTGGCAATACAAAATATTTTTGGGGCAGCAATCAAATAAATAAAGAGGGGGGCTTCATCAAAGCTTACAGCAACTTCATTAATAAATAACCCTAAACACTCTATAACATAAGCCGCAACCTACTTCTTCAAAAGCCAATACAAAAGCCACTCCATTCACGTTATCATCCAAGCAATCATCTTCACCATCTTCTAGTCAAGAGGAAGCTCCTACAATTCAAGGCAGAGCAACATCAAGCAGTCCTCAAAGTCATCAACGGAGGAGTTCGCCGTCACCGTCTCCTTCGAGTAGCCGCTGCCTGGACGTCGCCATCCACGAAGCTTCCGCCGCCGTGAAGAAGGAGACGTCACCGCCAGTGCTGTCGAAGCCCTCACCATCACCGCCCCGTTGCTGCAGATTGATCGAGTGCCGCTCCGTGTTCTGAGGGCTGCCGACCATCTTGCAAAGGCCACCATCACACTTAGTGACCGAAGACTGCAACCAAGAGCAAACGAAGAGCTCGCCACAGGAGCCGTCGAGCGAAGCAAGGAAGCTCCGAGGATATCTCGCCATCGCTGTCTTTTGGAAACATCTCGCCATCGCCGACCAAAGCTCGCCGCCGACAAGACCCAAAGTAACAGAGGAGCTTCGATCAGGCATTTGATCGAACACTTTGCGTGCGTGACGAAAACGGTGATCACTTCATAGACGCTCGTCGGAGAAGAAGCCCGACGGAGGAGATGTTGCTGCTGTCGAGTCGAGGAAGTCGAAGAAGCGCCACTGCCTCGTCGGAGTGAAGATTTGTGCGGTCGTTGCCATCTCCGAAACCAAGGCGTTGTTGTTCTCAAGAAGTCGCCGGCAAATCTCGCTGCTGCCGTCGAAGCAGACGACCGCTCCACGAAGAACTCACCGCCATCGAGGTTACGCCGTCAATCTCTAAGCCCAAACAACCATTGGAGTCCATTGCTGCTGCCTGTCGTCGTCGTAGTTCGTCGACGAAGGAAATCTTCATCGCTGCCCTGACCTGAAACGAAGCCCGCCGCCGTACGAAGACAGAGCGTCGCTTGCACGAAGTCGCTGCTGAGTTCGAAGCCGCTGATCATCGCCGAAGACGGAACGTCGAGTATTTGTCGCCGTAAGTCGGAGGAGATCTCCTGCCTGCAAGCGATAGTCGGAGATCGCGATATGACGTGGTGAGGGAAATAAATTAGGGGCTACCTTGCGCACAGGCCTCTCAATTAAAGATTTGAACTCGGTTGCCTTGCAAACCGACCGCAAATTAAAAGAGGAATTGCTGAGTACACAGACTGCCCAGTTATAAGGATTTGAACTGCAATTGCCTTACACACAGTCCAGTGCATAACTTGACATCCAGGAGTCGGATTGAGACACCGTTTGCGTCAGATTGGAGCTGACGACGTGCTGATTGACAGAGACGCCTACACAGACACAAACTGAGCATTTCTAAACTCTAAACTTCTTTATTTGTGTCTTAGTGTAACGTTCTCTGTAGGGGAAACTTTTACCTATTTTTGTGGACTATTTTGGGACTTGTCTAGTTGGGACTAGACAAGTGGGACCCAGCTAGTTTGGGACTAGCTGGTAGAAAGCTTTGCTAGGATTGATAATGAGAGGAAACACTGTGTGTGTGTGGTACTGAGAGTCTGGCGAGTGTAGAGGCGTAGAGGGTGCTCTGAGCGTGCTCTAACTTGTGACTTTGTACCTATTGCACTATTCAATCTAGTATTAGCTTTGGGGGCTGGAGTAGGTCGTTGGGACGACCGAACCAGGGTAAATCTGTTGTGTACTCTGTGTCTGCTTTTCATTACTCTGGTGTGCTTTTAACTGCGTGAGATTTCTCGTGGGTTGCACGAGAATTTTTTATTAGCCTATTCACCCCCCCTCTAGGCTAGGATCCAGATCCAACAAGTGGTATCAGAGCCAGATTAGTAGATCTAGCCTAGTTTGACCATGGACCACATTGATAGTGCTTTTGCTGAGGGTCAGTCTATTTCCCGACCACCTAGATTTAATGGAGGAGATTATTCTTATTGGAAAAATCGTATGAAAATCTATCTTATTTCTATTGATTATAAAGCTTGGCAAATTGTTGAAAAAGGATATAAATCACCTGTTATCAAAATTGAAAATACTGAGATGCCTAAACCTGATGATAAGTGGGATGATAATGATTGGAAACTTTATTCTTTAAATGCTAAAGCTATGAATGCTCTTATTTGTGCATTAGATAAATCTGAATTCAATCGTATCTCACATTGTCTAACTGCGCAGGAAATATGGCATACTTTGGAGGTGACGCACGAGGGAACGTCACAGGTGAAGGAGTCTAGACTTGCACTTCTGAGCACGGAATACGAGGGATTTCGCATGCTACCATCAGAGACGATATCAGAAATGTTTGCGAGGTTCACCAACATTGTCTACAAGTCTAGTTCGCTCGGTAAGCCATATTCTAGCCTTGAGCAGGTGAGGAAGATATTAAGAGCTCTGCCAAGCTCTTTCAGGCCTAAAGTCACTGCCATCCAAGAAGCGAAAGATCTGTCACAGATGAAGGTGGAGGACTTAATAGGTAATTTAATGTCCCACGAGCTTGAATTGCAAAATATTGATGAAAGGGAGAAACCTGAGGAAAAGGAGAAAGCTACCAAGCCACTTGCTCTGAAAGCTGACGAAAGTGAAGATGATGATGATGACATAGCGCGTATGGTCAGAAATTTCAGAAAGTTTGTCCAGACCAAGCAAGGAAGAGCAGAAATGGCACCCAGGTTTAATCGCTCTAACTTTTTTCAGTCTTCTAAGCAAAATTATGATCAGAATACTACTAATAGAATGACTTGTTTTAAATGCAAGAAAAGAGGACATCGAATGAGGGATTGCCCACATGAGACAGCTCAGGTAGCTAAAGAAAAGGGAAAATCCAAGGTGCTTACTTGGGACATGGATAGCGAAGCTGAGAGCGAGGAGGAGGAACACGAAGCCCATTCATGCATGGCATTGATGGGAATACACAATGAGGTAACTTCTGGTAGTAAAACTGAACTCCTTACTCTTTGTAAAGAAATGCAAGATAAAATAGTAGAACTTGAATCCACTATAGATGATTATCAAAATGAGAACTTTGAAATGCAACAATCTGAATATGAAATGTCTAAAGAGATTGAAAAACTCAAAATTGATATTGTTGCTCGTGACTCTACTATTGACACTCTGAAAAAGGAAAAGTCCAGTTTTAATGATAAAGCGCCTTGTCTCTCTTGCCCTTCCTTGATGAATAATATTAGCATGCTTAAACTTGATTTGATTAAGCTCGAAACTGAAAAAGACTATATTATTAGAGAGCTTAATGATAAATTCTGCATGTTGAATAATGATTTTAAAAGAAAAATGGTTGAATTTGAAAAGAAGGAAGAGGAAAACAAGAGAGCTTTTATAAGTAAATGCACATTGCTTGTGGAAGAAAATAAATTGTTGAAAACCAAAGTCTCTAATCTTGAACTTGCCATTAAGAAATTCTCTACGGGAAAACAATCATTGGACACTATTTTATAGAATCAATTATATGGCAATAATAGAAGAGGACTTGGTTTTGGTCTGAAAAACGTTGAAAAGCAAAAATTCAAGAAATTCCACAATGCACCGTCTATTGCGAAGAACTTATATGCAAAGTGCTTTACTTGTGATAGTGTAGGCCATACTTCATACTATTGTAAATTTAGGAACACTAAAATCAAGTTTAAACAAGTGTGGGTTCCTAAAACAATATTGGCTAACACTAGTGGACCTTGTTGGATTCCAAGGTCACACTTAACACCTTTCATGTAGGTGTGATGGAGTTTTGGCGAGGAGCGTTAAATTCAATGTTTCATTCTTTTAGCTCCTTCGTCAAAAAGCGACGAGAAGGTATAATTTTCTATCCCTCTTTGCATTTCATTGCATACCTTCATAGATTGTTGCGTGTGCTTGATTTATTTTTCTTTGTGTGCTTGCATGGATGATTTTTAATGTTTTTATTTCTGAAAAAAAAATGAAAAATCAAAAATAAAAAAAAATGTGTGCTTATTGTATCCTCTTTTTGAATCTCTTGAGTGATACTGTATGAATGATCAATTCTATCCCTTGTAGAAGTCAATTCATTATTGTTGTAGCTACATGAACATGATGTTATTCTTTTTAGTAGCCATGACATGTCTCATAAGTTTCAAACTTGACTTCTACACCTACATTTGCACTTTCACGATATTTGACTTTTTAGTGCTTTTGGAGATTCTTTTGAAGAATAATGGAAAGTGAATGTAGGAATGATTAATTTTCTGAAATTTCTAAGGGATATGATGTGTTTAGCCATGAATTAAAATTGAGCACAAAAGCATTGAAAAAAAAACGAAAAACAATATTTGCTCCGTATGAAAAATGGATACACTTCATGGCTAAAACACAACCCACGAGTATCCAACTTGTGCTACATGGGTAATCATTAGCGTTGGTGTATATAACTCGTCAAGCAATGCCATCCCACATTTAAAAGTCCTTTTAGGCTATGTTTTGGGGTTTGGTAACTTGAACTCATCTTTGATGAGGTGGGAAAAATCAATCCTAGTGATATTCATGAAAATTGAAAAATGTGGATTGATTCGGTTGATTTTCTGAAATTGAATCTCCTCTAGCACTTAATTGTTTATATCATTACACTTACACAAAGGTGGAGAAGTCTTGGTATGAAATTCTATGACTTGACCTGTCTATTATTTGGATTACTCATGCAAATTGCACGCTACATCCAATAATGACTTATTTTTGCAAAGGATATTTTTGTGACTTCATTAATCCACTTTTGGTGATTACAAAGGGGGAGAAAGAAAAGATTTTGACAGCTTGATGTTGATATTATTAAACTAGTTGAAGGGGGAGCTTGAGAGAAGGGGGAGCATGGGGAGCATGCTATTGTTTTTGTTATTAGTTTATGCATGCCATGTTGTAGTGCTTGAATATTCATCTCATGATTCATATTGCATTACACCCTTCGAAACACTTCACACACTCATTCTCATTGATCAAATCTTTTACGGGTTTGTCATCACCAAAAGGGGGAGATTGTTGGAAGCAACGATCTAGGAACTTGTTTTGATGATGACAAACGTGTCGGTATTTCTAATGTGTGCGTGAAGTGTGTTTCAGGCTGGGCGAAACAATATATCTTCACTATTTGGCGAAACTGCTATTCGTATAGCGCATTGGGAGAGATGGAGTGTGTGTGCACAAAGAAGCTTGACTCGGTCAATGGAGAGCAAAGTGGACCAAGTCAAGCTTCTTAGGAGATTGGGTTGATTCAAATCAATTTGATATTTGATCAAATCAATTAGATGGATTTGTATCTACCCATCTCCTACTCAAACACCAACCTGAATCAATCAAATCTCCTATCTATGGTACAAAGAGATAGAAACAAATCACCTTTGAAATTCCCTATTCCTATCTCTTTAGGATTCCTTCAAAAAACCCTAGGCTACTCTATATAAGCCAACATCTCCTTCGTAGCCAAATAGGGTGGCAATACAAAATATTTTTGGGGCAGCAATCAAATAAATAAAGAGGGGGGCTTCATCAAAGCTTACGGCAACTTCATTAATAAATAACCCTAAACACTCTATAACATAAGCCGCAACCTACTTCTTCAAAAGCCAATACAAAAGCCACTCCATTCACGTTATCATCCAAGCAATCATCTTCACCATCTTCTAGTCAAGAGGAAGCTCCTACAATTCAAGGCAGAGCAACATCAAGCAGTCCTCAAAGTCATCAATGGAGGAGTTCGCCGTCGCCGTCTCCTTCGAGTAGCCGCTGCCTGGACGTCGCCATCCACGAAGCTTCCGCCGCCGTGAAGAAGGAGACGTCACCGCCAGTGCTGTCGAAGCCCTCACCATCACCGCCCCGTTGCTGCAGATTGATCGAGTGCCGCTCCATGTTCTGAGGGCTGCCGACCATCTTGCAAATGCCACCATCACACTTAGTGACCGAAGACTGCAACCAAGAGCAAACGAAGAGCTCGCCACAGGAGCCGTCGAGCGAAGCAAGGAAGCTCCGAGGATATCTCGCCATCGCTGTCTTTTGGAAACATCTCGCCATCGCCGACCAAAGCTCGCCGCCGACAAGACCCAAAGTAACAGAGGAGATTCGATCAGGCATTTGATCGAACACTTTGCGTGCGTGACGAAAACGGTGATCACTTCATAGACGCTCGTCGGAGAAGAAGCCCGACGGAGGAGATGTTGCTGCTGTCGAATCGAGGAAGTCGAAGAAGCGCCACTGCCTCGTCGGAGTGAAGATTTGTGCGGTCGTTGCCATCTCTGAAACCAAGGCGTTGTTGTTCTCAAGAAGTCGTCGGCAAATCTCGCTGCTGCCGTCGAAGCAGACGACCGCTCCACGAAGAACTCACCGCCATCGAGGTTACGCCGTCAATCTCTAAGCCCAAACAACCATTGGAGTCTATTGCTGCTGCCTGTCGTCGTCGTAGTTCGTCGACGAAGGAAATCTTCGTCGCTGCCCTGACCTGAAACGAAGCCCGCTGCCGTACGAAGACAGAGCGTCGCTTGCACGAAGTCGCTGCTGAGTTCGAAGCCGCTGATCATCGCCGAAGACGGAACGTCGAGTATTTGTCGCCGTAATTCGGAGGAGATCTCCTGCCTGCAAGCGATAGTCAGAGATCGCGATATGACGTGGTGAGGGAAATAAATTAGGGGCTACCTTGCGCACAGGCCTCTCAATTAAAGATTTGAACTCAGTTGCCTTGCAAACCGACCGCAAATTAAAAGAGGAATTGCTGAGTACACAGACTGCCCAGTTATAAGGATTTGAACTGCAATTGCCTTACACACAGTCCAGTGCATAACTTGACATCCAGGAGTCGGATTGAGACACCGTTTGCGTCAGATTGGAGCTGACGACGTGCTGATTGACAGAGACGCCTACACAGACACAAACTGAGCATTTCTAAACTCTAAAATTCTTTATTTGTGTCTTAGTGTAACGTTCTCTGTAGGGGAAACTTTTACCTATTTTTGTGGACTATTTTGGGACTTGTCTAGTTGGGACTAGACAAGTGGGACCCAGCTAGTTTGGGACTAGCTGGTAGAAAGCTTTGCTAGGATTGATAGTGACAGGAAACACTGTGTGTGTGGTACTGAGAGTCTTGCGAGTGTAGAGGCGTAGAGGGTGCTCTGAGCGTGCTCTAACTTGTAACTTTGTACCTATTGCACTATTCAATCTAGTATTAGCTTTGGGGGCTGGAGTAGGTCGTTGGGACGACCGAACCAGGGTAAATCTGTTGTGTACTCTGTGTCTGCTTTTCATTACTCTGGTTGTGCTTTTAACTGCGTGAGATTTCTCGTGGGTTGCACGAGAATTTTTTATTAGCCTATTCACCCCCCCTCTAGGCTAGGATCCAGCTCCAACAGACTCTCTATGCACTAAGTGTTAAGTGATAAGTGATAAGTGATAAGTGATAAGTGATAAGTGATTAGTGAATTGGTAGCTTTTGCTACATCGTGCATGCTTGTCACTCCTTTAAACTGTTGCATCATATTCAACTGCCATGCCATTGTTTAACATTTAAATGCTAGGTTGTTAGTCACTTTCAGTTTCCTTGCCCAAGTCTTTTTAGACTTGCTGACATGTGCCCCTTTCTCTTTTGGGTGACGCATGTTAGACCTTGAGCCTGAGTTGCTGGCCGAGGGTGAGGTGTTTGCGGACGCCGAGCTTGCGCCCGTGTTGGACGGGGAGTACGTGGACACTGGGGACCAGTCCTAGTGTCTTCGTGGTGTTTTACTTTTGTTAGTCAGTTGTTTTGTTGTCGGTGCGTAGCACCTTTACTCTGTTATGTCGTTGCTTTTGTTTGGCCTTGTTCTGGGCCTTTAGACTCTTTCTTTTAGCCTGGTGGCTTTTCTGTGATGTTGAATATTTTGTGGACAAACTTTGGGATTGGTATTTCATATCCGTCTCATATTATTATTATTGTTGTTGTTTCGATTGCAATTACAGGGACATGCTTATACTAAATTTACGCTTATCAGGCGTGAGGCTTCACAGCTCCACGCTTGAGCGGACCTTCTCACGTCTCGCCTCCATTTTAGGGAAGCGGGTCGTGACATCAAGCAAGCACCAAGACAGTGGTACATGAAGTTTGACTCATTCATGATGAGTCAAGCTACAAAAGGACCGCAGCAGACCAGTGTGTTTATACACAGCAGTTTCCAGACGGTAACTTCGTTGCATTGCTTTTATGTGTCGACGATATGCTGATCATTGGACAAGATGCAACAAAAATTGGCCAGCTGAAGAAGGAACTCTCAAAGTCTTTTAATATGAAAGACTTAGGTCCGGCTCAACAAATTGTGGGAATGTAGATAGTCTGAGTAGGAAACACAACAATCTATGGCTATCTCAGGAGAAATACGTTGAACGCGTGATCAAGAGATTCAAGATAGATCATGCCAAACAAGTTAGCATTCCATTGGCCACCCACTTCAAGTTGAGCAGGATGTCAAGCCCTTCATCTAAGAAAGCGACAGAGGAGATATCATCAATACCTTATTCTTCAGCAGTTAGGAGTCTGATGTATGCAATGGTGTGTTCATGTCCTGACATTACCCATGCGGTGGGAATGGTGAGCCAATTCCTTTCTAATTCAGGAAATGAACATTGGGAGGCGGTCAAGTAGATTCTTAGATACCTGAAGGGTACTTCAAAGGCATGTCTGTGCTACGAATAAGCTGATCTAATCTTGGAGGGCTATACAGATTCAGATATGGCTGAAGATCTTGATAGTAAAAAATCTACATCGGGTTTTGTCTACAATTTTGCAGGGGGAGCTATGTCCTGACAGTCAAGATTACAGAAGAGCGTTGCGCTATCCACAAAAGAGGCGGGGTATCTTGCAATTACAGAAGCTGGTAAGGAAATGTTGTGGTTAAAACGATTTCTCCAAGAATTAGGGATCAAGCAGAAAATGTACAAGGTACATTGTGACAGTCAAGGTGCTTTAGATCTAAGCAGGAATTCGATGTATCATGCTCGGACAAAGCATATCGACATTTGCTATCATTGGATATGCGAGGTGATGGATCAACAGCTGTTGAGACTAGTGAAGATCCACACGAAGGAGAATCCAGCAGATATGTTCACGAAGGTGGTGACACAGGGGAAGCTAGAGCTATGCAGAAACATAACTGAGATGGTTATTCAACGACAATTACTTCAGATGCAGCTGGAGGGGGAGAATTGATGGTCAAAGCCCACATGTGTTGCTCCTATTCCGGTTGCCCTTTGTTTTTTCTTCCATTCCCACCTACCCAACTTGTGCTTAAACGTCACTAATGACGTTTTTGGGGAGGATTGTGAAGCCTATAAATAGAACTTCCACCATTCGAGTTTAGATCATCCCAATCCCAAACACACTCTCATTTCCAAGAGAAGAGAAAGAGTGAGGAGGTACCCTAGAGAGGTAAGAGTGAGGGATTTATCCAGTGAGAGAAAATTACCCTAGAGAGGGAAGTTACCCCAGAGAGGTAAAAGTTGTATTGAGTTTTTTTGGTGTTTACCTTAGAGTGTAAAGTTATTTCCAGTGATAAATAGTGAAGTTCTTTTTACTCTCCAGTTTTTACTGTTTTACTATAATCAGTAAGTCTTCTAGTGATCAGTGAGAATCACAACACTTTACTCATGCATCCGTTTCTAGGATTAGATTTTTGGCTTTCTAAAGTAGCGTTACTCCACTCTTTGACTTCACGCGTGAAGCCCAAGAGTGGGGATGTTGTTACAAATCATTTTATGCAGGCTCACGAGACATGCCTAGCTTATGACAATGTAGAGACATAGATTAGATCAGATGTAAACAATTCCATCAAAAATTTTCCTAAACTCAGTCTTCGGCCCATGGGGAGGTGAAGCCCAATAAGGCAAAAAACCTACTTCATAATTCTAAGTAGACAAGAACTCAACTTCTTATTAACAGAAGAAGTCTTCTAGAAGCGACTATATTAGTTTAAAACCTACTTTAAAAATAGCTGCCTTAATCCCTTCTCTTAGATTCCTGCTTAATACACATATATTAGTTTGTTGCATCTATACTAATGGTAATTTGATCACTGTTACGACTAATATGAAGAAGCCCGAATTACAACGGCCCACAGCCCAACATCAAAGGAGACGCCCATTAGAGAAGACGGGCCCGCCCAGAAGGGCCCACGGACGGGGCTGAAGGCCCAGCCACTTCGCCCTCGGTGGCACTCAACAAGCCCCAATTCGGCCAGATTAACCGCCCCCCTGAATCCGTGATCCCATGATGGCCATTAACGGACCCGTTAATGGGCCACCCCTCCACTACGCACAAGTGAGAGGAGGCGGAGGCGGATCGTGGGACGTGAGAGGAGGCAGGACGTGGGACAATCACGAAAGACCCTATGAGGGGAAGGCCGGGACGACGGAGAAGAGGATCGAGACTCAGGTAATCAACAGAGAGGTACTCCATCAACGACCTAGGCATTTGCCACTCCATTTCCTCCCTCCCCCCCCAAACTCGCACCGCCGGGTTGATGTTCCGGCTTTCTAACAAGCCAGATCTCCCCCGCCGAGTATCCTTTCAGACCTTGATCTGACTTAGGCATCGGAGGGGATTTAGCCGGAACTTAGGTCCGGCCTCCCTAACGAGTTTCCTCATCTATCCAGGTAGAAGACGTCCGAGGCGCCGAGGCTGCCCCTCAGCGTCGGTCGGTTACCCCCATCGCAGTCGTCAGGTGGACGGCTGCTCAGGCATCATGCCACTTGCAAGGCGCCGAGGCTACCCCTCGACGCAGATCCGACCGAGGCCGAGCGCGACCCAGCCGAGGCCGAGCACGACCTACCGAGTCGAGGCTACTCCTCAGCTCTCCCACGCCGAGAACAAGTGGGCTCGGCAATCCAAAGGGACCCCCAAGTCGGTCCCTTGACCACGTTGACCACACAGCCGACGGTCAACGAACTGTGGTGAGAAAACACCCGTAAACATCTGGCGCCGTCTGTGGGAACGAACAACACCCACGTAAAACAACCACACCGACAATGACACGGCTCCGCCCCCCGCGGCGGAGAAGAGGCACGGCCCCGGCGGTGGGCACTGACCAACGACGTGGCAAGCAGAGCGAGGCCGTGCCTCCAGGGCACGCGAGCTGGGCAGCGAGCTCGGATCGTGCAGAGGACAGTGCTGGGGTGACCGGTGGCCGACCGTTGGCTCCTCGGGTCAGTAGGACCGAGAGAACGTGGGAAAGACCGGGATCGAGTGAAGCGTTGGTGGTATCCCTGATCGTGGATACCTCCGTGGTGCGGCGGCTGCTAGTCGACACCGGCAGCTTGTGCGACATCCTCTTCACGTCGACTTTGGAGAGGATGGGGCTGCGTGGCGAAGACTTGGAGCCATGCACGGTGCCCATGGTGGGTTTCACTGGACACTTCGCACCTATCATCGGGGCAATCCGCCTCCCGGTCACGCTTGGGGGAGCACCCGATTCGGTGACGCTGACGGTGGAGTTCATTGTGCTGAAGGTCGGCTCGGCGTACAACAGGATCATCGGCCGCCCCCTCCTCAACGCTATCGATGCGGTGGTCTCGACGCTCCACAGGACAATCAGGTTTCAGACCCCAAAGGGGGTCAGGTAAATCAATGGCGACACGAAGGGAGAGAAGATCTGCTACAACCTGACAGACGAGAAGGTCGTCGGGGGGCCGGGCGATCCAATGGCCTCACTCGACCTGAGGCATGGACCGAGACCCACCCCTGCAGAAGAATAAGAGCAGATCCCCGTCACGAACGTCGAGGGGAGATTCGTCTCCATTGGGTCAGGGCTGGATCCTGACTCGAAGCGCAAGCCGGTCGAGTGCCTGGAGGCTAACCTGGACGTCTTCGCGTGGTCGGCCGAGGACATGCCTGGCGTTGATCCCCGGGTGATCGTTCAACGATTGAATGCCGACCCCAACTTCAGGCCCGCCCGGCAGAAGAAGCGGAACCTAGGGGCGAAAAGATGAAGGCAGCCTCTGATGAAGTAGAACGACTCCTCGACGCCGGTTTCATCCGAGAAGTCTGGTACCCCAAATGGCTGTCCAATGTGGTAATGGTCAAAAAACCCAACGGGAAGTGGCGAATGTGTGTGGATTTTAGCGACCTCAACAAAGCCTGTCCTAAGGATAGCTATCCACTGCCACGGATCGACCACCTCGTAGATAGTGCCTCAGGATACGAGATGCTCAGCTTCATGGACGCTTACTCTGGGTACAACCAGGTCCAGATGGATCCTAATGATGAAGAGATGACGGCTTTCACGACGGACCGAGGGACCTTCTGCTACAAGAAAATGCCCTTTGGATTGAAGAACGTGGGGGCAACCTACCAAAGAATGGTCAACAAGGTGTTCGACTCCCAGATAGGAAGAAACCTGGAGGTATACGTCGACGACATGCTGGTGAAATCAAAAGATCCTG
This sequence comes from Scilla litardierei, assembly GCA_030789695.1. Classification (NCBI taxonomy): domain Eukaryota; kingdom Viridiplantae; phylum Streptophyta; class Magnoliopsida; order Asparagales; family Asparagaceae; genus Scilla; species Scilla litardierei. The sequence goes on along the minus strand of CM061133.1, from coordinate 145,293,281 downwards.
CTGACCATATCGCCGACCTAAGGGAAACCTTTCGAACGGCTACGAAGGTACAACATTCGGCTCAATCCCGTGAAATGCACGTTCGGGGTGAGGCCCGGCAAGTTCCTGGGATTCATGATCACCAATCGCGGGATCGAGGCCAACCCCGACAAAATTGAGGCACTGATTAACATGCGGGAGCCGACAACCATCAAGGAGCTGCAGAAGTTGAATGGCCACATCGCCGCCCTCGGGCGATTTCTATCCCGGTCGGTGGAAAGATCTCTCCCGTTCTTCAAAACTCTGAGGAAGGCCATCGCCGCACCAGCCGATGAGAGGAAGACAATTCCTGGGATGAGGACTGCTCCAGAGCATTCGCTGATCTCAAAGAGTACCTCCGCAGCCCACCACTCCTCTCCAAGCCGTGAGAGGGGGAGTCGTTGAGCCTATACTTGGCCTGCACGATGGAAGCGGTGAGCTCAGTGCTGATCCGGGAGGACGACGGGGTGCAAAGGCCGGTATACTACACCAGTCGTGTCTTGAAAGACGCTGAGGGGCGGTACACACCAATGGAGAAGTTGGCATACGCCCTCGTCCTCTCAGCCAGACGGCTCCGACCCTACTTCCAGGCTCACACGATACTGGTCCTAACCGATTCCCAGTTGGAACAGAACCTCAAAAGGTTTGACCGCATGGGAAGGATGCTGAACTGGGGGGTCGAGTTGAGCGAATTTGACCTACGATTCAAGCCACGCACGGCCATCAAAGGGCAGGCCTTAGCTGATTTCATCACCGAGTGTACCATAGAAGAAAGGACCCTCTCGCCGGAGGACGTCCCGGTAACGGTAACAAACCAACCTTTGTACTTACTTATGACTGACATCAATTCGGCTGGCCACTTAGGCGACCAGGACACGTGGATTATTCACGTAGACAGCTCGACGACCCGGGCGGGGAGCGGGGCCGGGATCACGATTCAATCTCCCGAGGGGAACGTCGTCGAATACGCGCTTAGGTTCGAGTTCCCGGCCACCAACAACGTGGCCGAGTATGAGGTCGCGATAAACGGCCTGAGGCTGACCCGAGAACTCGGAGCTGAGTACGTACAGCTCCTTAGTGACTCGAAGCTCATCATTAACCAACTGCAAGGGAGCTACGAGGCGCACGAAGAGACGATGCAGGGCTACCTGGCCACGGCCAAGACTGAGATGTCCAAATTCAAAAGGGCCGAGACCCTTCACCTCCCACGGTCGGAGAATGCCCGAGCAGACGCTCTATCCAAGCTTGCTTCCTCCTCGCCCAGGGAGTAGGGTCACACCGTCTATATAGAAAACCTCAGGAGCCCCAGCACGGAAGAGAAGGAGGTGATGGCGATTAACGGGGACCCCACCTGGATGGACCCAATCATCCGATACCTCACCCATGGGGAAACACTGACCGATGTGGACGAATGTCGAACCTTGGAGAGGAAGGCGCTCCGGTATGTGATGCACGAAGGAGCCCTCTACAGAAGACGGTGGACAAAGACGGACGTCCTCCCTTACCTTAAGTGCCTCGGCCCCCAGGAAGCTGACTACGTCCTCAGGGAAGTGCACGAGGGGACCTGCGAGAACCACCATGGAGGCACAACCATCGCCCATAAGATTTTGAGGCAAGGATACTACTGGCCGACCCTGATACACGACGCGACAGAGTACGTCCAGAGGTGCCAGGAATGCCAAAGGTTCGCCATCACAGGGACCATCCCCCCTTCAGAGCTTGTCCCGATCATCAGCCCGATACCTTTTGCGAAGTAGGGGATCGATATCCTGGGACCGTTCACGAAGGGCCGAGGGCAAAGGAAATACCTGATCGTGGCCGTGGACTACTTCACCAAATGGATCGAAGCCGAGCCTCTAGCCTCAATCACCTGGAAGAAGGTAAAAAACTTCGTATGGAACTCCATCATCTCCAGATTCGGAATCCCCCGCGCCATCGTCACCGACAACGGAAAGCAGTTTGACTCAGCTGGGTTTAAAGACTTCTGTGCCGAATGGAAGATCAAGCTACTCTTCGCCTCGGTGGCGCACCCCCAAACCAACGGGATGGCGGAGGCCGTCAATAAATGCATCATAGAGCCCCTCCGCAAGAAAGTAGAAGGCACTGAAGGGAAGTGGCCTGAAGAGCTTCCCGGGATACTCTGGTCTTATCGTACGACCCACAAACAAGCCATGGGTGAGACCCCATTCATGCTCACCTATGGCACCGAAGCATTGGTCCCAGTCGAGGTGGGCGAGGAGTCCCTCCGCATCCGACATTTCGACGATGAAAGAAACGCCGAGGGTTTGGAGCTCGGCTTGGAGCTCCTGGGTGAACGACGAGAACAGGCCTTGGCCACCATCATTCGCCAGAAGCAAAAGGTGGCGCGCTACTATAATTCCCGCGTCAAAGAGCGGAGTTTTCTCCAAGGGGATTTGGTCCTTAGAAAGGCGGTCTTCTGCCCAGAGGTCGCGCGCAAAGGGAAGCTGGCAGCCAAGTGGGAAGGTCTCTACCGGGTGATCGAAGTTCTAGGACCCGCCACCTATCGGCAAGCAACCCCGGACGAAAAGACACTCACCCATTCCTGGAATGCGGAGCATTTGCACAAGTATTACCAGTAAAGCTTACGGGATCGCCCGCGAATGTAACTCTTTTTTCCCCATCCTATATAAATTGATTTGATCCTGCTTTCCTTTTATAGCATGGCTGTAGAAAACCCCCTAGAGAGGGGGGACCCCGCCAAGGGAATGTCCGGACGGCACCACGTAAGGACAAGGGACGACCCCCAAACAGGCCGGCCCCTCCTCCACGATTCGCCTGGTCGGGAAACTCCCCAGGGCCGAATCTCGGAGTGGGCCGGCCACTAGGTGAGGATAGCCCTCCCAGCCAACGAAACTACTCGAACCGGCCGGGGGCAAATCCCCCAGTGGAACGGAGAACCTACCGACCGAGAGGCTAGGGGTAGCTCCCCGGGCGGGTCGGTCGAAGGGATGACCTCAGAGGTCGACCTCATCGGCTAGTCACAAGACATGGGGTCGTGCCCCAGGCTGACTAGCCAACTGAGCTGGGGGCAACTCCCCCGATACGGCTGCACGTTAACCAAGCCGAGGGAAACTCCCTCGGCCCGTCGACACGCCAACTGAGCCGGGGCAACTCCCCCGATACGGCTGCATGTTAACCGAGCCGAGGGCAACTCCCTCGGCCCGTCGGCACGCCAACTGAGCCGGGGGCAACTCCCCCGATACAGCTGCACGTTAACCGAGCCGAGGGCAACTCCCTCGGCCCGTCGGCATGCCAATCAAAGCCGGGGCAACTCCCCCGATACGGCTGCACGTTAACCGAGCCGAGGGCAACTCCCTCAGCCCGTCGGCACGCCAATCAAAAGCAGGGGGCAACTCCCCCGATACGGCTGCATGTTAACCGAGCCGAGGGCAACTCCCTCGGCCCATTGGCACGACAATCAAGCCGGGTGCAACTCCCCCGATGCGGCTGCACGCCAACCAAGCCAGAGACTACCCCTTCGGCCCGTCGGTACGCCCACCGACCCGGAGGATAACACCCCCGGTAGGAGCGTCGACTCTTCTTCGTCTGAACTCGAAAAAAGGGTCCCCCCCAAGGGAGGAGGTGAGCAATAACAAACGAGGAAAAGACACTTTGCTTTCACGGGATTGTACGAGGGGCTACACCAAAAGCCCTGGTCCGGAAAAACTTAAGGACCAGGCTAGGGATCTAGGCACTCCCACCCTCGACCTCTCGGGGGCCCCCTCAAGACCGTCAGCAGGAGAGGAGCCGGACCGCTCTGGGATCTCTTCCTCTTCATCTGAGTACGCTTGAAGCTCCTCGAGGTTGATCTCCATGAGCGGGAACCTCTTTCGAACCTCGGCCAGGCAGCGGGCGAAGCCCTTCTCGAACACCAAGGACATGGCCTTAGTGACAAAAGAAAGGGCATATTCCTTCACGGCGTCATGGGAAAGCTTAGCAAGTTCCACCTCCTCCAGCTCACGAATTCGACCCTCGAGGGTGGCCACCTGTCGCTGGTGGTCAGATCGGATCATCTCGATCTCTTTCGATCTCGCGTTAAGCTGGGATAGGAAGGCCCTCTCCCGCTCTTCCGCCGCCTCCAGAAGGGTGTTAAGTTCTTGGACATCGGCCATGATGAAAGGGGCCGGATCGGCGTCTGCCACAGCCGCCGTGCCAGGGGCCGTGGTGAGCGCGGCAATTTGCTCCTCGGCCTTGGACTTCTCGACCAGAGCTAAGGCTTTTTCCTGATCCGACCTCTCCAGGGCAGAGAAAAGCTCGGCCACGCGAGACTCCAGGGACTTCACGAGCGCCTTGGACAAGTGATCCGCCTCCTCCTCGCCTTCCCGGGCCCCAGGAACATGCGCCGCGTCTGCCTCAGCTGTGGCGAGAGCCACAAATTGGCGCCTCATCGAAAGCCCCACAGAGGATAGCTACACAAAAGAAGCGGGAGTAAGTTGAAGATAACAACGAAAGACTGGGTTAGGGAAGAAAACCCCACATGCTGGCCAGCTTGTACCACGAAAGCGGCCAGACGGTCGCCACTGACCTCGTCCAAAGCAGCTCGGTCCGAGGAGAGACTGCATTTCTCGGCCACCCGTGCCGCCACATCGCAGCTGGAAAAGACCGACTCACCCGCTCCTACAGGGAAGCGGGGACGGGGAAGACCCTCTTCCCCCGGCGGCAAATCCGTAGGGGCGGAGCGGAACGCACCTAGATACCGCTCGTATATGTCAGGAAGAGGGCCCGGCTGTGGAGATGAGGGGCCAGCCCATGGCCAAACCGCCTCGGCCGAGGGCGACAGATCCCGGCACTGGGGCAGTGAAGTACTAACCCCCCGACGAGGGTGCGGACCTTCTTAGGAATGCCGTGCTGGGAGGAAGAGGGGATCTTTCTCTTCGACTTCTCGGCACCAGCCGCCGAGCGGTCAGCACGTTGTTTCTTCCGGACCGCCAGCACATGATCCCCTCTCCGAGGGGCGTGGTCCGGAATCCCAACTTGAGGAGGAAGGGCCGAAGAACTGGGGGGGAAACCCACCTGCGTAGGAAAAATTCATCAACCAACCCTATCAGCCACAGAACAGCGGCCACGGAGCATTATCACCGGAGCGACGAAGGACAGCAAATCTCACCGGCGGGCCATGTCACGCTCCGCTTCCCTAAAATGGAGGCGAGACATTAAAAGGTCCGCACGAGAGTGGAGCCGTGAAGCCCCAAACCCGATAAGCGTCAATAAAACGTAAGTAGGTCCCTGTAACCACAAACGGAACAACAATAATAACACAAGGAGAGGCAGAAATAAAATCTCAAGTCTCAGAAATTGTCCAACATTAAAATTTAGTTCAACATCCAGAAAAGCCACCAGGCTAAAAGAAGAGTCTAAAGGCCCAGAACAAGGCCAAGCAAAGACAATCATAAACAGAGTATAGGTGCTACGCACCGACAACTACAACAGTCTAAAACAAAAGGGTACAGCTCAACGAAGACACTAGGACTGGTCCCCAGTGTCCACGTACTCCTCGCCAAACACAGGCTCGGGCTCGGCGTCCGCAAACACCTCGTCCTCAACAATAAACTCGGGTTCAGGATCTAACATGTGTCACCCAAAAGAGTAAAGGGGCACATGTCAGCAAGTCTAAAAGACTTGGGCAAGGAAACTGAAAGTAAGGAAAACTAACAACCTAGTAGTTATAGTATGCATGACATGGCAGTTATGGTATGAGTGCATAAGTAAGACATGGTGAAACAATGAGTGCAAGAGAACAATTATCCGGGCATGTCAAGAGTAGTCAAGCTACTAACGATCTCAATCTTTTCACTAGTCACGTTTCAAGTTATTTGTAGATGTTTACGCCTTACAGCTGAACTGTTTAACGTTCACACTGAGTGGCCACTTAACACTACCCCAGAACCCAGAGTTTACGCCTTACAACTGAAGTTGCTGATCGGGCAGACTCCCAGTTGAATGGCCGCTTAACTCTTACCCCATCCCACAAGTAAACAAGCCAGGGTCCCTGCACACGATGCTCAGTAAATGAGCCAGGGTTGCCCTGCACAAGAGCTTGTTATTAGGTTCACAATTTGGTGTAGGGTTGTGCCCGCTAAAAGCAGGTGCTTAGCCTCAATCATTTCACAAGGTGTAGCGGAGCTACGCAATTACGGGAACACTTAAAGAATGCAATGACATGACAATTAATTTGCGTACCGTTAATTGAAATTAAACATGGCATGGTAGTTGTGCAACATGATAAATATCGGATCTAACTTCGTTGTCAAGCTAGTTCCTAAAATTGCGCCTAGGCGAGTATCATTTCGTCGCCTAGTCTCTTTTACGCCTACAACAAGCAAATGGCATAAGACATGGCCCAAAACCCTAAGTGGCAAGTTTCACTTGCCTAGTACCGAGGATGACGATCAACGAGGCCGTCACACAAATGCTATCTACGGAAATGAGATCGCTGCCATGGCAAAACAATATTAGAACAACATTCAACCTAGTTTTTATTAGTGTTTCACAAAAACACAAATGTGTTAAGAGAACTCTATTGGATCGAGTTATTACCGAATCGTTAGCGGAAGAACGATGCCGAGCAAGCACGGCGACGGAAGAAACGATCCGGGGATCCATGGTTCAAATCTGGAAATGGGGAGAAAATCTGGAGAAGTGGGGTTTTGGGGATTTTTGGGGGTTTTCCGGCGACCTAGAGGTGGTGGCCGGCCAAAATGGAGAGGGGGAGGGGATCTTGATGAAGGAGGAAGGCTAGGGTTAGATGGATGGTGATTTGGGGAAGAAGGAGGCTCAGGGGAAATGAAAGAAGAAAAGAAAACATTTGGGGGGGTTTAAATAGGAAGATCTGGCAGCTGCCCAGAAATTAGGGTTTCGACACTGATTAGTCGGTCAAAGAGCAACCACTGACCGACTAGTTTGTGAACTAGTCGGTCGGTTGACCAACGCAGACCGACTAAGTCCAAACAGTAACTCCTGTACAAAAATAGGATTTTGATTTAGTCGGTCAAAGAACAACTACTGACCGACTAGTTTCTCATCTAGTCGGTCGATGAACGTTCTTAGACCGACTAAGAATGAATAGTACTTGGTATCAAAAATGATCATAGAGCTAGTCGGTTAAAGAACGATTGCTGACCAACTAGTTTACAACCTAGTCGGTCGAAAAATGTTCTTAGACCGACTAACGAGAAACAGTAACTCCTGAATAATTTACAAAGCCCACTAGTCGGTCCATGAAGGTTTGCCGACCGAATAAATCGTCATCTAGTCGGTCGGTTCCCCTTCTTGTACCGGCTAACGTGCACAGAAAGTTCCGAAATGGAGCGCGAAGCTCCGGGATCGATTCCTAAGACTCCTAGGCTTGATCTAACAATAAGATATGACCGATATGAAGCCCGTCACGAATGAATTACTCTGAAATCGACGATTCTAAGGAAGAAGCTAGAAAATCACGACGAAACGATCGAAAGTGAAAGCTACGGAGACGAAAACCACACATGAGGAGAAAATCCTCCAAGACATATATATAATATAGATAATCCAAATACATGAAAACCCAGTTGTTACATCCTCCCCAACTTAAGAAAAATTCCGTCCTCAGAATTTCCCAACACTCACGTGTCCGGAAACAAAAGTGGGAAACGCTCTCGCATCTCATCCTCATTCTCCCAAGTAGACTCTCCTGGCGAGCCGTGTCGCCACATCACCCTCACAAGATTGACAACCTTGTTCCGAAGTGACTTCTGACGCCTGTCCAGAATCTGCACTGGCTGCTGGTCATACGTCATATCAGGGCGAACGGTAATCTCCGAGAAATCCACAGCATGAGATGGGTCACTAATGTATCGACGAAGCTGCGACACATGGAAAACATTGTGAACTCCCTCCAAAGATGGCGGAAAGTCTAAGCGGTAGGCTACCTCGTCAACTCTCTCCAGAATGTCAAACGGTCCAATGTATCGCGGGCTCAACTTCCCTCGCTTCCCAAAGCGAATCACACCAAGATTCGGGGAAATCTTCAAGAACACATGGTCGCCCGGCTGAAACTCCAAAGGACGGCGTTTAGCATCCGCCCAATGCTTAAAACGGTCCTGAGCAATCCTCAACCTCCCCCGAATGTTCCTGACAACATCCACGGCCTCCACAATCATCTCAGGTCCCAACAGCTCCAGATCACTAATGTCATCCCAACTCAACGGCAATCGACATTTCCTCCTATAAAGCGCGGCGAAAGGTGCCATGCCAATACTTGCCTGGAAGTTGTTATTGTAGGAAAACTCCACCAGATGCAGATGGTCCTCCCACGAACCCTTGAAATCCAACATGCACGCCCTCAGCATGTCCTCCAAGATCTGAATCGTCCTCTCGGACTGGCCATCCGTCTGCGGATGGTACGCCGTGCTGAAACTCATACGCGTACCCAAACTCTTCTGCAAACTCTGCCAGAACTGAGATGTGAACCTCGTGTCTCTGTCCAACACGATACTCACGGGGACTCCGTGAAGTCGTACGATCTCCTGCACGATTCACGTCGCATCACTATCTAAACTAGGAAAAAGGAAATAGAAACGGAGCGTAAAAGAATTTACCTCCATGTATATCCTCGCTAGCGCCTCAGTGGACTGTCCTACTCGGAACGGAATAAAGTGCGCGGATTTAGTCAATCGATCTACGATCACCCAAATCACGTCATTCTGCTTCGGACTCTGAGGTAGTCCAGTCATGAAATCCATAGTGATGTGTTGCCACTTCCACTCCGGAATCGGAAGCGGTTATAGCAACCCTTCCGTACGCTGATGCTCCGCCTTAACCTGCTGGCAAACCAAGCACTTGGCTACACTCCGAGCCACACTCCTCTTCATACCATGCCACCAATAGTTCAGACGAAGATCCTTGTACATCTTGGTCCCACCAGGATGCACAGAATACGGCGAACTGTGTGCCTCCACCATCAACTCCTCTCTAATATTCCCAGCTGGCACACACAACCTGGCTCCAAACCTCAGCGAGCCATCCTCATGAATCAAAAAGTCAGTCCGCAGACCGGCTTCCACCTGCTCCCGAATCCTCACCAGCTTCGGATCACCGGCCTGGCCAGCCTTGATCCGATCCACGATCGTCGACCGAATCTGCATAGTCATCAACGAAGAAGCCTCCCCAGGAAAAACAATCTCAACACCAGACTCGTAAACATCCTGCTGCAATCTCCACTGCGAGGTCAAAATCATCACCGCTGGAAGCCTACTCAGCGCATCTGGAACCACATTCACCTTGCCAGGGTGATACTGCAAATCAATCTCATAATCCGCCATAAGCTCCATGTTGGAAGCAACGATCTAGGCTCTTGGTTTGATGATGACAAACGTGTCGGTGTATCTGACGTGTGTGCTAGTGTGTTTCAGGATTTCACCTGTTGGCGGAATTGCTCTTCGTATAGCATATTGGGAGAGAGGGAGAGTGTGTGCACAAAGGAGTTTGACTTGGTCAATGGAGAGCAAAGTTGGGCTTGGTCAAATTGGTGATTGGATCAATTCAAATCTTTTGAAACTACACATCAAATCAAATTGATTGATTCAACCCAATCCCTAGCCAATTACAAATTTCCTAGTTGATAGTGTCCTCTCCCTAGCCAAACTTATTTCTAGCCATATGTTAATTCAAATCTCCTATTTGTGGTGTAAAGAGATAGAATCAAATCACTTTTGAAATTCCCAATTCCTATCTCTTAGGGATTCTTTCCCAAACCCTAATCCTCCCTATATAAGCCAACATCAAAGAGGAAGCTAAGTGCGGCCAACACAAGTAATTTCCCAAGAGGCAAATTGCGGCAACAAAATTTTTCATGCGGCCAATCAAATTCCCAAGGGAAAAATTATTTCGGCCAAGTGCAGACATCTCTTCACATTTTAAATTGTTTTTGGAGTCCCAAGTGCAGACATTTTTTTTGAAGAAAGAAAAAAAACCTAATGCTTAATCATTTTTTTTATATAGGGTGTTTGACAGTCGCATGCTTCAAAAAGGCTTTTGTTCATTTGTTTTTTGGCCATTGAAATCTTTGTGAGAACCTAATGCTTCATTTATTTTGGTGCTCTCCATGCACAAATCAAAAGGAAGCACATGCATCTAAGTGTTTTTTTGAAAGAAATTTCACAGTGCCTGCCGAAGAAAAATCCCCTAGTGGCCGGCCAATAGGAGAGTCTCAAGGAGCTTTAATTTTTTTTGTTGTGTTGTTGATTCTCTCTTCCTTGCGTGAACTCTCCCAAGGCCGAAAATTCCAAAGCTTCACAAGTCTTAAGCTAAATCATCAAAAAGTTTGAAAAGGTAAGTTGTTTTCTCTATTATTAATCAAAGCTGACTTAATTTCTTCTTTGCGTGAAGAGAACTTGAAGGATCACAGAGCACATCACTTTTGGGTGGCCACAACAAAATTTAAACAAAGAGGTTCAAGTTCCCAGGAGATATCAACCATCAAGTTCCAAGGAGTGTACAGAGTTTTTTTATAAGCATCATCACAAATAGGGCAGGCCGAATTATCTTTGCAAAAGTCCCAAGCCAAACAAAATCTGTGGGTTAGTCAAAGGGAAGTAAAAAAATAAAATTTAATGTGTTTGTCCCTTCTCCACTAATTCTGTTCTAAGCTTAATTAAATCCGAGAGATTGCTAATCCAGTTTTTCTTTTGCAGGCAATCAAATGATCTCGGTTGCATTGTGATTAATAAAGAGCCCTTCAATTCTCTAAAAGGCAGGCCATTTAACTCTTAAAACCTTGTGCTTTCGTTGCTGGCCGAACTCCTCTAGCATTCAATTTTTTGACAAGGGGAAGAGCATGCACAAAGTTGAGGAGGAGAGTTGACATTGCCGAGAAGACTACGACATCTACGCCAGACAATTTCTGGCCTGTGCTTATTGACGAAGACATCGCTGCTGCACAATCTGAGCTTTCTAAACTCAATACTTCATTATTTTGTGTAGCAATTGTGATAGATCTTCGTAGGGGAAACTTTACCTATCTTTGTGGACTATTTTGGGACTTGTCTAGTTGGGACTAGACAAGTGGGACCCAGCTAGTTTGGGACTAGCTGGTAGAAAGCTTTGCTAGGATTGATAGTGAGAGGAAACACTGTGTGTGGGGTACTGAGAGTCTGGCGAGTGTAGAGGCGTAGAGGGTGCTCTGAGCGTGCTCTAACTTGTGACTTTGTACCTATTGCACTATTCAATCTAGTATTTGCTTTGGGGGCTGGAGTAGGTCGTTGGGACGACCGAACCAGGGTAAAATCTGCTGTGCACTCTGTGTCTGTTTTTCATTACTCTGGTTGTGCTTTTAACTGCGTGTGATTTCTCGTGAGTTGCACGAGAATTTTTTATTAGCCTATTCACCCCCCCTCTAGGCTAGGATCCAGATCCAACAAGTGGTATCAGAGCCAGTTTAGCTGATCTAGCCTAGATTAACCATGAATAACCATATGGATAGTGCTTTTGCTGAGGGTCAGTCTGTTTCACGTCCCCTAGGTTTAATGGAGGTGATTATGCTTATTGGAAAAATCGTATGAAAATCTACCTTATTTCTGTTGATTACAAGGCTTGGCAAATAATTGAAAAAGGATATAAACTGCCTGTAATTAAAGTAGAAAATTCTGAGATTGAAAAACCAAATGACAAATGGGATGATAATGATTGGAAATCTTATTCCTTAAATGCTAAAGCTATGAATTCTCTCATTTGTGCACTTGATAAATCTGAATATTATAGAATCTCACATTGTCTAACTGCGCAGGAGATATGGCATACTTTGGAGGTGACGCACGAGGGAACGTCACATGTGAAGGAGTCTAGACTTGCACTTCTGAGCACAGAGTACGAGGGATTTCGCATGCTACCATCAGAGACCATATCAGAGATGTTTTCTACAAGTCTAGCTCGCTCGGTAAGCTATATTCTAGCCTTGAACAGGTGAGAAAAATATTAAGAGCACTGCCAAGCTCTTTCAGACCAAAGGTCACCGCCATCCAGGAAGCAAAGGTATTGTCTCAATTGAAGGTGGAGGACCTTATTGGTAATTTGATGTCCCATGAGTTGGAACTACAAAATGTTGAAGCAAGAGAGAAACCTGAGGAGAAAGAGAAAGCCATACAGTCCCTTGCTTTGCAAGCTAGCGAAGAAGAGGATGACGACAATGACATAGCGCTAATGGTGAGAAACTTCAGAAAATTCATCAAGACCAAGCATGGGAGAAACGAAATGGCACCCAGGTTTAATCGTTCTAACTTTAATAATTCTTCCAAGCAATTTAATGATCAGAAAACTACTGATAGAATGCAATGTTTTAAATGCAAGGGAAGAGGACATCTGATGAAGGATTGCCCAAATGAAACTGCTCAGCTCGCTAAAGGAAAAGGCAAAGCGAAGGTATTAACATGGGATATGGATAGCGAAGCTGAAAGCGAGGAGGAACATGAAGCCCATTCTTGCATGGCTTTGATGGGCATCCAAGATGAGACACCGTCAGGTAGCAAAGCTGAACTTCTTAAAATTTGTGAAGAAATGCAAAATCAAATAGTAGATCATGAATTCACTATTGAATGTCTCCAAAATCAAAACTATGACATGCAAGTTAGAGATGATAAGGTGTTTAAAGAGAATGAAAAACTTAAAATTGAACTTAATGCATGTAAGTCTACTATTGAAATCATGAAGAAGGAAAAAAGAAAGCTTTGATGAAAATGCTCCTTGTATTTCGTGTTCCTCTTTATTAAATCAAAATAGCATGCTTAAACAAGATTTAATGAAGCTCGAAGCTAAAAAAGAATATGAAATAAGAGAGCTTAAGGATAAATTTTGCATGCTAGATAATGACTTTAAAAGAAAAATGATTGAATTCGAGAAGAAGGAAGAGGAAAACAAGAGGGTTTTTATAAGTAAATGCACGATGCTTGTGGAAGAGAATAAACAATTAAAAATCAAAGTCTCTCATCTTGAATTGGCCATTAAGAAATTCTCTATAGGAAAACAATCGTTGGACACTATTTTAGAGAATCAATTATATGGCAATAATAGAAGAGGACTTGGTTTTGGTCTGAAAAACGTTGAAAAGCAAAAATTCAAGAAATTCCACAATGTACCCTCTATTGCAAAGAACAACTATGCAAAGTGCTTTACTTGTGATAGTGTAGGCCACACTTCATATTATTGCAAATTTAGGAACACTAATATCAAGTTTAAACAAGTGTGGGTTCCTAAAACAATATTGGCTAACACTAGTGGACCTTGTTGGATTCCAAGGTCACACTTAACACCTTTCATGTAGGTGTGATGGAGTTTTGACGAGGAGCGATATATTCAATGTATCATTCTTATAGCTCCTTCGTCAAAAGGCGACGAGAAGGTATAATTTTTATCCCTCTTTGCATTTCATTGCATACCTTCATTGATTTTTTTTGTGTGCTTGTTTTTATTTTGTTTTGTGTGCTTGCATGCATGTTTTTTCTAATGTTTTTATTTCTGAAAAAAAACAAAAAAATTGAAAAAAAAAACAAAAATTAAAAAATGTGCCTATTGAATATCCTCTTATGAATCTCTTAAGTGATATTGTATGAATGATCAATTCTATCCTATGTAGAAGTCAATTCATTATTGTTGTAACTACATAAACATGATGTTATTCTTTTTAGTAGCCATGACATGTCTCATAAGTTTTAAACTTGACTTCTACACCAACATTTGCACTTTCACGATAATTGACTTTTTAGTGCTTTTGGAGATTCTTTAGAAGAATAATGGAAAGTGAATGTAGGAATGATTTAATTCTGAATTTTCTAAGGGATATGAAGTGTTTAGCCATGAATAAAAATTGAGCACAAAAGAACTGCAAATGAAAATATATATGAAAATTGCTCCGTATGAAAAATGGATACACTTCATGGCTAATACACAACCCACGAGTATCCAACTTATGCTACATGGGTAATCATTAGTGTTGGTGTATATTACTCGTCAAGCAAAGCCACCCCACATTTAAAAGTCCTTTTAGGCCATGTTTTGGGGTTCGGTAACTTGAACTCATCTTTGATGAGGTGGGAAAAATCAATCCTAGTGATATTCATGAAAATTGGAAAATGTGGATTGATTTGGTTGATTTTCTGAAATTGAATCTCCTCTTGTACTTTATTGTCTATATCATTACACTTACACAAAGGTGGAGAAGTCTTGTTATGAAATTCCATGAGCTTGAATTGTCTATTCCTTGGAAAACTCATGCAAATTGCACGTTACATTTAATAATGTTTTATTTTTGCATGGAATATTTTTGTAACTTCATTAATCCACTTTTGGTGATTACAAAGGGGGAGAAAGAAAAGAAAGATTTGTTGTCGGTATTATTTGTTGAAGGGGGAGCTTGAGAACAATACTCGGTATTATTTGTTGAAGGGGGAGCTTGAGAACAATACTTGAATTAATATTGAAGGGGGAGCGTGCATGCTTTGTAATGTTTGAATGACTCCATACATCATATATCATTACACCCTTCAACACACCTCACACACCCATACTTATTGCTCAAATCTTTTATGGGTTTGTCATCACCAAAAGGGGGAGATTGTTGGAAGCAACGATCTAGGCTCTTGGTTTGATGATGACAAACATGTCGGTGTATCTAACGTGTGTGCTAGTGTGTTTCAGGATTTCACCTGTTGGCGGAATTGCTCTTCGTATAGCATATTGGGAGAGAGGGAGAGTGTGTGCACAAAGGAGTTTGACTTGGTCAATGGAGAGCAAAGTTGGGCTTGGTCAAATTGGTGATTGGATCAATTCAAATCTTTTGATACTACACATCAAATCAAATTGATTGATTCAACCCAATCCCTAGCCAATTACAAATTTCCTAGTTGATAGTGTCCTCTCCCTAGCCAAACTTATTTCTAGCCATATGTTAATTCAAATCTCCTATTTGTGGTGTAAAGAGATAGAATCAAATCACTTTTGAAATTCCCAATTCCTATCTCTTAGGGATTCTTTCCCAAACCCTAATCCTCCCTATATAAGCCAACATCAAAGAGGAAGCTAAGTGCGGCCAACACAAGTAATTTCCCAAGAGGCAAATTGCGGCAACAAAATTTTCATGCGGCCAATCAAATTCCCAAGGGAAAAATTATTTCGGCCAAGTGCAGACATCTCTTCACATTTTAAATTGTTTTTGGAGTCCCAAGTGCAGACATTTTTTTTGAAGAAAGAAAAAAAACCTAATGCTTAATCATTTTTTTATATATGGTGTTTGACAGCCGCATGCTTCAAAAAGGCTTTTGTTCATTAGTTTTTTTGGCCATTGAAATCTCTGTGAGAACCTAATGCTTCATTTATTTTGGTGCTCTCCATGCACAAATCAAAAGGAAGCACATGCATCTAAGTGTTTTTTTTGAAAGAAATTTCACAGTGCCTGTCGAAGAAAAATCCCCTAGTGGCCGGCCAATAGGAGAGTCTCAAGGAGCTTTAATTTTTTTTGTTGTGTTGTTGATTCTCTCTGCCTTGCGTGAACTCTCCCAAGGCCGAAAATTCCAAAGCTTCACAAGTCTTAAGCTAAATCATCAAAAAGTTTGAAAAGGTAAGTTGTTTTCTCTATTATTAATCAAAGCTGACTTAATTTCTTCTTTGCGTGAAGAGAACTTGAAGGATAACAGAGCACAGCACTTCTGGGTGGCCACAACAAAATTTAAACAAAGAGGTTCAAGTTCCCAGGAGATATCAACCATCAAGTTCCAAGGAGTGTACAGAGTTTTTTTAGAAGCATCATCACAAATAGGGCAGGCCGAATTATCTTTGCAAAAGTCCCAAGCCAAACAAAATCTGTGGGTTAGTCAAAGGGAAGTAAAAAAAATAAAATTTAATGTGTTTGTCCCTTCTCCACTAATTCTGTTCTAAGCTTAATTAAATCCGAGAGATTGCTAATCCAGTTTTTCTTTTGCAGGCAATCAAATGATCTCGGTTGCATTGTGATTAATAAAGAGCCCTTCAATTCTCTAAAAGGCAGGCCATTTAACTCTTAAAACCTTGTGCTTTCGTTGCTGGCCGAACTCCTCTAGCATTCAATTTTTTGACAAGGGGAAGAGCATGCACAAAGTTGAGGAGGAGAGTTGACATTGCCGAGAAGACTACGACATCTACGCCAGACAATTTCTGGCCTGTGCTTATTGACGAAGACATCGCTGCTGCACAATCTGAGCTTTCTAAACTCAATACTTCATTATTTTGTGTAGCAATTGTGATAGATCTTCGTAGGGAAACTTTACCTATCTTTGTGGACTATTTTGGGACTTGTCTAGTTGGGACTAGACAAGTGGGACCCAGCTAGTTTGGGACTAGCTGGTAGAAAGCTTTGCTAGGATTGATAGTGAGAGGAAATACTGTGTGTGGGGTACTGAGAGTCTGGCGAGTGTAGAGGCGTAGAGGGTGCTCTGAGCGTGCTCTAACTTGTGACTTTGTACCTATTGCACTATTCAATCTAGTATTTGCTTTGGGGGCTGGAGTAGGTCGTTGGGACGACCGAACCAGGGTAAAATCTGCTGTGCACTCTGTGTCTGTTTTTCATTACTCTGGTTGTGCTTTTAAATGCGTGTGATTTCTCGTGAATTGCACGAGAATTTTTTATTAGCCTATTCACCCCCCCCCCCTAGGCTAGGATCCAGATCCAACACTCCAACCATCGACGCTGTCACATATTGAGCTCCTTCTGAGTAAAAATATACTTCAAGCTTTTGTGATCGGTGAAGATCTTCACTTTCTCACTCAGCAGGAAGTGCCTCCAAATCTTAAGAGCAAACACAACAGCAGCCAACTCCAAATCGTGCGTCGGGTAATTCTTCTCATGAACCTTGAGCTGGCATGAAGCATACGCCACAACATGCCCGTGCTGATGCAGCACACAACCGAGACCCTTGCCAGAAGCATCGCAAAAGATCTCAAATCCACCGCTGCAATCAGGCACAACAAGAATAGGGGAAGTCGTCAATCTCTCCCTCAGAACACCAAAGGCATTCTCACAATCACCCGACCAAACCAAAGGTACATCCTTCCGCGTCAATCTGGTCATCGGCTCAGCAATACGGAAAAAGTCCTTAATGAAACGCCGATAGTAACCAGCAAGTCCAAGGAAACTCCGGATCTCAGACGCTGACTGCGGAACAGGCCATTCTCTGATGGCCCTGATCTTCTCGGGATCCACTGAAATACCATTTACAGTCACCACATGCCCGAGAAAAGCAACTCTGTCCAGCCAAAACTCGCACTTCGAAAACTTAGCATACAACCGATGCTTCCTCAAAATCTCCAACACCGTCCTCAAGTGCGAGGCATGCTCTTCCTCCGACTTAGAAGAGATCAGAATGTCGTCAATAAAGATAACGACAAACTTATCTAAAAAGTCGTAGAAAATCAGATTCATCAGATTCATGAAAACTGTGGGTGCATTGGTTACACCGAAAGGCATAACCACAAACTCGTAGTGTCCATACTTCGTCCTGAATACTGTCTTCGGAACATCTTCCTTCTTCACCTTCAGCTGATGGTAACTACTCCTCAAATCCAATTTCGAAAACACCCTCGAACCTCCAAGCTGATCAAAAATATCATCGATGCGAGGCAACGGGTATTTATTCTTGATGGTCACCGCATTCAACTCCCGATAGTCCACGCACATGCGACGCGAACCATCCTTCTTCTTCACCAGCAGCACCGGTGCTCCCCACGGAGACACACTAGGGTTGATATAACCCTTCTGCAAAAGCTCATCCAGCTGCTTCCGCAACTCCTCCAACTCAGCGGGTGCCATACGATATGGCGCCTTCGAAATCGGCTGCGCTCCCGGAACAAGATCAATAGAAAATTCCAGAGCTCGATCAGGTGGCAACCCAGACATCTCCTCGGGGAAGACGTCATCAAAGTCCCGCACAACCGTTGGCCTCTCCAGCTCCATCTGCATAGCCACAATCTCCACCGGCCTGGCCCGAAATCTGACAGGACCAAGCGAACTACTACCTCGGCTGAACTCAAATACCGGATGTCCGGGAATCTCGAACACTACCTTCTTCCTCCGACAGTCGATCGTAGCATAGAAGCTCGCAAGCCAATCCATCCCAAGGACCGCATCATAGTTGATGATGTCGTGGACAATGAAATCAGCGTAAAGCTCATGTCCACAAACCACCAACGAGCAAGAATTTCAACCAAGATGCACCGAGATCACGCCATTTCCTGTAACGATATTCCAACTCTTGGAAAGAGGGGACGTCGACAAGGAATGCTTCTCCACGAAGCTCCGAGAAATAATACACATCGATGCACCAGAGTCAAAGAGGACTCGTGCAGGAAATGTGCACACCAAAATCAAGCCCTAGTCTAGCAAACAATCATGTTCAAGCAAACAACATAATCTAACAAACAAAGCCAAATAAGAAAGGAATAGCCAGACCGAGGATTACCTGCGATAACCTCATCCACAGCCCCGTTCTCCACAGAGGTCATCAGAAAAGCCTGTCGCCTCGGCGGAAAAGCCTGCTGAAAAGCATGCCTCTGAGGGACAAGAGCTGCTCCACGACCAGCAGGAACAGGCGCTCTCTACTGCAACGGCTGTGCTGTAACAGGTGCCCTCCGTAACTGATTCGCACGCCGACAATCCTTCGCGGCATGAGAAGCAACACCACAAACCAAACACTGGCCCAGAAACTTCCTACACTGATCCTTGATGTGGCCAGGCTTACCGTAGAAATGGCAAGTCTTCAGACTAGGCCCTCCTGGCCTCTTGAACTGCACCGGCTGATTAGGCTTGAAACCAGGCCTAACCACCGCTCTGGCATGCTCCATAGGCCTCTTCCCAGCACTAGAAACATGTCCCCTCCTCTGACTCAGGTTCAGCTCCTGCCTCCTTACAGCGACCAGAACCTTCTGATAAGAGTCCAAATCAGAGGAAGACACAAAACTCTGAAGCTCCAAAGCAAGTCCCTGCAGGAACCTCTGAGCCCTCTCATCAGCATCCTGTACCATCTTCGGTGCGAACCGACTCAGCCTAGTGAACTCTTGGTGGTACAGATCCACCGTCAAGCTCCCTTGCTTCAGATCAATAAAGCGCTGCAACATCTCCTTCTTAGCAGCCTTCGGAAAGAACTCCTCATCAAACCTGGACTTAAAGGTAGCCCAAGCTATCGGCTCCACCAACATCTTCTCTTCCGCATCCCACCAGTTCCGAGCATTATCCTTGAGTTTCCTCTTTGCCAAATCAACCCATCCAGCCGGGGTGATCTTGGCCATCTTTAAGTTATCCTCAATGTTCTGAACCCACTCATCGGCAGCCAGAGGACCCTCAGATCCATCAAAATATGCGGGACCCAGCTCCTGAAATTGCTTCGCTCCTGGCTCGGAGCGAGGGGCATCCTGGATTGCCCAAGCACCCCGAACAACTGGAGCATTCTGGACTTGCAGGAGCACGCCCTGTGTAACGCCCCGCTTCCCAAAAGACACCGGAAGCGAGAGCGTTACACGGCCCGCTTGAACTGGAGCGGTGAAGCTCGAGTTCAATAAGCGTCTGTGATTAAAACACAGATGAGGTTCTTGCATTTGCGTATTAGAACAATCAGAGACATTTCAGAAAAATAAAGCCACAACCAGAGCTAAATAGTTCGTACATGAAATTAATCAACAAGCCTCAGCACGGCCAAAAAGAAGACTACGACAAAACATGAATCCTACTACAAGGTACTAAAACTGAAACTCAGAGTAGTTGCGGAAAGGGCTCTAGTCTTCCGCAGAAGCGGCTCGGCGTCTACGGCGAGCTCTGGCCCTCTAAGTCAGGCGTCTCGAGCAAAACTTCCTAGTGCTCAAACTCGGGATCTGACATACATCCAAAAACATGAATGTATGTCAGCAAGGTCTGCAAGAAAAGATTAGCATCCCAAGGCAAGATGTACAAATAATATGAATTTTAGAAGCATCAATATTTTAAGAAAAGTGACTGCAGTAATTTAACATTTAACAATTTATAGAAACGGAAACGAACAATCCTATCATGCAGTTCTAGACGGTTGCAAGATTAAAGTTAAGATTCCATTGAGTTTGTTGGCATTTCAATTTCAAGATGACCAAGTTAGCGTTGCAATGTCTATGTCAAGAATTCTCATCTAATCTAGGGTTCTCGCCTTTAGGTCGTGATGAGAAGGTCGTTCCTCTCACGGGGGCTTACCGTGATTGACACTAACCCACCGCGTCGGGTGGTGCTCTTGAGGAGAGTACCTTTCATACGCCCAGTGGCCGCTCAACCCTAACCCCACCCAAAATTTTTGCCGGAACACGAGCCGGCCTAGTCGACTCACACGACATCACGATTTCACGAGTTCGCCTTTGAGGCGCACGATTTCACGATGCCACTCTCAAGTAAGATGTACATGACTTAGATGTTGTCAATGTTCTCGTTTTACAACGTTTACAATAAATACAAGGGATGTCTAACAGGTTGGTTTAATGAACAATTTACGGCAAACGATTTACTTCGCCAATGTTTTAAAATTTGATTTTCGTCGAGTTATATGTCAAAGTGTCACATTTTAGTCTAGAACATTATAAAGACATTTTCATGCGGCATTATAAGTATGTTTTGCAAGATATACACATTAAGCAAAAAGACGCAATTAATCATCAACTTCAAAAATTCATATCTAATTGCACACTTACCGGGTTGGAGCGATTTTGGTGTCCAGGGGATCGCGGCGAGAGACGTGGTTAACTGTGTCAAGGGTTTAATATAAGTTACATTAATACAATGATATCAATACACAGCCTATTACATTTATATATAATATATATATGTTATTGCTCATATTAAGGTTCATACACTAATCTATATGTTTCACGATACTGATTGGGCACCATGTGGAAAAAGTGGCAAGTACTAACAAATATGAGTATGTATATACCTGAGTTAATTTATTATATAAAAATTTAACTTGTAACCTACTTTTTTTTATAAACTTAATCAACAGTATATGTATAAATATATATAATTTCTAAACATTAGTCTATGCTAGCTGCTCTTTATTTACAAATATAAACCAACCCAGGACTTACCCATCTCGGTGCAGTTAAATATCTTTGATAAATAAGACACTATCTTGGTAACTATACTGGAGACTTTTAAAATTAGTATCATGAATCTACACTTACTAGGGAATAGGACATATGTCCTTCTCTTCCTCCATTCTTTAGATGCAGGGAAGCTGGAGCTCAAGGGGACAGCGGGTGGATCCGGTGCTGGGAAGCAGACGGAAGACGGCAGCGGCAGGGCAGTGGTGGTAGATCGGCTCTCCGGCGGATCTGGCAGGAGACGAGGCGGCGAGGGTCATGGATGTTGGCCGGAGAAGAAATGGGCGGTGATAGGGCGATCTACCGGATGAAGGTCGGAGGGGCCCTCTGTTCGGAACAGAGTGGGGGAAAAAGAGAGCAGCGCGGAGGCTCCGAGGTGGCGGCGTGCGGTTGTCGGTGTTGGGTGGCCGGCGCGAGTGGAAGGAGGCCGCGGGCTGGGCACTCGAAGGTGAGGCGCTGGGCGGTGCGCCTCGAGGAGGAAGGAGGCCACGGGGGAGGTGGATCTGCGTGAATGGAAGAGAGGGCTCGGCCTTGAGGGGGGTGTTGCGGATCTGTGGGGAGAGGAAGGAGGAGTCCGGGCCTATGGGGATTGCGGACCTGCGGTGGCGAGCTCCGCGCTGTGCAGGGGGTTGCGCCGGAGAAGAAGGAGAGGGGCCGGGGGTGTCGTCGCTGGGCGGAGGGAGAGATGAGCAGGCGGTTGTGGTTTATGGAGAGGAGGAGGAAACGGCCTAGGGTTTTACACGGGGAGAAGAGAAAGGGAGGATGGCCGCGAGGCCTGCATGGGCGTCCGTTCTAGGCGGGGGAGTCGGGTTGCCGTGAGGCGAGGGGATGCCGAAGGTGTGGGTTGAAGAAGAAAGGGGAGGGAGGATGTAGGGGCGGCTGGCTTGAGAGACAGGTCCCCTAGGGTTTTATAAATATATATATCTAGGGCTTTGTTGGCTTGGAAATAGGAGTATGCTGTTGACAGTACGAGAGGGGTTTTATCTCATTTTATTTTATTCATTTTATAGGCAGTAGGTTGCTGGATGTGTTGTAGGGTGAGAGAATAGGTTACGATGCTAATGTTGGCCTTGGGGTTTATAATAAAGAAATACTGTGCATGGCTAAAATGTTAACCTAGGTTAGAAAAATTTAGCTAAGGATTTAAATATGGGGTAGGCTCGCATAGGTTATAGCTTGTGTTGTGTGGGGTTATTTGACAGCACATGAGGTTGTGGCCTAGCTTTTGGTTCAATTCTTATTATATTTGATTGTTGGCTGTGTGTGGGTTTTGCAAGGAATAGCATGTGATTGGGTACTGTCCGAAAATCCCTTGGCCTGGGTTCATTTGTGGTATTATAAAATGAACATAAATGGAGCAGCACGTGAATGTCTAGAGGGTAAAGTTTTAGTTTTCGGTTTCCCCCCCTTTTTTGTCGATGCTGTGCGTGTGCGGAAGTGTGCGTGTGTTACACAGTTGGGTGCGTGGGTATGGGTTCGGCCAGGTGGTAGAGAAGAGGAGGTAGGTTAAAATAGAAAGTTTTTATTTGACTTTTAAAAAGATTAAAAGAGTTGAAATTCGAATTTGAATTTGGAAGTTAAACTAATTATACCAAAATATTTGCAATTAATAATTAAAGGATAATAATAATAATGATATTGAGTATGAAAGAAAAGGAATTCGGGTACGGGTATGGGTACGGAAACGTCCAACCACGGTTACGGAAAAGAAACATACGAGAAGGAAAATGCAGATAATATTAACGGTAAAAACCGATCGTTACATCCTACCCACCTTAAGGACGATTCCGTCCTCGGAATCTTATTGGCTAAGACACCGGGAAAACGTAAAGGTAACGCTCGCATCTCTCTGCTAATGCATACCCGCCATAAACAACCATCACGCCATATCCAAGTAGAATTTCTAATACTAACAGTAATACTAAAAGTATCACCACAGATAATACAAATCAACGTTCAGGCTAATAGTAGTAACAACATACGTACACACATTACCAAGTACATATTAACATAGTACGTTTAATTTAATATCACACTACAAATACAATCCAATTCAATACTACATCTGGTGAATAGTAATATTCTACCACACAACCACATCAATTCACTAGCTGTAAGTGCGCTAACACCTTACACACTTACATCATACTAATACACAATATATTACCATATATCTTATACACCCACGATCTATAAAGATATAATACCACAAGTCATCCAGACATACCACTAACATATAAATACAACCATTCTTAGTCAAATTAACACTTCTATCGTACAACCACTTTTTCATACCACATACTACCATATTCACATTATAATGCAAATCACTTCACGGATATATATGCACGTAATATCTTACACCATTCACAGATTTATACATGCCTTACTCCTAGGACTAGGGTCATTGTAAACTACCCACCTTAAGATCAAGTACATCCTCAGACTTCCTTGAATGGGCCGACATAAGGGTGTGCGAACTTAGACACTATGGTCATTCTATCCCAGTCATACATACATTTTAATGAAATAATATACATCCACATACATATACGTACTCATACATCACACACTTTCAAATACAAATACATACGTACATTTTACCAACATATACATACTTCCACATGCCTATCACATATCTATTTAGGGCAAATATACACACACCGGTATACCCAACCATGGTAATCTACATAGGCAAGTATACTATCTCATACATCCACATATACGTAGTCAAAAACATACCGCTATGCATACCTCCTGGTATACACATGCTCACCAATCATCCCGTAGGGGTAATATTATAATCTTACTATACATAAAACACTCTTATTCATACCATATATTTATACCTATAACTAACCACATACACCATATACTCACGAGCACACGCCAGACATACCAATACATAAATCATACAATAAATCTGCGCACACAACTGTACGTACACTTATTACCATTACATCTAACATGCATTTCACTGTACTGGTATACAATTACAAACATTAACAAGTACTACTAGGGTACATATACTCCCAGTAACTAGCCAATACCAAATCAATCACGCTCAGATATTCCTTAGTGATATAGCTAATCCCTCGCCTAAGTATGAATATAACACTTACTAGTCTATACTCGACTATATCCATATATACCACATATTACCGTACATGTACACATGGCCCAATAGTCAATCACACCATATTAATATATTAAGGGTAAACACACTTATACATAAATGGTACTCAAAGATTCACACACACGGATCCACACCCATTATCTATACACATGCTCAATAACGACGCTAAAATCAATGCTAATGGCCCCACTATACTTATATTAAAGCTGACATAAGCACTCACAAGCACCAATGCGAAACTAATCAATAGTGTTGAATTCAAAGTTGAAAGATGTAATGAATTAATGATGTGATGGATGGTTCCGAAGGTAGCATGGGTAAGGGGTTAGTTGGTTGGGTGACATAAAATATTTAAGAGTAATTAAATGGTTAAGAAGATAAGGATATGTGTAAAATAACATCGTAAAATAGTGAACATATGAAATGAGTTAAAATGTAAAATGTGATTAGTCGAATAATGAGTGAAGAGTAATATGGGCCTAGCGTTGCAGTGCCTGTTTTGCAAATGGAAAATAGGTTTGTAAAAAGAAATTTTTTTTTTGAAGTTCTCTTTAACTTAGGAAAGTATTTTAAAAGTATGTATCAATGACCGTTTCAAAATACATTAGTAAGGAAAGGAGGTGACATTTAAACTAGCGACTTAGAAATAAAGTTTTTTTTTAAAAGTTCATTGTCTGAGGAAAATAGAGCAGTTATGTGAATTAGAAGACAAGGAATAGGTTTGACGATCAGGACGTAAGGACGACTAAGAAGTAACCCCGTTAATACACTACGGTGGGTTTCTATGATCATAATATGGAAGTGTAATGACTATGGAATAGTAAAATCTGGGGAAAAGATAGTCATTGGGTCGATTAAGGTTTAACACTAAGGTTCTTCAACGAACTAGACTGCGATAGGGAAGCCAACGTAAGGATTCGTTGAGGATCGAGATCGAGATCTTATCTATAGATCTGGGAAAATCCTACGCTTCAAAGTCTATTGGTTGCAGGCGTCTCAGGCTCGACTTGCACGACGACGATTGCTACGCTCGGTTGGGCCCTAGATCCGATAAATCCAAGCGAACGACTAACAAACTCAAAAGTTTAAACGGTCAGAACTGGATGATCAATCGATAGGGTGACTCATAAGATGATAATACTAAGTCGTGGCAAGGGTGTCTAACTAACGAGCACCAGCGTATATCTATTCCTATCATCCTGGTATTGGTTTCCTATCGTGCTGAGACAAGGTAATCGAGTAATTTGCATACGAACCATTCTGGATGTTTTTGGCTAATGAAAGGTGTTCTCATGGTTCCGAATTTCGCAGTTGCAAGACATGCATGGGCCACCACTAAAACCTGTAACGCCCCGCTTCCCAAAAGACACCGGAAGCGAGAGCGTTACACGGCCCGCTTGAACTGGAGCGGTGAAGCTCGAGTTCAATAAGCGTCTGTGATTAAAACACAGATGAGGTTCTTGCATTTGCGTATTAGAACAATCAGAGACATTTCAGAAAAATAAAGCCACAACCAGAGCTAAATAGTTCGTACATGAAATTAATCAACAAGCCTCAGCACGGCCAAAAAGAAGACTACGACAAAACATGAATCCTACTACAAGGTACTAAAACTGAAACTCAGAGTAGTTGCGGAAAGGGCTCTAGTCTTCCGCAGAAGCGGCTCGGCGTCTACGGCGAGCTCTGGCCCTCTAAGTCAGGCGTCTCGAGCAAAACTTCCTAGTGCTCAAACTCGGGATCAGACATACATCCAAAAACATGAATGTATGTCAGCAAGGTCTGCAAGAAAAGATTAGCATCCCAAGGCAAGATGTACAAATAATATGAATTTTAGAAGCATCAATATTTTAAGAAAAGTGACTGCAGTAATTTAACATTTAACAATTTATAGAAACAGAAACAAACAATCCTATCATGCAGTTCTAGACGGTTGCAAGATTAAAGTTAAGATTCCATTGAGTTTGTTGGCATTTCAATTTCAAGATGACCAAGTTAGCGTTGCAATGTCCATGTCAAGAATTCTCATCTAATCTAGGGTTCTCGCCTTTAGGTCGTGATGAGAAGGTCGTTCCTCTCACGGGGGCTTACCGTGATTGACACTAACCCATCGCGTCGGGTGGTGCTCTTGAGGAGAGTACCTTTCATACGCCCAGTGGCCGCTCAACCCTAACCCCACCCAAAAGTTTTGCCGGAACACGAGCCGGCCTAGTCGACTCACACGACATCACGATTTCACGAGTTCGCCTTTGAGGCGCACGATTTCACGATGCCACTCTCAAGTAAGATGTACATGACTTAGATGTTGTCAATGTTCTCGTTTTACAACGTTTACAATAAATACAAGGGATGTCTAACAGGTTGGTTTAATGAACAATTTACGGTAAACGATTTACTTCGCCAATGTTTTAAAATTTGATTCTCGTCGAGTTATATGTCAAAGTGTCACATTTTAGTCTAGAACATTATAAAGACATTTTCATGCGGCATTATAAGTATGTTTTGCAAGATATACACATTAAGAAAAAAGACGCAATTAATCATCAACTTCAAAAATTCATATCTAATTGCACACTTACCGGGTTGGAGCGATTTTGGTGTCCAGGGGATCGCGGCGAGAGACGTGGTTAACTGCGTCAAGGGTTTAATATAAGTTACATTAATACAATGATATCAATACACAGCCTATTACATTTATATATAATATATATATGTTATTGCTCATATTAAGGTTCATACACTAATCTATATGTTTCACGATACTGATTGGGCACCATGTGGAAAAAGTGGCAAGTACTAACAAATATGAGTATGTATATACCTGAGTTAATTTATTATATAAAAATCTAACTTGTAACCTACTTTTTTTATAAACTTAATCAACAGTATATGTATAAATATATATAATTTCTAAACGTTGGTCTATGCTAGCTACTCTTTATTTACAAATATAAACCAACCCAGGACTTACCCATCTCGGTGCAGTTAAATATCTTTGATAAATAAGACACTATCTTGGTAACTATACTGGAGACTTTTAAAATTAGTATCATGAATCTACACTTACTAGGGAATAGGACATATGTCCTTCTCTTCCTCCATTCTTTAGATGCAGGGAAGCTGGAGCTCAAGGGGACAGCGGGTGGATCCGGTGCTGGGAAGCAGACGGAAGACGGCAGCGGCAGGGCAGTGGTGGTAGATCGGCTCTCCGGCGGATCTGGCAGGAGACGAGGCGGCGAGGGTCATGGATGTTGGCCGGAGAAGAGATGGGCGGTGATAGGGCGATCTACCGGATGAAGGTTGGAGGGGCCCTCTGTTCGGAACAGAGTGGGGGAAAAAGAGAGCAGCGCGGAGGCTCCGAGGTGGCGGCGTGCGGTTGTCGGTGTTGGGTGGCCGGCGCGAGTGGAAGGAGGCCGCGGGCTGGGCACTCGAAGGTGAGGCGCTGGGCGGTGCGCCTTGAGGAGGAAGGAGGCCACGGGGGAGGTGGATCTGCGTGAATGGAAGAGAGGGCTCGGCCTTGAGGGGGGTGTTGCGGATCTGTGGGGAGAGGAAGGAGGAGTCCGGGCCTATGGGGATTGCGGACCTGCGGTGGCGAGCTCCGCGCTGTGCAGGGGGTTG
Organism: Scilla litardierei; assembly: GCA_030789695.1. Lineage (NCBI taxonomy): Eukaryota > Viridiplantae > Streptophyta > Magnoliopsida > Asparagales > Asparagaceae > Scilla > Scilla litardierei. Next base: position 145,265,389 of record CM061133.1, on the reverse strand, counting down.
CGCCGGAGAAGAAGGAGAGGGGCCGGGGGTGTCGTCGCTGGGCGGAGGGAGAGATGAGCAGGCGGTTGTGGTTTGTGGAGAGGAGGAGGAAACGGCCTAGGGTTTTACACGGGGAGAAGAGAAAGGGAGGATGGCCGCGAGGCCTGCATGGGCGTCCGTTCTAGGCGGGGGAGTCGGGTTGCCGTGAGGCGAGGGGATGCCGAAGGTGTGGGTTGAAGAAGAAAGGGGAGGGAGGATGTAGGGGCGGCTGGCTTGAGAGACAGGTCCCCTAGGGTTTTATAAATATATATATCTAGGGCTTTGTTGGCTTGGAAATAGGAGTATGCTGTTGACAGTACGAGAGGGGTTTTATCTCATTTTATTTTATTCATTTTATAGGCAGTAGGTTGCTGGATGTGTTGTAGGGTGAGAGAATAGGTTACGATGCTAATGTTGGCCTTGGGGTTTATAATAAAGAAATACTGTGCAGGGCTAAAATGTTAACCTAGGTTAGAAAAATATAGCTAAGGATTTAAATATGGGGTAGGCTCGCATAGGTTATAGCTTGTGTTGTGTGGGGTTATTTGACAGCACATGAGGTTGTGGCCTAGCTTTTGGTTCAATTCTTATTATATTTGATTGTTGGCTGTGTGTGGGTTTTGCAAGGAATAGCATGTGATTGGGTACTGTCCGAAAATCCCTTGGCCTGGGTTCATTTGTGGTATTATAAAAAGAACATGAATGGAGCAGCACGTGAATGTCTAGAGGGTAAAGTTTTAGTTTTCGGTTTCCCCCCCTTTTTTGTCGATGCTGTGCGTGTGCGGAAGTGTGCGTGTGTTACACAGTTGGGTGCGTGGGTATGGGTTCGGCCAGGTGGTAGAGAAGAGGAGGTAGGTTAAAATAGAAAGTTTTTATTTGACTTTTAAAAAGATTAAAAGAGTTGAAATTCGAATTTGAATTTGGAAGTTAAACTAATTATACCAAAATATTTGCAATTAATAATTAAAGGATAATAATAATAATGATATTGAGTATGAAAGAAAAGGAATTCGGGTACGGGTATGGGTACGGAAACGTCCAACCACGGTTACGGAAAAGAAACATACGAGAAGGAAAATGCAGATAATATTAACGGTAAAAACCGATCGTTACACCCTGCTGCACCTGCATCATCTGAAGCATCATCTGCATCATCTCCCCATTGGTGGGTTCCCGCTCAGGCTCCTCGTCATGAGGGAGCGCACCACTACCACCACCTCGGGTGAATCTCCTTCATGCCATCTAATGACACAGAAAACGAAACAATCAGACTCATAGCTTATGACTCGGATGTCGAACTTAGTTTATTGGACATTCTAATATTATTATCGTCATTCCGATAATTGCAGTTACAGAAGGGACCTGCATGGGCCACCAACAAAACCTGCCATGCCCTGCTTCCCTAAAATGGAGGCGTGATCGCTCCGGAATGTAACCCAAAGAACGGTTGTAGTTTTACCGCAAGCGCACGGTATAGCGGCGAGCGGGTTATCGAACACAGGGAGGACGAATGACCGTGCTTGTTCTAATCAACCTGGCTATTTAAGAAGAGAGAAATTTGCCTTTGGCGATCCTGTCACAATCGTCAGACAAAGTACGGAAATATCAAATCAAATAAAGAACGTCTAGGGAATGGGGAATTCCCGCTACTCACCGTATCTCGTCAATATGGTTCATCGGTATCAAAATTGCTAGAATAAGATTTTGGATGAACTAGTTGCAACTGAATGTAGAACCAAGCTCACGCTCTCGCGCTGTTGCCGGTCTAAAGCTATCCTAGGTTCGGGTCCAATCTCTTGCAAACCCTAGCCTAGAGAAGTTATCATTAGGATCAACATCATCGTTCAATCGCGCACCGAGCCCAATCTCTTGCAAACTCGGCCCACGACCTAGGTTGGGATAGTTCCTACCCATCCAATCTCTTGCAAACGGGTATCGGCACGGAATTGCAACCGGGAACCCTAGTATCGGTCCAATCTCTTGCAAACCGATACTACGGAAATTCGATTCCAACCCAATTCGGATTTCTAGGGTTTCCTATCGAATTGGGATCCAATCTCTTGCAAATCCCAATCGGTATGAACTCCTAGCTATCTGTAGTAAATCGCTCCCAAACTAATCCCTAATAACAATTCTAGCAAAATTTCTACCAATTCATCACAAATATGAAATTGGGCTTGTAGGGTTCATCCCCACGCCCCAAGACGTGGAGACTACTCGCAATTCATAGCACAAACACAAAAATAATCAATGAAATAAACAAGAGAATTCATCACAATATTGAGATAAGCAATAAAAATAGAATTTTTAGAGAAGAGAGAGACAAACCAATGGAGTTCTTCAATTAATCCAACAAAAATCAACTTTTGTCTCCTCTCCAATCACAAGAATAAAGCTAAAAAGTTAATCTAAAAAGCTGCAAAAATCTAAGAGAAAAAGCTCTCTAACCTAGGGTAAAAACAGGGGTTAAATACCCCCCAAAATCGTCCAAAAACTGTGACCAAAATACCCATGCGCAGCCTGAAATCTGCAATTTTCGCTACAGGCAGCGCGTCGCACTCGGCCAAGTGACAAAATTCGCTCGGCCGAGTGAGAAACCCTGTAAATTTCCAGTAAGTCTTGATCTTCAGGGGTCTTCACTTCGGGGGCGGCTCGGCTGAGTGAGTTGTCGTCACTCGGCCGATGGCTTCTTGGTACTCGGGCGGTCGGGATTATCCACTCGGCTGAGTGGGTTTTCTGAAGCTCAGGCAGCCGAAAAACAGTAAGTTGGCGATTTTTGAATAGCTTCGTCTGGGCGCCACTCGGGCGGACGTGATCTCGTCACTCGGCCGATGTGGTCTCCGTCGCTCGGCCGAGTGCACGTATGAAACGTATCCGATCTGGTCGGCTGAGCGGTGTCTCGCTGGTCGGCCGAGTGACTCCTCCACTCGGCCGAGTGGGACACCAAAAATGCCCAAACAGCTTGTTTTGGCCTCCTCGTCGCTCCTGCGACGTCCGTTCTTCTTCCGCTCCTCTCCAACAGCAAAATACCCCTTGGGGAGGTCGTCGGTGACCCTCTGGAGTAAGCGCATCTCGAGATCACTCCAAATCACTCCAAATCACCTGAAATGCGACAAAAACAACAAATCGTGAAAAGCATCGCAATATCGTCGATATATCGTGAAAAACATGATTTGGGCGATCTAAATGGCATGCAAACATGCGGGAAAAAAGTGTAAAATAAGGAGTGATCAAAATCCCCCAAGCTTACCTCTTACTCGTCCTCGAGGAAGATAAGTAAAAGGCGAACCCGGTGGATTCGGAAAACGAAAACGGCGAAAAATGAAAAATGAAAAACGGAGAAGAATGAAAAATGAAATAAAAATAAAGAAGAAAGAAAGAAGCGAAGAGGTAAGCTGCTAGATCATTTTCTCAGGACGTGGGTTCCGCTTACTCATATAGCATGCACTGAATGAAAAATACATGTCAAAGAGTTTTATTTTGATATCATAGTATAATAGTGCAAATAGAAATAGAAAACCCACGAACAACGATATAATCATGAAAAACGGAATAATTTTAGAATTAACATTGTCTGAATCATTTAAAGCGGTATACAAATCGCAGATCACACACTTTTCAATTGAATGCTTTCTATGAGGAGTATAAGAGTATCACACAATAGAATAGAGAGAATAGAAAAGTGTGGATTTCATGATATGAATGCTAGGCTTAGATTTCTGGATTTCGTAAAGCTAGAAATAATCTCACCGAGTATAGAATATTACTTAGCCTAGGTTGTCGTGCAACGTCAAGTAGTCACTCTCTCACACATCAATGGATTCCCTCCCCCAAGCTTATCTATAAGCATGGTGGCATAAAAAATATTCACATCCCCATTTTTATAAAGCTCCAAAAGTAATGAAAATGAGCACGAAAAGAGAGAAGAAAGAAAGAAAGTGAGATGGGATCTTTTATTGAGGATTTTTCCTCTTTTCTTTTTCTTTTTCTCTTTTTTTTCTTTTGTTTTTTTAAGCAATAGCATACATACACAACGATCCCAACTCAAAGAGAGATAACGATATGCAAGAATATTTTCTCCTCTTTTTTTTGAATTCGGGGAATTTGGAGCTATGAATTAATAGCGGGGGAAATGCCATATAATAGAATCGCTAAGGGGAGATTCACCAATGATTTTAATAGTAGAGAAATGATGTTCAAGATTTGTGGAGAAAGAAATAAATATATCTCTCGGTTCACTCTATAAGACATGCACGACAACTTCAGCAGGGTAATCTAATCTACTCAGTTTCGATCACAAAAAAGCTAACTAATCCAGATTTATCATAGCTAACATCATTCAATCATCCTGAAGTGAAATGTACAATTCATGCATATAGAAGTGATGTAGGAAAAGAAATCGGTACTCCAGATATAAGCATTCAATGCGTGAATCTTGGTGTGTTTTCTGTGATAGCATACATATGAATATTCAGACTCAGCTAATAATAAAATTTCATCCATTTTCATGTGGAAAAAGTGTGGGTTACTATCTCTAGATGCAAGGCAAGTCATAGCATATGATATCAGAAATTAAGTCTAAGACATGACAAATATAGCATGCATATAAAAGAAGCTAACTCAACGTCATCATCATCATAGAAAAGTCATCTCTAGCATGAGATGAAAAGGAAAGAAATAAAGATAAAGGGAAAATAGAACTATTTACAATGCGGCACACATAAAAATAAGAAAAACGTGATGCATGGTAAAATAAAAAGAAAAATGATGAAAATAAGTGCAAAAGTGGAAAATGGTGTGAAAAACTAAAAATAAAGGTGGCAAATCGAAAAAGAACGTGAGAACTCACTCCCCCAAGCTAAATGGCATAGTGTCCTCAATGTGCAAAGTGTGGCACACCGAGAGACAAGGAATGTGGGGGGGGCAAGGGAGGGTGCATGCATGTGTGAAAAAAAAAAGAAAAATAAAAGTGAAGAAAATAAAAAATAAGATGTGGTCATGATGCATGCAGATATAGGAGTGATACAGATATATAGGTGTGGCACCAAAAACTCTCCCTCTCTCCCAAAAAAGATATATAAAGATACGATCAGAATGAGAATCCCAAAATAAGTGAGGGGAGGGGTGGACAAAAATGCAACAGGACCCAGCAGAAACGGGCAGCACAACGGCAAAAATAATCGATGGCATCAAGGGTGCCTAAGAAGGTGGTGCTGCGCCATCTCCGTCCTGAGGCGGAAGTGGTGGTGGGGGTGGGGCAGGCTGCTGAGCGGGTGTGGGTGTGGAAGTGGCAGCAGGCTGAGTGGGTGTGGAAGTGGTAGTGGGAACCTGCTGGGTGGGCGGGGTACGCGTGGGAGACGCTCCAGGACCTGGGTAAGACAGTAGTGAATGTGCGGGAGCAGGTCAAAGCGGCCAGCCATCGCAGTGACGATGGCAGACAGGGTCCGAAGGTCGCCTCCGAGGCCACTCACCGCCCCCTCGAGAGCACGAATGCTCTGAAGTACAGTGTCGGGGGGAGGTGGTGCAGAGGGACGCACCGGTCGGGGCTGTGCATGTCGGGGCTGGCGTACTCTGGTGGCGTAGGTGACGGGCTCAGCAGGCAAGGAAACAAAAGGGGCTGCGCTCGCAAGTGGGGGCCTGGCCTCAGTGCGAGGCTGGGCAGGACGGTGAGAAGTGGAGGCAGCCGCAGCGAAAGAAGAATACAAAAGTGGCAGCGAGGCGGCCAGAGAGGTCGGTGGCACAGAAGTGTGGACAGACGCCACGACACTCTCGGAAAATACAGCAGCAGTGGAGACAGAGGGCTCTCCGCACTCAACTATGGTCGGCGGGCGCTCGGGCTGGGCAGAAGAAACGGGCTCGGCAGACAGAGGGCCAGTGGTGGTGGTGACAGGCGTGGAAGTAGTGGAAGTGGGCTCAGCTAAGGGACTCCCGACACCGACAGAGGTGTGGACAGAGGTGTCTGGAGCATCGGAAACATCGGGGATAGGCTGAGGGGCCACGGGGTCAACAGGGGCAGCAGGCTCGGCAGGTGCAACAGGGTCTGCGAGGGCAGCGTGGGCCTGCTCGGCCTCCTCGGCCTTGAGCACGTAAGCGGCTCGGATCAGAACATCCATCGCAGGGAGCCAGTCCACATGGGCCGGTGCAATCTGAGTCCGAGCTGGGCTCGGAAGAATCATGTAATCGGCACCGTAAGGGCTGTGCAGCCAGACCCAATGTCGCTCACCGTGCGGACGAAGCATCTTCATCCGGGCCATAACATCAATCGACAGAGAAGTGGGGCCCGGTGCTCGTCACAGGTCGTCAGGGAAGTCCTCGCCGGTCATAAGGGCGAGCAAGGTGATCAGGCCGCCGTAGCATATCGGTGAGCGAGCGCCCACCGATACAATGATGCGGTCCAAAAACCAAGCCGCGACATCAATCACGACGGCGGGGAACAACTCATCGCCATCCCTAGATAGAGCTCTGGGCCGTGTCATCACGTAGAGCATGTAGAGCTCCGGCGTGGACATCGTGCCTGGCTCATATCTGGCCAAAAAGGTCGTCGCCATAAGGCGCTGAGCTATACGGAGACAGGGATGGACAATGGCCGAGGCATTGGCCCTACTAGGGTCAAAGGCAGCGTGAAGACCCGTAATCCGGGCCCAAAAGGCACCGGCGTCGAAGGAAGGTGGGGGGATATGGGTGGGGGCGTAACCTCGATCGGCTCCGGGGACATCGGGCCACGAGAAAAAGGCTCTCATCATACCGAGAGTGACCTGGCACTCCCGGTCCATGAACCGAAACGAGCCTCCCTCGTCGGTCCGGGCGATCGAACTAAGTACCTCAAGTGTCGGATAGATAAACGTGTCCGCCGACACCTTAAAGAAATCTCGCCAGCCCACGTTGTCATACAACGTGAGCATCCCCTCTAGTACCCCCAGGCGTCCTAGGTCGGCAAGGTGTGCAAACCTGGAGGGTACGATCGAGCGCTGGGAGATACGCTCGAAAGAGACGCGGTGTGCGTTGTTCCGGAACGTGATCCCCAGCGGCCCGATAAGTGGAGCCGGAGGTGTTGGCTGTGGAGCGGCAGGGAGCGGCTGTGCGGGGTGTATGGGCTGTGCGGGCTCTGCAGGTGGTGCGGGCTGTGTGGGGCCTGTAGGGTGAACGGGGTGTGGTGGAGAAGGCGGAGGAGAGTCCTCCAACGCGTGGGAGGGGCCGGCATCGTCCGACCGCTTCCGCTTGGCGGAAGCTCTCCTCGACCGCGGCCGTGTCCGGGGCGGCATATGGGCCCCGAGCGCGCGTCGAAAAGCGTGAAAAGTGCGGCGTGCGTAAAGTAAAGGAAAGAGTGTACCACGACACGCCGCGAGTGCAAGTATGTGGAAGCGTGCAAAGACGACGCCTCGACGTAGCCCGAATCAGTCCCTGGAAGCTCCCCTGGGCTCCCCTAAGCTCCCAGAAACAACCTGCGCATGAAATGGAGATATCAGCGAGTAATATTCAAAACGTATGGAGCATTAGGGGTATAATAGATAGATATAGAAATCGATTTGGGTTTGGGGTTCGTTTAACGCATGGATCCTTGAAAAACACACAAAAAGAGGAGAAATAGTCTAAATAGGCGATACCGGAGGTGGCCGGAGACGTGGCCGCCGTCGGCGACTCGGGCGAGGAGCGGTGGCGGCTCGGCCGGCGGTGCCTGGCCGAGCGGCGGCGCGGCGACGTCGGTCGGGCGAGTAGGCGAAGGGTTCGAGCGAGGGAGCTGAAGGGTCGGGGGCGCTGCGGTTTGTGTCGTTTCGAAAAACGAGCCCGACCCCGCCCCCTTTTATAGGAAAAGTTACGACTCGGCCGAGTGACTGAGTCACTCGGCCGAGCGAGATCAATGGAAAATCCCTACCCGCTAACGCTTCGGCCGAGTGGCCTTGCCAGCCTCGGCCGAGTGGAGTAAGTCCATTCGGCCGAGTGGCTCAAGCTACTCGGCAAGACTCGCCCTAGGAGCGTATCCGTTTTACTCGGCCGAGTGAATATCTATACTCGGCCGAGTAGCAGTTATACTGAAATCAGGAAAATAAACAGAGAGTTGGGTATAGCAGACTTCCCTCGTTCATGAGCGGCTCGGCCGGACGAACTTGTGTACTCGGCCAGTGACTAGTATACTCGGCCGAGTGAGCCTTGTCTTCTGCTGTTTGTCTTCGTTTGGGTTCTAAACTCCGTCTTTCTTCCTCCAGTCGATTTCATCTTCCTCCTAAGCATCGAGCGCCTTCCTGGGGCGCTCCTCGTCGTCTCGTGCATCCTCCTAATGATGGGTACCTCATTCTCCTCTCCTGTCAGGAAAAATAGGACCCGTTATCACAAAATTTTTGGGCGAACGACTCAAAACACTAAAAATTTCTAAAACAAAAATAAAAGAAAAGTGAAAATAAAGCAATAACCGTCGGGTTGCCTCCCGACAAGCGCTCGTTTAAGGTCGTGAGCTCGACCCCCTATGATTTTCAATTAATGCGGGATGTTTGGTGCATATGAGATGCACCCATCAAACTTTCCGGGGAGAACGCCTGGATTCGGAAGTTGCGGCGGCGTGTTCTCCCTCGGTGGTCTCCCGTCTCGAATAGTGTTGGGGGAGGCTCCCCCAAGCTAGCGTTTGCTCCGGTCAACGGCTTCACCAGTGACGCCGATTTTCGTATCGGCGGAGCTTTCTTCGGAGACTTCAATTTCGAGAGCTTGCAGAGCTCTCGAATCCTAGTGACATCAGCGTCGCCTTCATCATTTTCAGCGGAGAGGTCGGGGGAATCATCTATCTTCTCATCTCGGCCTAAATCCGGGCCTTCCTCGAAATCCTCATCGAAAAGAGCGCCAATCGAGTGGGGGATCGCCTCCTCAATTACCTCATCAAGGAGGTCCATGTAGTCAAGCTCCTCGTGGTAAGGCATGTGTTTCATAGCCTTAGGAATGTGAAGCTCCACCTCGATGTTGCCGACGTTCAAAGTTAGTGTACCTTCCCGCACGTCGACAATGACACCGGCGGTGGCGAGGAACGGACGTCCAAGTATCAATGACGTATCTCCCTCCTCCTTAACGTCCATGATTACGAAGTCACATGGCAAGCATATGCCCCCCGGGACTTGTAGCGGGATGTCTTCGGCGATCCCTACCGGCCTCGTTATCCGCCCATCGGCCAATTGTATCCGCATGTCGGTAGGTTTCAACTTCGTCCCGGTGTTTAGCCTTAAGAACATGGAGAGAGGCATGAGGCTCACACTAGCCCCTAAATCTACCAACGCCTTTTGAAGAGGGATGCCGCCCAAGGTGCAAGGAATTCGAAAGCTCCCCGGATCTTTGAATTGGCCGGCTCCTTCTCTCTCTTGGTGAACCAAGAGCCCTCCTCGGCTAGTATAATCTTCTCCTTCCTCTTTCTCCCCGAAATCAAATCCTTTAAGAATTTAGCATATGTGGGGATCTCCACGATGGCGTCGAGGAAGGGAATGTTGAGGCTAACCCCTCTCAGATACTCGAGAAACTTTGCTAGCCTTTTCTCCATTTTCGCTCTAGCAAGCCTTTGGGGGAATGGGACCGGTGGCATGAAGCGCCTCTCCTCAATCAATTGCTCCGCTCTAGATTTCTCCTTTTCTTGCGGCTCTTTCTCCTTCTCAACTTCAACTACCGGCTCAATTGGCTCCAAACTTTCCTCCACGGCCTCCTCGGTAGGAATCATGGCGGGGGTGGTATCCTTCCCGCCTCTAGTAGTAACGGCAACTACGGCATTGATGTGGCCGGTGTTGCCCCGTGGGTTTTGCTCAGGTTGCGCCGGTAATTGTTGAGTATTCCGATTGAGCAACGCCAATTGCTCCGAGATTTGAGCTACAACGGTTGTAAGGGAGTCTTGCCCCGCCTTCAAGGTAGCATTGACCTTCTTTTGCTCGACCATAAACGCCTCCACTCTAGCTTCGAAGTCGGATTGTTGTTGAGCTTGTGGAGGGTTTTGATTTTGATTTCTCCACCCTTGATTGTATCCGGGCGGCCTATATGGTGGAACTTGACGCTTCGGTTGAAAATTTTGTTGTGGAGGCCCCCTCGGTGGATAGTGTTGTTGTTGGGGTGGTGGTGGTGGTCGAGCTTATTGAGGTGGTTGTTGTGGTGGGTTCAAAGCTCCTTCATTGTTGGCGTAAGAGAAACCGGGATGATTTCTTGTGGCCGGATTGGCAATACCCTTGGTTCCCCGCGACATATTGTACTTGCTCCAAGGATCCTTCTCCTTGCTCTCCTCCCACATACATGGCTTGAGATTGGTCTTGCCAATCACACATTTGGTTAGTTGGTGCGGAGGTGGAAGGGGTTCCTTGGGGCTCCGTGATAAACTTCTCCAGTCTCTCCACTACCTTGTGGAGAGAATCAAACTTGCTTGTAAGCTCCGCTACGGCCTTCGCCTCATAGATACTAGTTGGCTTCAAGGAGGACGTAGAGTGTCCTCGCTCATCGCCCCATTGTTGATTGTTTGAGGCCATCTCCTCAATTAGGGCCGTAGCTTCTTCGGGAGTCTTTGACAAGATAGCACCATTCGCCGCGGCATCAATAATTTGTTTGGTACCTGGTTGGAGACCATTGTAGAAGCTATGGACTAGCTCCCAATCTTCAATGCTATGGTGCGGGCATTGATGCTGCAGATCTTTAAAACGCTCCCAAGCCTCATAGAGCGTCTCTTGGGGTCCTTGCTTGAAGGACATAAGAGCGCTCCGGATCTTCACCGTCTTGGAGGGCGGATAGAACTTATCAATGAATGCACTCGCCAACTCGTCCCAAGTGGTGAAGACTCCCTCAACCTGCGTCCTCAGCCAATAGAGTGCCTTGTCTTTTAGCATGAAGGGGAAGAGGCGCAGTCTGATGGCATCGATGGAGACCCCCGGCATCTGAAATGTGGCGCACTTCGACAAGAATAATTGGATGTGGTAGTGGGGATTTTCATGGGCATTCCCATGAAATGGATCCTGCTGCATCAGAACCACTAGTCCAGTCTTCAGCTCAAAGTTCTTGTCAGCCGCCAACTCCGGCATGGCAATGGATGAGGTCGTAGAAGAGGTCTTAGGCCGAAGCCTATCTCGAATAGAAATTATCCTCGCCATTCTTGCCGCTAATTGGTCCGCAGTTTCCGGGTTGGTCATAAACCTCCCTTCCCGATCTTGTCTCCTCTCCGCTCTAATTCTCCGCGCGGTACGTTCGATCTCGGGATCAAATAATATAGCTTCAGGGTCCGCCGTAGATCTCGTGTACATGCACAGGAGAACAAAGTTTCAAAGAAGTGATTAGCACAATGGAAGGGTTAGGTAAAAGAAAAATAAAGAAATAAAATAATAAAAAAATAGCTGGGGTGGTAAGATCAAACGCAATCGCCTCCCCGGCAACGGCGCCAAAAACTTGATCGCTTCGGAATGTAACCCAAAGAACGGTTGTAGTTTTACCGCAAGCGCACGGTATAGCGGCGAGCGGGTTATCGAACACAGGGAGGACGAATGACCGTGCTTGTTCTAATCAACCTGGCTATTTAAGAAGAGAGAAATTTGCCTTTGGCGATCCTGTTACAATCGTCAGACAAAGTACGGAAATATCAAATCAAATAAAGAACGTCTAGGGAATGGGGAATTCCCGCTACTCACCGTATCTCGTCAATGTGGTTCATCGGTATCAAAATTGCTAGAATAAGATTTTGGATGAACTAGTTGCAACTGAATGTAGAACCAAGATCACGCTCTCTCGCTGTTGCCGGTCTAAAGCTATCCTAGGTTCGGGTCCAATCTCTTGCAAACCCTAGCCTAGGGAAGCTAGCATTAGGATCAACATTATCGTTCAATCGCGCACCGAGCCCAATCTCTTGCAAACTCGGCCCACGACCTAGGTTGGGATAGTTCCTACCCGTCTAATCTCTTGCAAACGGGTATCGGCACGGAATTGCAACCGGGAACCCTAGTATCGGTCCAATCTCTTGCAAACCGATACTACGGAAATTCGATTCCAACCCAATTCGGATTTCTAGGGTTTCCTATCGAATTGGGATCCAATCTCTTGCAAATCCCAATCGGTATGAACTCCTAGCTATCCGTAGTAAATCGCTCCCAAACTAATCCCTAATAACAATTCTAGCAAAATTTCTACCAATTCATCACAAATATGAAATTGGGCTTATAGGGTTCATCCCCACGCCCCAAGACGTGGAGACTACTCACAATTCATAGCACAAACACAAAAATAATCAATGAAATAAACAAGAGAATTCATCACAATATTGAGATAAGCAATAAAAATAGAATTTTTAGAGAAGAGAGAGACAAACCAATGGAGTTCTTCAATTAATCCAACAAAAATCAACTTTTGTCTCCTCTCCAATCACAAGAATAAAGCTAAAAAGTTAATCTAAAAAGCAGCAAAAATCTAAGAGAAAAAGCTCTCTAACCTAGGGTAAAAACAGGGGTTAAATACCCCCCAAAATCGTCCAAAAACTGTGACCAAAATACCCATGCGCAGCCTGAAATCCGCAATTTTCGCTACAGGCAGCGCGTCGCACTCGGCCGAGTGACAAAAGTCGCTCGGCCGAGTGAGAAACCCTGTAAATTTACAGTAAGTCTTGATCTTCTGGGGTCTTCACTTAGGGGGCGGCTCGGCCGAGTGAGTTGTCGTCACTCGGCCGATGGCTTCTTGGTACTCGGGCGGTCGGGATTATCTACTCGGCCGAGTGGGTTTTCTGAAGCTCAGGCAGCCGAAAAACAGTAAGTTGGCGATTTTTGAATAGCTTCGTCTGGGTGCCACTCGGGCGGACGGGATCTCGTCACTCGGCCGATGTGGTCTCCGTTGCTCGGCCGAGTGCACGTATGAAACGTATCCGATCTGGTCGGCCGAGCGGTGTCTCGCTGGTCGGCCGAGTGACTCCTCCACTCGGCCGAGTGGGACACCAAAAATGCCCAAACAGCTTGTTTTGGCCTCCTCGTCGCTCCTGCGACGTCCGTTCTTCTTCTGCTCCTCTCCAACAGCAAAATACCCCTTGGGGAGGTCGTCGGTGACCCTCTGGAGTAAGCGCATCTCGAGATCACTCCAAATCGCTCCAAATCACCTGAAATGCGACAAAAACAACAAATCGTGAAAAGCATCGCAATATCGTCGATATATCGTGAAAAACATGATTTGGGCGATCTAAATGGCATGCAAACGTGCGGGAAAAAAGTGTAAAATAAGGAGTGATCAAGGCGAGACGTGAAAAGATCCGCACGAGAGTGGAGCTGTGAAGCCCCAAACCCGATAAGCGTCAATAAAACGTAAGCAAGTCCCTGTAACCACAAACGAAACAACAATAATAACACAATGAGAGGCAGAAATAAAATCTCAAGTCTCAGAAATTGTTCAACATTAAAATTTAGTTCAACATCCAGAAAAGCCACCAGGCTAAAAGAAAGAGTCTAAAGGCCCAGAACAAGGCCAAGCAAAGACAATCATAAACAGAGTATAGGTGCTGCGCACCGACAACTACAGCAGTCTAAAACAAAAGGGTAAAGCTCAACGAAGACACTAGGACTGGTCCCCAGTGTCCACATACTCCTCGCCAAACACAGGCTCGGGCTCGGCGTCCGCAAACACCTCGTCCTCAACAATAAACTCGGGTTCAGGATCTAACATATGTCACCCAAAAGAGTAAAGGGGCACATGTCAGCAAGTCTAAAAGACTTGGGCAAGGAAACTGAAAGTAAGGAAAACTAACAACCTAGCAGTTATAGTATGCATGACATGGCAGTTATGGTATGAGTGCATAAGTAAGACATGGTGAAACAATGAGTGCAAGAGAACAATTATCCGGGCATGTTAAGAGTAGTCAAGCTACTAACGATCTCAATCTTTTCACTAGTCACGTTTCAAGTTATTTGTAGATGTTTACGCCTTACAGCTGAACTGTTTAACGTTCACACTGAGTGGCCGCTTAACACTACCCCAGAACCCAGAGTTTACGCCTTACAACTGAAGTTGCTGATCGGGCAGACTCCCAGTTGAATGGCCGCTTAACTCTTACCTCATCCCACACGTAAACAAGCCAGGGTCCCTGCACACGAAGCTCAGTAAATGAGCCAGGGTTGCCCCGCACAAGAGCTTGTTATTAGGTTCACAATTTGGCGTAGGGTTGTGCCCGCTAAAAGCAGGTGCCTAGCCTCAATCATTTCACAAGGTGTAGCGGAGCTACGCAATCACGGGAACACTTAAAGAATGCAATGACATGACAATTAATTTGCGTTCCGTTAATTGAAATTAAACATGGCATGGTAGTTGTGCAACATGATAAATATCGGATCTAACTTCATTGTCAAACTAGTTCCTAAAATTGCGCCTAGGCGAGTATCATTTCGTCGCCTAGTCTCTTTTACGCCTACAACAAGCAAATGGCCTAAGACATGGCCCAAAACGCTAAATGGCAAGTTTCACTTGCCTAGTACCGAGGATGACGATCAACGAGGCCGTCACACAAATGCTAGCTACAGAAATGAGATCGCTGCCATGGCAAAACAATATTAGAACAACATTCAACCTAGTTTTTATTAGTGTTTCACAAAAACACAAATGGGTTAAGAGAACTCTATCGGATCGAGTTATTACCGAATCGTTAGCGGAAGAACGATGCCGAGAAAGCAAGGCGACGGAAGAAACGATCCAGGGATCCACGGTTCAGATCTGGAAATGGGGAGAAAATCTGGAGAAGTGGGGTTTTGGGGATTTTTGGGGGTTTTCCGGCGACCTAGAGGTGGTGGCCGGCCAAAATGGAGAGGGGGAGGGGATCTTGATGAAGGAGGAAGGCTAGGGTTAGATGGATGGTGATTTGGGGAAGAAGGAGGCTCAGGGGAAATGAAAGAAGAAAAGAAAACGTTTGGGGGGTTTAAATAGGAAGAGCTGGCGGCTGCCCAGAAATTAGGGTTTCGACACTGATTAGTCGGTCAAAGAGCAACCACTGACCGACTAGTTTGTGAACTAGTCGGTCGGTTGACCAACGCAGACCGACTAAGTCCAAACAGTAACTCCTGTACAAAAATAGGATTTAGATTTAGTCGGTCAAAGAACAACTACTGACCGACTAGTTTCTCATCTAGTCGGTCGATGAACGTTCTTAGACCGACTAAGAATGAATAGTACTTGGTATCAAAAATGATCATAGAGCTAGTCGGTTAAAGAACGATTGCTGACCAACTAGTTTGCAACCTAGTCGGTCGAAAAATGTTCTTAGACCGACTAACGAGAAACAGTAACTCCTGAATAATTTACAAAGCCCACTAGTCGGTCCATGAAGGTTTGCCGACCGACTAAATCATCATCTAGTCGGTCGGTTCCCCTTCTTGTACCGGCTAACGTGCACAAAAAGTTCCGAAATGGAGCGCGAAGCTCCGGGATCGATTCCTAAGACTCCTAGGCTTGATCTAACAATAAGATATGACCGATATGAAGCCCGTCACGAATGAATTACTCCGAAATCGACGATTCTAAGGAAGAAGCTAGAAAATCACGACGAAACGATCGAAAGTGAAAGCTACGGAGACGAAAACCATACATGAGGAGAAAATCCTCCAAGACATATATATAATATAGATAATCCAAATACATGAAAACCCAGTCGTTACAGGCCACGTGGTCTTCCGCAGATTAAGGTCAGAAAAGAGAACGCCGACTTTTCGATCGCCCGGCGGGATCGCCAACAGAGCCTCCACGGTCTCGAGTTCAGCCGCAGTCGGGTCACCCAGCTCCAGTGCCAGCATCACGTCGGTGCTCCAGTGAGTTGGGAAATCCATATCCGACGGGCCGATAACGAAGAGATACTCCCCCTTCCAGAGCTTGACGGAGCTCGGCAGGCCCAATATCAGGCTCCTCGAGGGCCGAGCGCTAATGTAAATCCAGGCCCCCGACTAATGGCGGCTCAGACGATAAAATTGGAAAAAGAGTCAGAGTGAGGGGACCACCCCCTTCTGAAGGCAGAGCACGGCGAACCCGATGACGAGCCCGATCGCGTTGGGGCAGAACTGGCATAGGGCCGCACGATGAGCATGCAGAAACTCAACGATGAAAGGATGAAGGGGGAATCGAAGCCCGAATCGGAAGCACACCTCATAAACCCCGAGCGCCTTCGGACCCGGATGGCAGATCCGCTCGTTAGGCTCAGGGGCCCGGATGGAGTATGGGGGTAGAAGGTAGCGGGCGTGCAAATCTCCGGTGGAGGTGGCACAGAAGGAAGAAGGACATCCCAGAACCTCCGGAGGCACCCCCGAGGGGTCACCCTCCTGACTACCGACCGCCGAGCCGGGGCTATCAGACGAGTCGAGGCGGACTGCATCCTCTGGACGACCCGAGCCGGGGGCAGGAGATGACGACATGACGAGGGGCTGGAGCGGGATTAGAGAAAGGAGATGCTGAAGGAAAATCTGGGCACGCTCGACCAACTGATGTCGACGCTCCTTTCCGGATGCCCTTTGTATGACCCTGCGTACGGTGGGGATGGACGCAAGGGGCACGTGGCGACATCAAGATGACATCGATGCTTCGAAAACTGCACCAACGGAAGTTCAAACGGAGCGGTAATAATGACACACATTTAATGGCGGAGCCTCGATTGACACACCCATCGGATCATGAAAGCGTCACATCACCCGAACCGAACCGACGGAAGTCGAACGGCCCGGGCGATGGGGGCAATTGTTAAGACTAATATGAAGAAGCCCGAATTACAACGGCCCACAGCCCAACCTCAAAGGAGACGCCCATTAGAGAAGACGGGCCCGCCCGGAAGGGCCCACGGACGGGGCTGATGGCCCAGCCACTTCGCCCTCGGGGGCACTCAACAAGCCCCCATTCGGCCAGATTAACCGCCCCTCTGAATCAGCGATCCCATGATGGCCATTAACGGACCCGTTAATGGGCCACCCCTCCATTACGCACGAGTGAGAGGAGGCGGAGGCGGATCTTGGGACGTGAGAGGAGGCAGGACGTGGGGCAATCACGAAAGACCATATAAGGGGAAGGCCAGGACGACGGAGAAGAGGATCGAGACTCAGGTAATCAACAGAGAGGTACTCCATCAACGACCTAGGCATTCGCCACTCCATTTCCTCCCTCCCCCCAAACTCGCGCCGCCGGGTTGACGTTCCGGCTTCCTAACAAGCCGGATCTCCCCCGCCGAGTATCCTTTCAGACCTTGATCTGACTTAGGCATCGGAGGGGATTTGGCCGGAACCTAGGTCCGGCCTCCCTGACGAGTTTCCTCATCTGTCCAGGTAAAAGACGTCCGAGGCGCCGAGGCTGCCCCTCAGCGTCGGTCGGTTACCCCCATCGCAGTCGTCAGGTGGACGGCTGCTCAG
The DNA here is from genome assembly GCA_030789695.1 of Scilla litardierei. NCBI lineage: Eukaryota > Viridiplantae > Streptophyta > Magnoliopsida > Asparagales > Asparagaceae > Scilla > Scilla litardierei. The sequence goes on along the minus strand of CM061133.1, from coordinate 145,248,032 downwards.
GCATCATGCCACTTGCAAGGCGCCGAGGCTACCCCTCGACGCGGATCCGACCGAGGCCGAGCGCGACCCAGCCGAGGCCGAGCACGACCTACCGAGTCGAGGCTACTCCTCAGCTCTCCCACGCCGAGAACAAGCGGGCTCGGCGATCCCAAGGGACCCCCAAGTCGGCCCCTTGACCACGTTGACCACACAGCCGATGGTCAACGAACTGTGGTGAGAAAACACCCGTAAACAATCACTACACAATGTGATAAGCCCATAATCATAATAGAAATCGACTCAGGATCTTGGACAGGAAAGGCCAAAGTGGAGTAATTTTATGTAAGTCACTGAATTGGGGACTAGTATTAAAAATCATATATTCGAGGGACCAATACCACATTTAACTTACATCATGGGCCATATAAGCAAAAAACCAAATACATTGTAAAATATGATAAAATTATTATCGTATTCACAGCTTAATGAAATCATGTCGTTAGAAATTGAGAAATATAAAGTCAAAATAAAATCTAACGTGGAGATCTTGTCGCAAATGAAATGAGTAAAATCATAGAATTAATTATTGTTTCATTTGACGGAAAAATGTGTTATGTTAGTTCAAACTGTTAAAATAAGTTAATTACTACTTAAAGGTAGAATAGTGTTGTGTTTTATTTGCAACACTACATAAACTCCTTCCGTTGTATTTTTTGTATCAGGTTTTTTGACAATGTAATCTATAATAAAATCTGGTTTGTCTCTTTATATTTTCACATGAAGCCTACAGATAATCAAATTTGTTGAGAGCATTGAGATTCAATTTTGGTTAATCGTCTTTCGTCTCGTTCTTGTGTAGTTTGAGAGCATCAAACCGCGTGCGGCACCTTCCTGCTCCGTTCGAGGACTCAAAGATCCGACCTAGCAGAGAAATCAACGGCCACTCGCTTGGTTTTATCTGCAGATTTTTGAAATCAATCGCCACTCGTTTGACACCATGTCACCCTCAAGCCATTCGACGACTCAAAGGTCCGACATTGCAGACAAATCAATTGACACTCGCGTGTTCTTATCTGCAGATTTTTGAATCCCTTTTGTCACTCGTTTTCAGAGAAATTAATTGCCACTCGTTTGCCACCATGTCCCCTTCAAGCTGTTCTTCTCTACAATGAATTTTCCCAAACAAGATCCCCACAAAAACAATGCCCAAGTTTTTTTCACCGCAGCGAGAAAAATTACATTTTTTTTGCGGATGCGAATTCTAGGAGAATCAACCATGTCAATATACATTTTCGTAATCTTCAATTTTGTTTGGTCGGATCTTTGCGAAGTGACGAGGTACTTGGGGTTGAGCCCACCCACCGCTTACTTGAATTAGCAGTCTGAGTGTATTGACAGAGGAAATTATTTTGCATTGTGAGGAGGAATTTTGCATTGTCAGGAATTTTGCATGGTTAGGAGAGCTTTTTTATTGACAGCAAGTTTGCGTTAAAATTTTTTTGCGTTGGGTGGAATTTTGCATTGGAGATAATTTTGCTGCGGAGGAATTTTGTATTGGGACTGAAACTTTTGCATTGGGAAATGTTTGCAGTGTCTTGCATTGAGATAAATTCATTGGAAAGAGGAATTTTGCATTGGAATGAGGAATTTTTTATTGGGATGAATTTCTGAAATTTTGCATTGTCTCTATATCTTCTCCCGGGCAGAGTATCATGTCACAGCTTCAACTAACTGTGAGATAGTGTGGCTATAATGGTTACTGCTGTAGGCCGAGATCCGCGTACAATGAATTTGTTTAGTAGTGGAACCAATGACACGATGGTTACAAGTTGGACGAGTATTGGGTAGGATGTTTTACAAGTGATGAGTGGGGTGATGAGGCTAGGTCTGCAACGAAGATCGATCTTCGGATCGAGCCTGCGAGTACGCCGCTTCTTCGCCGCACACCTTGAGTTGAATGCAGATTGCTTGCTGCTAGGACGAGCTTACCTGCGCACAGAGCAGCTCGTCAGAAAGGCCCGGTTGTGTTCCAACCCTTAGCCTCTCCGATGTCTAAGTTAGATTTAGGACTTAGCAACGGGAGCTAGACACGTAGGTCGGACTAAAACTGAGTCGACCTTGCGTGGTGAGCTATAGTGGAAGAACAAAGATGTGAGGGACCTTTGCTCTTGTGTATGAATAATGAATACGAGAATCAATTAGCTAACCCCTCTATCGTAAGAGATCGAGAGGTATTTATAGCCGATGGAGGCCGGTTAGGTAGGGCTGACCTGTCATGCTGGGCTGATCTGTCATGATGACCTCTCAAGGGGTGTTGCGGACCTGCAAGGTGCTGAATAGCCGCTGCCAGGGCTTGAAAGTTGGCATTCATCTCTTGGGTGAGATGGTCGAGTTGTTCGCGGGTTACCGAGCGCAAGTCGTCGGTTTCTCCTGCGAATCGGCTGTGCCCGGTTTTGTGTTGGACGTAGATGCCCTCCTCTGGGATGGTTGGAATTCGGGTTGCTCCGTCGTTATGCTGATCCATATTGGTTGATGTGGATGACGTGGGAGATGATCTCTTTCCCACAGCCGGTGCCAGATGTTTCGGGGTGTTTTCTCACCATTGATTGATAGTTTGGGGGTCCGGGGGTCGTCGCGGTCACGTGAGACGCGTGCAGCCTCCGGGGTCGATCGTCCGAGCGTTTGCTTGAGCGGGAACGCGTGGATCCGTGCGTCGATGTACCGAATGGAAGCTTCGGTAGGGCGACGGTTTCCTGGAACTATCGGTCTGCTGGAGCGCCGAATGGTGCCTTCGGCTGGTTGAGATCTCCTTCGATCTGCACAGACGAGAATGCTCGTCGGGGGGTCAGACCTTGGTTCCGACCAAGTCCCCTTCGATGCCTAAGTCAGCACTTGTCTGAAGGATATTCGGTGGATTCGAATATGATTCATAGAGAGACCAATACAAGAGTCCTCAGGCTGAGCTGTAGAAGAAAAATGTGTGGAGTGGAAGAAAGGTCTTGGAAGGTGGAATACCTGAGATCTGGGTATTCAGGATTCGATCCTTGACGTTTCGTCATTCGGTCCTCTTATAGGAGTTCGTATGTCAACGCTTTTATGGTGGCCCGCCATCTCGCCCCCATGCCCACCCGCTTTGATGGTCGCTTGAAGGGTCATGAATGAGCATTGACTGGTGTTCAAGACGAGCACGATCTGGGGAGCGGTTTTCTCAATCGCAGAGGTTCAGCGGTTTCCCCGACATTGGTTTTGGACCGCCGCGACTCGATACGCTCGCGGGGCCTTCAGGCTTAGGCCCAATCCCAGCTTGGACCGTGGGCTTGGCCTGCTCCGTTGAGGGGGTTGTATCATTTATGAATTTATAAATGGTTATGATTAACGCAGTGGATCATAAATTAATTACAAAAAACACAAAAAAGACGATTCAAATGCAGAAGTTGTGATTGGGTTAAAAAGTAGCAATGTATTATTTATGTCTAATACAATACGCACAGCTACACTATTTGTCAAAAAGCCACTTTTCTTGATTTTGCAAGAAGCTACACAATGTTGGATTTTTGCAAGAAGAATCCAAAAAGATATCATTACTATATTCTAACTAGTACACACGGTTCTATTAACATTTGTAAAAAGCTAATCTTTTGATTTTGCAAGAAGATAATTTCAAACAGTTCTTATTGACTCTCACAGAGTTGTCCTCAACTGGTTTTCTGATGACTCCTGCTCATCAGATCATTCTACTTTATTTAAAAAAAAAGGAATTTGCTTAAATAAAAAAAATCCGTCTCGTTCTCTTTGAAGTCTCCGTTGACTTAAAGCAACGTTCATGCTTCGTTTATGTGGGGAAGCAATTTCCACTGAGCTGCCGAGCAGTTTCTTTTATGACTTAGAGAGAACCCAACTGTGTAATTTCTCATTGGCAAAGAAAAATCAATTCCATTCGAAAAAGACCAAGTAGACTGTTTCAGAGTGTTTTCTCACTACAAAGCGTTGACCGTGGATAACCCGGTCAACGTGGTCAAGGGGCCCGCTTGGGTCCCTCGGGCGAGTCAAGTTGGTGCTGTAGAGGCTCGAATCGGGCCTGCCGACGACGTGGAGCGCGTCGACTGGGTCGTCTCGGGGTCCTCGGTCGTTGGCAGGACGAGGGGTAGCCTCGGCCTGGGTTGAGACGGTCGGCCTCGGTCGGTTGCGCTCGGCCTCGGCGGTCGGTCGACGAGGGGGAGCCTCAATCGTCCAGCTTGTTGCGTGGTCGGTGAAGGGCGGAGGGGAAGCCTCGGCCCGTTGATTGGGTATCCTCCTGCGAAGACGAGAACACTCGTCAGGGGGGGCCGGACCTTGGTTCCGGCCAAAACCCTTCCGATGCCTAAGTCAGACAGAGATCTGAAAGAGGAGGCCCGGCGGAGACGGTACGACTCGTGAGGAGATCGGAACGGCGTCTCACGGCGCGAGCGGGGGAGGAAGGAAATGATATGGGGGAACTAGGTCGTTGATGGAGTACCTTAGGTTCTAGATACCTGAGATGCGGTCCTCTGTCCTGTTGTCCTCCTAGCCCCTTTATAGACCTCCGCCGTGATTGCCCCCGACCCACGTTGCTCGTCCGCCCCCAAGCGTGCCCCCTCAATCCGCCCCCTGCCGTCGCTCCCTGCGCCATGCCAGCCTCCCCCATAACTGCCATTAAGTTGTCGTGGGATCGAGGGAGCGGTTATCGCAGGAGTGGGTGAGTGACCCGTATGTTACCGGGGCCGGGTCGGATCTACATTCGGGGGAGTCCCCGATAGGGCCTTATCGAGTGGGCCTGAGTGCTCAGATTGGCTCTTGACCGGGGGTCGGGTTTTCGGGCTCGTGTCTTTCGGGCCTCGGCCAAATAGGCGTAACAATTGCCCCCATCGGTCGGGTCGATCGGCCTCGGCCGGTTCGGCTCGGCCGATGTGACTTCCGCCGACTTTGACAGGCTCGCCAATCGATGTCGACTCATTTATTAGTCGTCATCATGAATTGGTCCGTTCGATACTTTTAAGGCGCGGGCTCCGAAGCGCCGTCGGTCTTCTGATGCTGTCACGTGTAGCTGCAAGCTTATCCCCATCGCTCGTGGGGTCGTCTTAAGTCGAGAAGCCGAGGGGTTCGTGAGCCGCCCTTGGTGGGGTCGACCGGCCTTGGCTTGCTCGGTTCGGCCGCTGTGCCTCCTGGGATTCCGAGTGGCGCTTTAATCGAGGCGTGGTCATAAATGTAGGTCATGATGAGGCGGATCGATTGGACTTCCCCTGGCGCCGATTTCGAAACGCCGCCGGTTCTTCGAGTCCTGCCACGCGTTATTTGTCAGGCGCTTCGAATTCGTCCCTGCGTCCGATATATAAGATCCCCAGCTGCGTTGATCTCCTCTCCTTTCTTGCTCTTCCCATTGCTCTAGGCTTTCTACAACTCGAAGTCTCCCGTCGCCTTCGCTTCTTCGCCTCCTTCAAACTAGCTAAAAGGTAATTTCTTTCTCACTCTCGTATTATGGCTGCTCTTAGGATAGGCGGTTCTGGCCGAGGGGCGAGGGATTCTCCAGAGTCCAGGCGGGGCAGGCCCCGGCTAGTGGGATCAGGTTCCTCTTCCGGGAGTCGTCCCCTCCAGGATAAGGGGAAGGGGAAGCTATTCCCAGACTTCGCCTGTGATGACGTGGCGTCGGCTGCCGTGCGTCTTAACGTGCCCCCGGCTATCCTCCGTACGCCGTCGAGGACCGTTCCTTCGGCGGTCACGGAGATCCGGGAAAGGTATCTCTGCTTCCCGTACGATGTCCGAGTTCCATTCGTCGACGAGCGGATTTGCCTTCCGAGGAGCAATGAAGTCGGCGTCTACGTCGAAATGTTTCGCCTGGGTCTTCGTTTCCCGCTCAATCCCTTCCTTGTCCAGGTCATGGAGTATCTCATGGTGCCGCTTTGCCAGTTCACCCCTTGCTCGATCGCGGTACTGACGGGCTTCGTAACGCTTTGCTGCACCCGCGGTCTGGAGCCGTCTCTCCCCCTTCTCTTCCACTTTTACCAGGTCCAGACGGTCGGGCCGGGGTCATGGCTGCACCTCCGAGCCCGTTCGAGGAGGGAATGTCTGATCGGGCTACCCCGCTGGTCGGGGGATTGGAGCTCGGATTATGTCTTTGTGGTCTTCTTGGGTGATGCCCAGATTCTGACAAGTTGGGGCGCGTCCGTCCAGCCTCGCCTGCCGTTAGCCCTTTCTGACGCTGATCAAGCAGCCGCCGTGCTGCTGTCGGCTCTTCCTTTGGAATCGAAATACATCTGGTCTTTGTTGGACGACGTACTCCTGAAGGCCGTCTTGTGGTCTCCGGGTAGGTCGCTTTTTCATCCTCGGATCGCCCTATGACTCATCCTGATTTCGGTCTCCTTTGCAGGGATGGCAGGCCGCGAGTTCGTCCGTGACGTCGATGAGCTGATCCGTCGTGGAGCCGCTCGGAGCCGAGGTAGTACCTCTGGAAGGGCGCCTCAGAGGACCGTTGAGGAGGAAGTGCGCCGAGCCGAGCCTTCCGTGTGTAAGGTGGTGGCCGCGCCTCCCACCTCTTCTTCTGGCGATCCCCTTCCCGGGGGTGAGGATGGTGCGAGGCGGAAGCGTTCCCCTCCGGCGCCTTCGGAGACCCACGGAGGAAAGAAGAGGAGGGAGGACGTGGATCCCTCCAGTCCAGCAGGTTCCGCGCTTCCCGTGGCGACCGCCGGGGATCCTTCGGTAGCTTTGTCAGCCACCTCCCTCGCAGCGTCTTCGCCCGTATCACCGGGGGTCGGGGCCTTGTTGGCGAGCGAGTTGGCTTCGATCGTCGTCCCTGGGAGTTCGATGTTTGTTGACCGAGCCCTGGCCCAGCAGGTTGCCGAGGTCTCCGTCCCTCCCCGGGACCGCAGCCTCCTCAAGAAGATCCCGGCCGACAAGATGTCGGATTCCTTGGTCTGGATCCTTCAACAGGTTCGGTTATCTTGCTATCCTCTCTTTCTCTTTATCCTCTTCTTAGCCCGTGTCTCGTCTTTTTAGGGTTCAGAGCTCGCTGTGGAGTTGCAGTGTCGAGCCGTCCGCTTGAGGGAGCTGGAGGAGTCCTCCATGAGGGCTCAGGAGCGGGCCGGGGCGGCTGAGGTGGCTATGACGGAGGCCCAGATGGAGTCTCGGCGTCTCAACCTCCGTGTGGCCGAGTTAGAGGGACGAGTGGGTGACCTCCAAGGAAAGCTGGAGGATGCTCATCAGTCGGCTGAGGAAGCGGCGGAGTCGTTCCGCCTGGAGAGGGAGGAGCTTCAGAGGGAACTGTCGGATCGGCGCCAGGTGATGCGGCTTGCAGAGGAGGTGGAGAAGGGCGTCGTCGAGACCCTGGGGAAGAGGATCTTCGAGGTTCTCAGGGAGGCCTTCGGTAAGTATGAAGACCTCATCGCCCCTCGGATCGTCGAAGTCATCCAGTCTTCCTTCCGGGAATGTGCGGAGCGTGTTCGGCAAGCCCCTCCGCCGGTCGATCCCCCTCGCTCCGAGCAGGGCGAAGTGCCCGAGGATGTGTCCTCCCGAGCTCGGGCTCCCTAAGCCGTCCCTCCCGGCCTTATCCTCAAATTTTTAAGCATCCGCTTCGCTTTGGGCCAGTCTACTTGAAATGGATCCCTGGCCCCCGCTATCTCCTTCGGCTTCGTTATCGGCTCCGTGGCCAATAATTGCTGGTTGCATGGCTGCTAGCTTGGGCCAACTACTTTGGGTCTTTTGTCAACCAATTTTGCTCTGTCGGTGTCGATCTAGCTTCTGTAGGTGAAGAACTCTGTCATTCGTCGTGAGTGGATTATTTGTAGAGTGTTTCCTTCGCCTTGATTCCCTGTAAATAAGACACGTTTTTGTACCCTGGTTAACTATTATAAACGAAATTGACTTACTCGGACTTCTCGTGTATTTTGCGTTGCTGCCTCGTTCTTGGCCTAGGATTGGATGACGTTCGCGTCGGCTGGGGGAATTGCCCCCAAACTTATGGGCGCTGGAGTCGGTCGGCGAGGGCAAAACTCCTCGGCTTAGGTCCGGTCGGCGTCCGTGCCTGCTGGGGGAACTGCCCTCAGACTTATGAGCGCAGGAGTCGATCGGCGAGGGCAAAGCTCCTCGGCTTAGGACCGGTCGGCGTCCGTGCCTGCTGGGGGAACTGCCCCAGACTTATGAGCGCAGGAGTCGGTCTGCGAGGGCAAAGCTCCTCGGCTTAGGACCGGTCGGCGTCCGTGTCTGCTGGGGGAACTGCCCCAGACTTATGAGCGCAGGAGTCGGTCTGCGAGGGCAAAGTCCATTGACTTAGAACCGGTCGCCATTCGCGCTGGCTGGGGGAATTGCCCCCAGACTTATGAGTGCAGGAGTTGGTCGACGAGGGCAAAGCTCCTCGGCTTAGGACCGGTCGGCGTCCGTGCCTGCTGGGGGAACTGCCCCAGGCTTATGAGCGCGGGAGTCGGTCTGCGAGGGCAAAGTCCCTCGACTTAGAACCGGTCGGCGTTCGCGCTGGCTGGGGGGATTGCCCCCAGACTTATGAGCGCAGGAGTCGGTCGGCGAGGGCGAGGCTCCTCGGCTTAGGACCGATCGGCGTCCGTGCCTGCTGGGGGAACTGCCCCCAGGCTTACGAGCGCGGGATTCGTTCGGCGAGGGCAAAGCTCATCGGCTTAGGACCGGTCGGCGTCCGCGCTGGCTGGGAGAATTGCCCTCAGGCTTCTAAGCGCAGGAGTCGGTCGGCGAGGGCAGTGTCCCCCTTCCTCCTCCAGTGAGGCAGCGGCCTTCATTCTTTTGCACTATTAGTGAAATGTCAATTCCGTCGAGGATTTAAGAAAAGACAAAAAGGGAATGCAATTGTACTCTTAAGAGTCCTGTCGGACCGGTACATTTGGAGGAAAAGGAAAAAAGGAAATGAAGTCAGACAGAGGGATGTAAACCTAGATAACTCCCTCTTACTAGGCTGCAGCCGGGGGGAGAGACATCGCCCGCTCACTCTATGATGCGGAGGGGACCTTGGACGGTGTTGATCTTCTTCCCCTTGTCTGGCTGCGTGGAGGTCCCTTCTCTGTGGGCCGGCTCGTCGGCCTGGTTCCTGGCGTGCCCCCGGCTCATCAGCTTCTCAATGTCCTTCTTCAAATGCCAGCAGTCTTCAGTGTCATGGCCATCGTCCTTATGGTACTTGCAGTACTTCTCCCTGTTCTTCCCACCTCTTTTAGCCTTCGGTGGGGGGCGATCAGCTCGCTCTTCCTTCTGTACTTGGGCGAGGACGGCGTCTGGGGTGGTGTCCCTCGCGCTTTCTCCCCGATGTCTGTTCCTCGGCCTCTTCTCGGTCCGGTACCCTTCGGGGCTGACTCGTCCGCCGTCGCCGCGCTTGGTCCCTCGAGTGGCTTTTCCTGCATCCTCGGCCAAGGCCTCCTCGGTCAGCATGAAGCGTTCGGCCCTCGCCATGATCCCGATGAGGTCCTTCGGGGGATCGTTGTGTAGGGACTTCTTGAGGCCTCTGTGGCGAAGCCCTTTCTTAAGGGCCGTCTGGACCACCAGGTCAGGAGGGCTGTTCACGTTCAGCCTTTCCGCATTGAAGCGGCGCATGAACTGTCGGAGTGGCTCGGCCGGGCCTTGCACTATGTTGAACAGATGTTCAGCACCAGGCTTGATCTGCCTCCCCGCCATGAACTGTTTGCAGAACAACTGGGTGAGTTCCTCGAAGCTGTCGATGGAGCGGCCGGGCAGGCTGTGGTACCAGGTCCTCGCCGCTCCCCTGAGAGTAGAATAGAAGCCCCGGCAAAGCAGGTCATCGTCAGCTCCCTGGAAGGACATGTCCCCCTCGTAGTCCATCACGTGGTGTCACGGGTCCCCTATCCCGTCGTACTTTCCCAGCACCGGGATCCTGAATCGAGAGGGGACCCGTGCGTCGGTTATTCTCCGTGATAAGGGGCACCGGTCTCCGTGGATGCCCCCAGGGATGCGACAGTCGCCTGCCTCTGGTTTGATCGGGGGTGGAGGAATCACAGGCGCCAGCGGGGCTGGCTCCACGGCCCTCGCCACGCTGGGGGTCGGGCTGACCCGACGCTCCCGACTCCTCCTGCGGGAGCTCCTGCTCCGCCGTGATCGGTCTCTTGAGTGGTGTCGTTCGCTTCTCCTGCGGCGGGACGACCGTGACCGACGAGATGATGCCGTCATCGATTCGCCCTCCGTCCCTTCGGTTTCTCTTCGGCTCCTTTCACGATAAGGGGAGGAGGCGCGTGACCTCGCCTGACGAGAGCCGGACAGCGTGAACCGACGCTCCGTGTTCGGTTTCTGGGTCCCGTGGTCGTCGACCACGACGGACCGCAAGTGCGGGGGACCCCCCGCCCATCGATGGCTATCGTCCAACGTGCCTCCGTTGGACGGCGCAGGGCTGACGAGCTGCTGTACCGTCGCGACCAACGTCTGGAGGCTCACGTTGGTCTCCTGAGCCAGGGCGCGGAGCTGTACATGCGTGGCCAGTTCTGAGCCGCCGGTCTCTTCGGTTGAGAGGGTGGGGTGGCCGCCGACGGGCGTGTACTCGGGGTTGCCGTTTGATGCGCCATTCCCCTCCTCCGGGATGGGGGGCATGCGCTTCCTTCTATTGCTGGCTCGTGCCATTGTTGGTGTGGTTTGCTGCTTCGTGGGACGGTTTTCGGTTCCCACAGACGGCGCCAGATGTTTCAGAGTGTTTTCTCACTACAAAGCGTTGACCGTGGATAACCCGGTCAACGTGGTCAAGGGGCCCGCTTGGGTCCCTCGGGCGAGTCAAGTTGGTGCTGTAGAGGCTCGAATCGGGTCTGCCGACGATGTGGAGCGCGTCGACTGGGTCGTCTCGGGGTCCTCGGTCGTTGGCAGGACGAGGGGTAGCCTCGGCCTGGGTTGAGACGGTCGGCCTCGGTCGGTTGCGCTCGGCCTCGGCGGTCGGTCGACGAGGGGGAGCCTCAATCGTCCAGCTTGTTGCGTGGTCGGCGAAGGGCGGAGGGGAAGCCTCGACCCGTTGATTGGGTATCCTCCTGCGAAGACGAGAACACTCGTCAGGGGGGGCCGGACCTTGGTTCCGGCCAAAACCCCTCCGATGCCTAAGTCAGACAGAGATCTGAAAGAGGAGGCCCGGCGGAGACGGTACGACTCGTGAGGAGATCGGAACGGCGTCTCACGGCGCGAGCGGGGGAGGAAGGAAATGATATGGGGGAACTAGGTCGTTGATGGAGTACCTTAGGTTCTAGATACCTGAGATGCGGTCCTCTGTCCTGTTGTCCTCCTAGCCCCTTTATAGACCTCCGCCGTGATTGCCCCCGACCCACGTTGCTCGTCCGCCCCCAATCGTGCCCCCTCAATCTGCCCCCTGCCGCTGCTCCCTGCGCCATGCCAGCCTCCCCCCATAACTGCCATTAAGTGGTCGTGGGATCGAGGGAGCGGTTATCGCAGGAGTGGGTGAGTGACCCGTATGTTACCGGGGCCGGGTCGGATCTACATTCGGGGGAGTCCCCGATAGGGCCTTATCGAGTGGGCCTGAGTGCTCAGATGGGCTCTTGATCGGGGGTCGGGTTTTCGGGCTCGTGTCTTTCGGGCCTCGGCCAAATAGGCGTAACATAGACGATTGTTATTATAAAAAGAGAGAAATCTAGCAAAATCATCATCATCATTGTTGTTTCAGAGTGTTTTCTCACTACAAAGCGTTGACCGTGGACAACCCGGTCAACGTGGTCAAGGGGCCCGTTTGGGTCCCTCGGGCGAGTCGAATTGGTGCAGTCGAGGCTCGAGTCGGATCTGCAGACGACGTAGAGCGCGTCGGCTGGATTGAATTGGGGTCCTCGACCGTTGGTAGGGCGAGGGGTAGCCTCGGCCCGGGTCGAGACGCTCGGCCTCGGTCGGTTGCGCTCGGCCTCGGCGGTCGGACGACGAGGGGAAGCCTCAATCGTCCAGCTGGTTGTGTGGTCGGCGAGGGGCGGAGGGGAAGCCTCGGCCTGTGGATCTGATGCCCTCCTGCGTAGACGAGAACACTCGTCAGGGGGCCGGACCTTGGTTCCGGCCAAATCCCCTCCGATGCCTAAGTCAGACAGAGATCTGAAAGAGGAGGCCCGGTGGAGACGGTTCGACTCGTGAGGAGATCGGAACTGCGTCTCACGGCGCGAGCGGGGGAGGAAGGAGATGAAAATGGGGGAACTAGGTCGTTGATGGAGTACCTTAGGTTCTAGATACCTGAGAGGCGGTCCCTTGTCCTGTCGTCCTCCTAGCCCCTTTATAGACCTCCGCCGTGATTGCCCCCGACCCACGTCGCTCGCCCGCCCTCAATCGTGCCCCCTCAATCCCCCCCCGTCGCCGCTCCCTGCGCCATGCCAGCACCTCCCTATAACTGCCATTAAGGGGTAGCAGGATCGAGGGGGCGGTTATCGCAGGAGTGGGCGAGTGACCGGTGTGTTACCGGGGCCGGGTCGGATCGACATTTGGGGGGGTCCCCCATAGGGCCTTATCGAGTGGGCCTGAGTGCACAGATGGGCTCTTGACCGGCGGTCGGGTCTCTGGGCTCGTGTCTTTCGGGCCTCGGGCAAATAGGCGTAACAATTGCCCCCATCGGTCGGGTCGGTCGGCTTCGGACAGTTCGGCCCGGCCGATGTGACTCCCGCCGACTTTGACAGGCTCGCCAGTCGATGCCGACTCATTTATTAGTCGTCATCATGCGTTGGCCCGCTCGATACTCTTAAGGCGCGGGCTCCGAAGCGCCGTCGGTCCTCTGATGCTGCCACGTGTAGCTGCGAGCTTATCCCCACCGCTCGCTGGGTCGTCTTTAAGTTGAGAATCCGAGGGGTCCTTGAGCCGCCCTCGATGGGGTCGATCGGCCTTTGTTTGCTCGGTTCGACCGCTGTGCCTCCTGGGGTTCTGAGTGGCGCTTTAATCGAGGCGTGGTCATAAATGTAGGTCATGATGAGGCGGATCGATTGGACTTCCCTTGGCGCCGATTTCGAAACGCCGCCGAATCTTCGAGGCCTGCCAAGCGTTCTTGTTAGGCGCTTCGAATTCGTCCCTGTGTCCGGTATATAAGATCCCCAGCTGCGTTGATCTCCACTTCTCTCTTGCTCTTCCCATTGTTCTAGGCTTTCCACAACTCGGAGTTTCCCGTCGCCCTCGCTTCCTTGTCTCCCCCAAACTAGTTAAAAGGTAATTCCTTTCTCGCTCTCGTATTATGGCTGCTCTTAGGATAGGCGGTTCTGGCCAAGGGGCGAGGGATTCTCCAGAGTCCAGGCGGGGCAGGCCTCGGCTAGTGGGATCAGGTTCCTCCTCCGGGAGTCGTCCCCTCCGAGATAAGGGGAAGGGGAAGCTATTCCCAGACTACGCCTGAGATGACGTGGCGTCGGCAGCCGTGCGTCTTAACGTGCCCCCGGTTGTCCTCCGAACGCCGTCGAGGACCATTCCTTCAGTGGTCACGGAGATCCGGGAAAGGTATCTCTGCTTCCCGTACGATGTCCGAGTTCCATTCGTCGACGAGCGGATTTGCCTTCCGAGGAGCAATGAAGTCGGCGTCTACGTCGAAATGTTTCGCCTGGGTCTTCGTTTCCCGCTCAATCCCTTCATTATCCAGGTCATGGAACATCTCATGGTGCCGCTGTGCCCGTTCACCCCTTGCTCGATTGCGGTACTGACGGGCTTCGCTACGCTCTGCTGTACCCGCGGTCTGGAGCCGTCTCTCCCCCTTCTCTTCCATTTTTACCAGATCCAGACGGTCGGCCCGGGGTCATGGCTGCAGCTCCGAGCCCGCTCGAGGAGGGAATGCCTGATCGGGCTGCCCCGCTGGTCAGGGGATTGGAGTTCGGATTACGTCTTTGTGGTCTTCCTGGAGGATGCCCAGATTTTGACAAGTTGGGGCGGGTCTGTCCAGCCTCGCCCGCCGCTAGCTCTCTCAGACGTCGATCGGGCAGCCGCCGCACTGCTGTCGACCCTCCCCTTGGAAGCGAAGTCCATCTGGTCCTTGTTGGACGACCTACTCCTGAAGGCCGTCTTGTGGTCTCCGGGTAGGTCGCCTTTTCAGTCTTGAATCGCCCTGTGACTCATCCTGATTTTGGTTTCCCTTGCAGGGATGGCTGGCCGCGAGTTCGTCCGTGACGTCGATGAGCTGATCCGCCGTGGAGCTGCTCGGAGCCGAGGCGGTACCTCCGGAAGGGAGCCTCGACGGACCATTGATGAGGAGGTGCGCCGAGCCGAGCCCTCCGTGGGCAAGGTGGTGGCCGTGCCTCCCGCCTCTTCTTCTGGTGTTCTCCTCCCCGGGGGCGTCGCAAGGGCCGGACCCGCCCCATCAGCCCAAGAGGCAGGGGGTAATGACGGGTCCGGTGCAGTCCCTCCTGCCCTTGGCGTGCCCCCTCAGGTTCCCGAGGGTGGGGATGGTGCGAGGCGGAAGCGCTCCCCTCCGGCGCCCTCGGAGCCCCACGGAGGAAAGAAGAGGAAGGAGGACGCGGATCCCTCCAGTCCGGCGGGTTCCGCGCTTCCTGCGGCGACCACCGGGGATCCTTCGGTAGCCTTGTCAACCACCCCCCTCGCAGCGTCCTCGCCCGTATCACCGGGGATCGGGGCCTTGTTGGCGAACAATTTGGCTTCCCTCGATGTCGTCCCTGGGAGTTCGATGTTTGTCGACCGATCCTTGGCCCAGCAGGTTGCCGAGGTCTCCGTCCCTCCCCGGGACCGCAGCCTCCTCAAGAAGATCCCTGCCGACAAGATGTCGGATTCCTTGGTCTGGATCCTTCAACAGGTTCGGTTATCTTGCTATCCTCTTCTTCCCTTTATCCTCTTCTTAGCCCATGTCTCGTCTTTCCAGGGTTCAGCGCTCGCTGTGGAGTTGCAGTGTCGAGCCGTCCGCTTGAGGGAGCTGGAGGAGTCCTCCATGAGGGCCCAGGAGTGGGCCGGGGCGGCGGAGGTGGCTATGACGGAGGCCCAGATGGAGTCTCGGCGTCTCAAGCTCCGTGTGGCCGAGTTGGAGGGACGAGTGGGTGACCTCCAGGGAAAGCTGGAGGATGTCCGTCAGTCGGCTGAGGAAGCGGCGGAGTCGTTCCGCCTGGAGAGGGAGGAGCTTCAGAGGGAACTGTCGGATCGGCGCCAGGTGACGCGGCTTGCAGAGGAGGTGGAGAGGGGCGCCGTCGAGACCCTGGGGAAGAGGATCTTCGAGGTTCTCAGGGAGGCCTTCGGTACGTATGAAGACCTCATCGCCCCTCGGATCGTCGAAGTCGTCCAGTCTTCCTTCTGGGAATGTGCGGAGCGTGTTCGGCAAGCCCCTCCGCCTGTCGATCCCCCTCGCTCCGAGCAGGGGGAGGTGCCCGAGGATGCGTCCTCTCGAGCCCGGGTTCCCTAGGTCGTTCCTCCTGGCCGTTTATCCTCAAATTTTTTAGCATCCGCTTCGCTTTGGGCCAGTCTACTTGGAATGGACCCCTGACCCTGCTTTCTCCTTCGGCCTCGCCTGCGACTCCCTGGTCCAGAGCCAATAATTGCTGGTTGCATGGATTTTTGCTTAGGCCTGCAACTTCGAGTTTTTTAGTCGACAAGTTTTGTTTCGCCGGTGTGGCCCTAGTTTTTGTAGGTGACGAGCTTTGTTGTCCGTTGAGAGCAGATTAATTGTAGAGAGGTGTCTTCACTTTGATTTCCTGTAAATAAGACATACTGTTATAAACGAAATTTGACTTACCCGAGCTTCTCGTATATTTTGCTTTGTTGCTTCGTCCTCGGCCTAGGACCGGCTGACGCCCGAGCTGGCGGGGGGAGTTGTCTTCAACTTTAGAACGATTGAGTCGGTCGGCGAGGGCGAAGTTCCTCGGCTTAGGACCGGTCGGCGTCCGCGCCGGCTGGGGGAGTTGCCCCCAGACTTACGAGCGCAGGAGTCGGTCAGCGAGGGCGAAGCTCCTCGGCTTAGGACCGGTCGGCGTCCGCGCCGGCTGGGGGAGTTGCCCCCAGAATTACGAGCGCAAGGGTCGGTCGGCGAGGGTAAAGCTCCTCGGCTTAGGACCGGTCGGCGTCCGCACCGGCTGGGGGAGTTGCCCCCAGACTTACGAGCGCGAGGGTCGGTCGGCGAGGGCAAAATCTCCTCGGCTTAGGACCGGTCGGCGTCCGCGCTGGCTGGGGGAACTGCCCCCAGACCTATGAACGCCTTCCCTCCAGTAGAGGTCTTCGTTCTTTTGCACCCTTAGTGAAACGTTGATTCCATCGAAGATTAAGAGAAGATAAAAGGGAATGCGATTGTACTCTTAAGAGTCCTGTCGGACTAGTACATTTGGAGAAAAAGGAAAAAGGAAACGAGGCTAGACAGAGGGATGTGAACCTAGATAATCCCCTCGGACTAGGCCGCGACTGGGGGAACAAACCTCGCCAACTCACTCTATGATGCGGAGGGGCCCTTGGACGGTGTTGATCTTCTTCCCCTTGTCTGGCTGCATGGAGGTCCCCTCTCCGTGGGCTGGCTCGTCGGTTAAGCTCCTGGCGTGTCCTCGGCTCATCAGCTTCTCGATGTCCTTCTTTAAATGCCAGCAGTCTTCAGTGTCGTGGCCGTCGTCCTTGTGGTACTTGCAGTATTTCTCCCTATTCTTACCACCTCTTTTTACCCTCGGTGGGGGGCGATCGGTGCGTTCTTCCTTCTGCACTTGGGCGAGGACGGCGTCTGGGGTGGCGTCTCTCGTACCTTCTCCGTGCTGCCTGTTTCTCGGCCTCGTCTCGGTCCGGTATCCTTCGGGGCTGCCTCGTCCGCTGTCGCCGCGCTTGGTCCCTCGAGTGGCTTTTCCTGCATCCACGGCCAAGGCCTCCTCGGTCAACATGAAGAGCTCGGCCCTCGCCATGATCCCGGGGAGGTCCTTCGGGGGATCGTTGTTGAATATTGGACTCCCCGGATTTGGTTTTGATGATGAGCAAACATAAATAATTCATGAACTAACAATTTGTGAGCGCAGTATTGGAGATCGTCGCCAATTTCATGAGAACATTCAAAGCGACATCTCAACACTTCCCAAAGCTCGTATTCATGCCTAAAGCTTCGTTGAAGCTCTTGCGCCATTTTGGAAGTTATGAAGATTCAATCGAAGCTCTCGAAGACCGTTTATTAAGGTTTTATTTATAGTCTTTTAGCTTCGATATATAGAATGTTAAGCCTTGAGTATATCTTACGTTTCTATCTTCATTACGCTCATTCAGTAGCTCTAGGATCCTTGCACAAGTTCATTCTAACTTCCTCGAAGCGTCGCGCTTCGATTCGGACTTGTATGTGCATGTTAGTTGGTACAAGAACAAGTACTGACCGACTAGATGGTGATCTAGTCGGTCGGCAACTGTTCTTGGACCGACTAGTTTGATTCCTTAATTTCTTGGACTTTACTGTTTACAGTTAGTCGGTCTACGTTGACTCACCGACCGACTAGTTTGTGAACTAGTCGGTCAGTGATGCTTCTTTGACCGACTAGTTGTGACTTACTGTTCATGCTAAATTTCTCCTAAGCTACTGTTTATCGTTAGTCGGTCTAAGAACGTTTGGTGACCGACTAGTTGACAATTTAGTCGGTCAACTTTTGTTCTTGGACCGACTAAGTCACTTTGTACTCAGACTAATTCTTTTTGCTCTTAGTCGGTCTACGTTCATTGGCTGACCGACTAGTTGTGAAACTAGTCGGTCAGACAGTCTTCTTGGACCGACTAGATTTCTAGGTCTGAAATTCTATCTCTTCTCAGATCTACACTTAGTCGGTCCACGTTGTTTGACTGACCGACTAGTTGATGAACTAGTCGGTCAGTGACTGTTCTTTGACCGACTAATTCTCACAGATTTCTATCCGTTGGTGAATGACCTAACTTGTGTTTTTGGGTTCCTATAAATACGAACCTAGGTCATTTCTATCTAGGTTAGAGCTTCCATTCAGAGATTCATTGAGTTCTAAAGAGATAGCCATTCTCACTCAAATCAAAAGCTCTCTTCCTCACAAGAAACCCATTCTCTCTCATTTCTAGATCTAGAATCAATCTAGAGAGAAGCTTGTTCTTGGTGAGCTCTTCAAGCTATTGCTTGATCCAAGTCTCCAACTCATTCCTAGGCACCGATTGCTGGTCATTTCCTTGGTGCTAGGTCTTGGTGACTTCATCTTCCTCAAATCCTCCATTTCACCATTTGGGTAAGAAAAACTCAAGGTATAGGATTTTGTGGTAAGATTTGTTTATTTCAATATAACTCATTTATATTGCTTGTGATTCTCTCGGTTGTGAGAGAAGGTTGTGATCCCGGGTTGTGGGATTCACGTTTGCTATTGCATGTATGATTTGATCTTGTGAAGGTTTTTCACAAGATATTCATAGTGGAAATCTTGAGTTAGGGTTTCTAACTCAAGTATCCGGAGGGGATCCGGGTGGTTGGGACGTAGGATCACCGGGAACAAGTCGGGGAGACTTGGGTGGATCCGAACCCATTAACATCGTTTGTTAGCATTGTTAATTTTGTGTTGTCATTCAATTTAAGCTTCCGCAAATTGATTTGGTAGTTGTTTGCAATTTAATTTGGAATTATACTCCTTATTATTTTAAAGTACTATTCACCCCCCCTCTAGTACTTGTGCAGTAGCTGGTAGGGCATTACATTTGGTATCAGAGCCAGATACTTAGCTATGTCTGCCAACGACAACAAGACCGTGCGTCCACCTTCCAACTATGACACCTTCAGGAACCGTGAAGGAGCATCTTCGGTGATGGAAGGACATTCCTCTACGAGGCCTCCATTCTTCAACGGTACCAACTACGGGTACTGGAAATGTCGGATGGAAACCTTCCTCCGAAGTGCATCTTTATGGAGGACTACAATGAAGGAGTACATCGAGCCCGAAGAAGAAGACTTTGAGAAATGGACAACCGCGGAGGTCGCCGCGGAGGTAAGCAATGCCAAGGCAATGAACGCCTTGCAATGCGCATTGGAGCCCGAGGACTTCAATAAGATATGCACATGTAAGAGTGCATATCAAATTTGGAACTCCCTCCTCATTCTACATGAAGGGACGAGTCGGGTAAGAGACTCTAAACTCGTAGTCGTAAACAAAGATTACGAAATGTTTCATATGCAACAGGGCGAGAAGATGAAAGAATATTACGCTCGCTTCGTTGACATAATAAACGAGTTAGAGGCCCTCGGCAAGTCCTACACTCAAAAGGAGAAGTGCTCAAAGATTATCGAAGGACTTCCTTCATCTTGGGAAAAGCGTACCTTCGCCATCGAGGAAGGTAATGACATGAATAAGTACACCGTAGTTCAACTAATGGGTACTTTAATGTCGTACGAGGTACGCAAGGATAGCAAGCTCAAATTGCAAGAAAAGATGAAGTCCTACCTAAAGCAAGACGAGCCAAAGAAGAAGGCCATTGCTTTCAAGGCCGCTCCATCCACATCCACATCAACCGATGATGAAGACTCGGAAAACGAGTTGGACTTGGAGTCCATGGCACTCATGGCCAAGAAGTTCAACCGTTTCTTCCGAAAAGGTAACTTCAAGACCAAAGGTAAATTTGGTTCTTCTAACGCCTCTTCCTCTCCTTTGTGTTTCAAGTGCAATAAGCCAGGACACATGAAAGCGGAGTGTCCCCTCAATAAGCAAAAGGAGAAGTGGAAGGCGCCAAAGTATGACAAGTCCAAGAAGTACACGAAAGGAAACAAGAAGGGACTTGTCGGAGCTACCTTCACCGACTCCGATGATTCTTCAAGCGGTGAGTCGGACGATGAGCACGTGGAGCAAGCGCACATGTGTTTCATGGCAAGAGAGGAGCAAGATCAAGGATCCTCCTCTTCCGATGATAGTAATGACGAAAGCGATGAGGTAACGATGGATGATCTTAGAAATGCTAACTCTCAACTTTGGTCAAAATACACTAAGTTAGTAAATAGATATACTAAGGTAAAAGATGACCTAGCTAGCATTCAAACATCGCCTAAGAATATCATCACCAACAACGACACCGTTGTTGAAGAGTTAAGAAATGAGATTGTGAATCTCAAATCTAAACTTGAACATGTTAGCATTGAGGATGCGGAAGAACATGAGATAGCGGATTTAACTTCTCAAAACTCGACTTTGAGTATTGAGAACGAGAATCTTAAATCTCGTGTTTATGTGCTCACATCGCAAATATCCACTTTGGATACTTCTTTGCGTTCTCTCAAAGAGAAATATGAGGACACATTGGGCCGAATCAACAAATTCAACAAGGGTAAGGGCCACTTGGATAATATCCTAAAAGACTTACTTCCGGCCAAACACCACATTGGCTTGGGGTATATGATGGGAAATTCATCCAAGTCGGTCACTACTTTTGTAAGGCCAACTTCCGAAGCCTCAACGAGTGGGAGCAAACACTCTATTGGTAGTTCATCTACCAATGGTGCTTCCACCTCGTCCACACCCTCTTTTGGAAAGAAACCCACTTTGGGTGGACCTCCAAAGAAGGGGCATGCTTATATGTACACCAATACCATGCCACGTAGGAACACACGTCCTACTCCACCGGCTCACACATATGATGATTTTTATGCAACACATTCTCGGGCACGTGCACACCTTGTGAGACACCCTCACGCACGTGTTCCCACACATGCATATGTACACCCACCTCATCATATGAATAATTCTCGTCGTGCACCATTCCATCATGTCCCGTATGCCTATCCACAACATGCATCACGTAGAAATCAACGTCGCATGCATGCACCCAATAGGATGATGGCTCCCAAAATTTTCACTATTTGGAGCCCAAAGGACACAAGCATGGATGAAAAACAAGAGTATATGAATGCTTATTTTTCGGATGTTGTGCATAGTAGGAATTATGTGGGGAAGTCTAAGTCCAATTGGACTTGGCTTCCAAAGGTCTAATCCCTTGGACCCAATGACCTTGGGTACCATGATATGAAAGTTTCTATCTTTAGGTACTCAAGGAAAAGAAAAAGAAGAGGAGCAACAAATTTAAATTTAGCTCCAAAGGGAATTGGATACTCGATAGCGGGTGTTCAAAACACATGACGGGTGACGCTCGATTGCTCTCCGGAGTGGTTCCCATTGCGAATGGAAACCGCGTCGTATTTGGAGGCAACGAGAGCGGAACCATCATAGGTGTTGGTAAAGTCGGTAACCCCTCTAAACCCTTAATTAGTGATGTTTATCTTGTTAGTGGTTTAAATCATAATCTTATTTCAATAAGCCAACTTTGTGACAAAGGTTACAAAGTTAGTTTTGCGAAAGGATTGTGTCATATTTTAAGAAAAGATAATGATAAATTATTATTTTCCGGAACTCGTCATAAAGACATTTATATTTTGGATCTTCCTAAGTCATATGAACAATGTCTCGTTGCCAACACAAGTGAACAACACTTATGGCATCGACGCTTTGGACATGTGAACTTTGGAACACTTTATAAGCTTTCGAAATTAAATTCTATTAAAGGTTTTCCGAAGCTTGTTTTTGAAAAGAAAAGTTTTTGTGATTGTTGTCAACGTGGCAAGCTTCCTAAATCTTCATTTAAACCTAAGAAAAGCATCTCTACTAAACGGCCACTAGAGCTATTACATCTAGACTTATTTGGGCCAACTAGAGTAGCTTCCTTAGGAAATGCAAGGTATGGACTTGTCATCGTAGATGACTATTCAAGATTTACTTGGGTATTTTCATTGTGTAATAAAAATGAAGCTTTTGAAAACTTCACAATTTTTGTTAAGAAAGTACAAAATCTCTTAGGAACCACCATTGTCACTATTCGTAGTGATCATGGAGGTGAATTTGAGAATGAGTCTTTTGAGACATTTTGTGATGAAGTTGGTATTACTCACACCTTCTCTTTCCCTCGTGCACCTCCTCAAAATGGTGTAGTTGAGAGAAAGAATAGGACGCTAGTGGAGTGTGCTCGCACTATGCTTGATGATAGCCAACTTGGCCATCAATTTTGGGCGGAAGCGGTACACACCGCTTGCTATGTGTTTAATAGAATACTTTTGAGGCCCGGCACTAAACAAACTTGTTATGAATTGTTGTTTGGTAGGTTGCCTCAAGTTAAACATTTTCGTGTTTTTGGTTCGAAATGTTTTATTAAGAACACATATGGTAGTTTGGACAAATTCGATCCAAGATCCGATGAAGGGATTTTTGTTGGATATTCTTCGCGTAGCAAAGCCTACCGGATATTCAACAAACGAACCTCAACGATCGAGGAGTCGCTTCATGTCTCATTTAATGAAGGATTTGTTCCAACTAGAATTTCAAATGATAATGATTCTTTGGATGTTTTATGTGATTCGTTTGATAATTCTAAGTCTAATGATTCTATTGATTCTATTGAGACTAACCCAACTAATGAAGTTGTTGAGAATGTTCCTAGTGATCAAGGTATTCCCAAACGGCTTCATTCGGTTCGTGACCATCCCCATGAGCAAGTCATTGGCAATATTCAAGATAGTGTCAAGACGAGATCGCAAGTCCACCACTTCGCAAATTGTGCCTTTGCCTCATCGATAGAGCCAAAGAATATTAATGAAGCATGCGAAGATAGCGCTTGGATCTTAGCCATGGAGGAGGAGCTCATTCAATTCGAGAGGAATGAGGTATGGGAGCTTGTTCCATTGCCATCGAAGAACCACACCATCATAGGGACAAAGTGGATCTTCAAGAACAAAACCGACGAAAACCAAGTCGTCGTCCGGAACAAAGCTCGGTTAGTTGCTCAAGGCTATCGACAAGAGGAAGGTATTGATTTCGAAGAATCCTTCGCTCCGGTAGCTAGATTAGAATCAATTAGATTATTATTGTCTTTTGCATGCCATAAGAATTTTAAATTATTTCAAATGGATGTTAAAAGTGCATTTTTAAACGGAGATGTCGTTGAGGAAGTTTACGTTTCTCAACCTCCGGGCTTCATAAATGAAAAATTTCCAAATCATGTTTTTAAACTAAAGAAAGCTCTTTATGGGTTGAGACAAGCTCCTCGAGCTTGGTATGATCGCCTAAAGAATTTTCTTTTGGATTTGAATTTTAAAATGGGTGAAGCCGATTCAACACTTTTTATTAAGCATGCGAATAATGATATTTTATTAGTTCAAATTTATGTTGATGATATCATTTTCGGTGCTACTAACTTTGCTCTTTGCGAAGAGTTTTCTAATGTTATGAAGGAACAATTTGAGATGAGCCACATGGGCGAACTCAAATATTTCTTAGGTCTCCAAATTCGCCAATTGAACGATGCAATCTTCATCCACCAAACAAAGTACACGGTGGAGTTGCTAAAGCGATTTGGAATGGAGAATGCCTCCGGGAAAAAGACTCCTATGAGCACTACAACGCATCTTGATAAAGATACGGGCGGAAAAGATGTAGACATTCGTCTATATCGAGGTATGATAGGTAGTTTACTTTATCTTACCGCGAGTAGGCCCGATATTATGTTTGCCGTATGTATATGTGCTCGTTATCAGTCTCAACCTAAGGATTCTCACTTAGTAGCGGTTAAACGTATTTTTCGCTATCTAAGTTACACTTTAGATTTTGGATTACTTTATCCGAAATCTAGCACATATGAGTTAGTCTCATATAGTGACGCTGATTATGCGGGATGCAAATCCGACAGGAAAAGTACTAGTGGCACTTGCCATTTTCTAGGAAATTCTCTTGTCTCTTGGTTTTCCAAGAAGCAAAATTCGGTATCACTTTCAACCACCGAGGCGGAATACATTGCCGCCGGTGCCGCTTGTGCCCAGGTTCTTTGGATGAGACACACACTGAAGGATTTTGGTATTCATTGTGATACTAGCCCTATCATGGTGGATAACCAAAGTGCTATTTGTCTTTCAAAGAATCCGGTGCATCATTCCCGATCAAAACACATAGATGTCCGACACCACTTTTTAGATGATCATGTAGCTAAAAAGGACATCATATTAGTGTACGTTGAAACCCAAAAGCAAATCGCCGATATTTTCACGAAACCCCTAAAGGAGGACTCCTTTGTGCGGTTGCGTCGAGAATTGGGGATTATGGGTGAATCCGAGATATAGGATTCATATTTCATTCAAATATCTTGCATGCTATTATATTTCGCGATATTTCATTCATGCTAGATTTATTGAATTTTTGGGAATTTTATGTGATTTGTTCGAATTTATTGCTCGAAATCGTATTTCAATGTCGTATTTAAGATTTCGACGTTTTATGGGGAATTTAGATGACTAATGAGAGAGTTATGATGTTTCATCCAAGTGGTTTGTGAAGAGAAATCAATTATCAATTTTTGGACTCTTCTAGTCGGTCTAAGTTCACTTGTCAACCGACTAGATGCTCATCTAGTCGGTCAGCAAATGAACTCAGACCGACTAGATCAAGCCTATATCTAACTCCTATCATTTTCTTTCGTTAGTCGGTCACAGTACACTTACCGACCGACTAGATTGAAAACTAGTCGGTCAGTTAATATACTGCGACCGACTAATTCTAGCCCTAAAAATCCCTCTGTGCCTCTGTTTCGACTTAGTCGGTTCAAGCTCATTGACCGACCGACTAGATCGTAATCTAGTCGGTCAGTGCTTGAACTGTGACCGACTAAGTGTGTTAGGGCATTTGTGTCTTTTTGATTCCAGACCGACTTATACTCACTTTCTATTCGACTAAAACACTTTTTAGTCGGTCTTCTCCTCTTCTCCAGCCCAAAAACCCCCAACCCCTCTCGAGCCCTCTCGTATTCCCGTCGACTCCGGCCTGATCTCCGGCGATCCCCGCCGTCTGCCGCCGTCGACTCCACCTCCTAGGTATCTCCCTCCCTCTCCTAGGTCGATTCCTACTCTAGGGTTTGTTATTTATCTCATCTAGCTCCTAGGGTTTCGGAATTTTTCCTCTTAGGGTTTGTGCTTTTCGATTTCGTTTGATCTCTAGGGCTTGTGTTGCTAGTAGTTTGTGTTGCTTGTTCTCGTCGTGCCTCGACCATGGCAAAGACGAGAATTCCTATCGCCTCTTCCGGGGCTTCACCTATGACCGTAGAACAACCTTCCGACCCTAGGAATCCCCCGAAGCCTAAGCGTCGTGCCAAGTCAACCCAAGCCTCTCCATCTTCGCCTCCTCCTAAGAAGCCTAGGACTGCGACAGCCAAACCCCGCAAATCAAAGACCAAGAAGCCTATTCTTCAATCTCCGGCTACTCCTCCCGATTCCGACTCTGAATTTATCCCTGAGGATGAGCCTACTAGGGAACCTACTCCTCCTCCGAAGACCCGTAAGGCTAAGGGTAAAGCTCCTATGCCAGTCGGCGGTGTAGACATATCGTTGTGCCGCGATGACCCTCAGTGTCTCGCAGCGTACAACCGTATAGAGCACTGTCCACTGTTGTTAGAGCATTACGTTCAGTTTTCTGATTTTCTCGGCCTTGCTGATCTTCTGTCCTATAGTGGTCTTCTTGATTATCTCCGATACGACCCCAAGGCCAATCCCAAACCTTATCCTCGCCTAGTGAAATTGTTCTATGCCAATCGTATTCGAGGCCAGTACGATGCCAGCCACTCCATTGAGACGACTGTCTTGGGAACTCCTATAGTTCTCACGGCAGAAATCTTGGGGGAGATTCTTGGTTGTTCGTCGTGTGGTCTCCTTCCTTCGGACATTTCGGTCGATGACATTTCCTCCTTGGATCAGTCTATTCTTGCAGATATCTTCCAGGTTATCCCCTCCGCATTCATTGGTGTTCCATCGAAATCTTTCAAGCCGAATGCATGGGTTCTTAACCTGATCTTGAAGTCATGTCTCCTCCCTAAGTATGGATCCTCTTCACTCCCATCCCAGCCGTTCTTGAAATTGATCTACGCTCTTTTCTTGGGATGCGAGATTAATTGGGCTCGTGTGATACTCGATAAGATGGACTCTTTCGAGTGTATACGCAAGACCAATAAGTCTGCGCATATTCCATATCCTTGCCTGTTGACTCTTGTATTTCGACATTTCCGAGTTCCTCTCCCTCCTGATGATGAGCGTCCTTTGGGTACTCCTCTGAACGCGACGGCCGTGAAGAAGTCTCTAGCGGCACTTCGTCACGTGCAGAGGTCTACCGCATCTGCTTCCCAGTCTACTCCGTCAGCTGCTGCAGCCTCCTCTTCCCCTGCTACATTGGACGATGTCGTACGCCTACTTCGTCAGCACGACTCCCGTTTGGCTCGTACTGAGGAGGTAGTCTGCCGTATGGCTCGTATGATGGGGATTGATCTTCCTCCTTCAGTGTCTGAGGCCGAGGAGATGGACGATGAGGAGCTTGACGAGCTTGTCACTTCTTTTGCCCGTGGCGATGAGGCCACTGCTGCTGCTGCTGGTACTTCCACTTCTGCTCCTGGAGTTGGCACCACTTCCGGTGTTCCAGAGCCTTCTGCTTCAGCACTTCAGACTTCCGAGCCTGCTCATGTATCTCCTGTTGCTGTTGACACTGCCACTGCTGCTGCTTCTGTCGAGACCCATGCTGCTGTTGAGATTCCCGTTGTTGAGCCTGTTGCTGAGATCTCCACTCCTGCCCCGACGATCCCGTCTGTTGAGACGCCTCTACTCCCTGCAGAGCCTGAGTCCACTCCGTCGACTGGACCCACGGAGACTGCAGATCCTGCCACCTCCTCGTGATCGCTTGTTTCGAGGACTCTCCACTACGCTTTGGATGATATATCTTAGTGAGAGTATTTTGGGTTAGGATGGGGTTTGAGAGATGTTTTGATGTATTTTTTTTTGCGATTTCTGGATGTCGGAGTTGGATATTATGATATGATGTTGTTTTGATGTATTTTGATACACTTTGATGATGTTAATGATGATGATGTATTTTTTTTGGATGTTTATATAGATGATGTGTCTCGCTTCATATGATGTACCTCATGTATTCGATGTGATACCTTTTTGATATACTCATGATGTCTATATATATATATATATATGTTCATCGTCATTCACTTTGTCTTTCATTCGTCGTGCATTTTTTTTTTCATATTCGTTGAATACATTTGAAATGTGAACTCGTCGCTCGACGCATGAAAACTTGGTTAAATAGATTTAAATTCTATAATTGTATAGAATTGTTTTCCATGCACAAATTTAGCCAAGAATATTGAATATTGAAGAGTATGTTTCTTTATTCAAGAAATGAATAAACATTTGATATTTTTGATGATTTAGATTATCTATGATTTTTATTGATAATGGAAAATTTGGCATACCTTGTTTTGATTTCCACATTTTTTTTCCCCTTGGTGTCAATTTGGTCCATCGTCATTGTCTACGACTCCCGATGTTGGATTTTCCATTTCCTAGTTGTTGTCGTTGTATGCCCCCCATTTTTGGGATAATGCCAAAGGGGGAGAGATAATGATAATAAATAGCGCAAATGAAAATTTAACTCAATTTTCAAGAATCTAGTTTGATATGCTAGATTCAGGGGGAGTTAAGATACATATAAGGATTTTCAAAATCCGATATTTCGAAAATTGATTCTCTTTATTTATCTTACTCATCTGATTGATGCAATTCTTATATATTCATTTTGGAATTAACGTGTCATCAATGCAGGGGGAGTAAGTATTTTACATTTGAATCATTATTTTTTATTATTATTTATGTTGGTTTGTCATCACCAAAAAGGGGGAGAATGTTGAATATTGGACTCCCCGGATTTGGTTTTGATGATGAGCAAACATAAATAATTTATGAACTAACAATTTGTGAGCGCAGTATTGGAGATCGTCGCCAATTTCATGAGAACATTCAAAGCGACATCTCAACACTTCCCAAAGCTCGTATTCATGCCTAAAGCTTCGTTGAAGCTCTTGCGCCATTTTGGAAGTTATGAAGATTCAATCGAAGCTCTCGAAGACCGTTTATTAAGGTTTTATTTATAGTCTTTTAGCTTCGATATATAGAATGTTAAGCCTTGAGTATATCTTACGTTTCTATCTTCATTACGCTCATTCAGTAGCTCTAGGATCCTTGCACAAGTTCATTCTAACTTCCTCGAAGCGTCGCGCTTCGATTCGGACTTGTATGTGCATGTTAGTTGGTACAAGAACAAGTACTGACCGACTAGATGGTGATCTAGTCGGTCGGCAACTGTTCTTGGACCGACTAGTTTGATTCCTTAATTTCTTGGACTTTACTGTTTACAGTTAGTCGGTCTACGTTGACTCACCGACCGACTAGTTTGTGAACTAGTCGGTCAGTGATGCTTCTTTGACCGACTAGTTGTGACTTACTGTTCATGCTAAATTTCTCCTAAGCTACTGTTTATCGGTAGTCGGTCTAAGAACGTTTGGTGACCGACTAGTTGACAATTTAGTCGGTCAACTTTTGTTCTTGGACCGACTAAGTCACTTTGTACTCAGACTAATTCTTTTTGCTCTTAGTCGGTCTACGTTCATTGGCTGACCGACTAGTTGTGAAACTAGTCGGTCAGACAGTCTTCTTGGACCGACTAGATTTCTAGGTCTGAAATTCTATCTCTTCTCAGATCTACTCTTAGTCGGTCCACGTTGTTTGACTGACCGACTAGTTGATGAACTAGTCGGTCAGTGACTGTTCTTTGACCGACTAATTCTCACAGATTTCTATCCGTTGGTGAATGACCTAACTTGTGTTTTTGGGTTCCTATAAATACGAACCTAGGTCATTTCTATCTAGGTTAGAGCTTCCATTCAGAGATTCATTGAGTTCTAAAGAGATAGCCATTCTCACTCAAATCAAAAGCTCTCTTCCTCACAAGAAACCCTTTTTCTCTCATTTCTAGATCTAGAATCAATCTAGAGAGAAGCTTGTTCTTGGTGAGCTCTTCAAGCTATTGCTTGATCCAAGTCTCCAACGCATTCCTAGGCACCGATTGCTGGTCATTTCCTTGGTGCTAGGTCTTGGTGACTTCATCTTCCTCAAATCCTCCATTTCACCATTTGGGTAAGAAAAACTCAAGGTATAGGATTTTGTGGTAAGATTTGTTTATTTCAATATAACTCATTTATATTGCTTGTGATTCTCTCGGTTGTGAGAGAAGGTTGTGATCCCGGGTTGTGGGATTCACGTTTGCTATTGCATGTATGATTTGATCTTGTGAAGGTTTTTCACAAGATATTCATAGTGGAAATCTTGAGTTAGGGTTTCTAACTCAAGTATCCGGAGGGGATCCGGGTGGTTGGGACGTAGGATCACCGGGAACAAGTCGGGGAGACTTGGGTGGATCCGAACCCATTAACATCGTTTGTTAGCATTGTTAATTTTGTGTTGTCATTCAATTTAAGCTTCCGCAAATTGATTTGGTAGTTGTTTGCAATTTAATTTGGAATTATACTCCTTATTATTTTAAAGTACTATTCACCCCCCCTCTAGTACTTGTGCAGTAGCTGGTAGGGCATTACAATCGTTGTGCAGGGACTTCTTGAGGCCTCTGTGGCGAAGCCCTTTCTTAAGGGCCGTTTGGACCACCAGGTCGGGAGGGCTGTTCGCGTTCAGCCTCTCCG
Source organism: Scilla litardierei (assembly GCA_030789695.1). Lineage (NCBI taxonomy): Eukaryota > Viridiplantae > Streptophyta > Magnoliopsida > Asparagales > Asparagaceae > Scilla > Scilla litardierei. The sequence goes on along the minus strand of CM061133.1, from coordinate 145,218,590 downwards.
CATTGAAGCGGCGCATGAACTGCCGGAGCGGCTCGGCCGGGCCTTGCACTATGTTGAACAGATGTTCAGCATCAGGCTTGATCTGCCTCCCCGCCATGAACTGCTTGCAGAACAACTGGGTGAGTTCCTCAAAGCTGTCGATGGAGCGGCTGGGCAGGCTGCAGTACCAGGTCCTCGCCGCTCCCCTGAGAGTAGAATAGAAGCCTCGGGAGAGCAGGTCATCGTCAGCTCCCTGGAAGGACATGTCCCCCTCGTAGTCCATCACGTGGTTTCCCGGGTCCCCTATCCCGTCGTACTTCCCCAGCGCCGGGATCCTGAATCGAGAGGGGACCCGTGCGTCGGTTATTCTCCGTGATAGGGGGCACCGGTCTCCGTGGATGCCCCCGGGGATTCGACAGTCGCCTGCCTCTGGCTCGTTCGGTGGTGGAGGGTGCACAGGCGCTGGCGGGGCTGGCTCCACGGCCCTCGCCACGCTGGGGGTCGGGCTGACCCGGCGCTACCGGCTCCTCCGGTGGGAGCTCCTGCTCCGCCGTGATCGGTCTCTCGAGTGGTGTCGTTCGCTTCTCCTGCGACGGGACGACCGTGACCGACGAGATGATGCAGTCATCGATTCGCCCTCCGTCCCTTCAGTTTCTCTTCGGCTCCTTTCACGATAAGGGGAGAAGGCGCATGATCTCGCCTGACGGGAGCCGGACAGCGTGAACCGACGATCCGTGTTCGGTTTTTGGGTCCCGTGGTCGTCGACCACGGCGGACCGCAAGAGCGGGGGACCCCCCGCCCATCGATGGCTATCGCCCAACGTGCCTCCGTTGGATGGCGCAGGGCCGACGAGCTGCTGTACCGTCGCGACCAACGTCTGGAGGCTCGCGTTGGTCTCTTGAGCCAGGGCGCGGAGCTGTCCCTGTGTGGCCAGTCCTGAGCCGCCGGTCTCTTCGGTTAAGGGGGCGGGGTGATCGCTGACGGGCGTGTCTTCGGGGTTGCCGTTGGATGCGCCATTCCCCTCCTCCGGGATGGGGGGCATGCGCTTCCTTCCATTGCTGGCTCGTGCCATTGCTGGTGTGGTTTGCTTCTTCGTGGGACGGTTTTCGGTTCCCACAGACGGCGCCAGATGTTTCAGAGTGTTTTCTCACTACAAAGCGTTGACCGTGGACAACCCGGTCAACGTGGTCAAGGGGCCCGTTTGGGTCCCTCGAGCGAGTCGAATTGGTGCAGTCGAGGCTCGAGTCGGATCTGCAGACGACGTAGAGCGCGTCGGCTGGATTGAATTGGGGTCCTCGGCCGTTGGTAGGGCGAGGGGTAGCCTCGGCCCGGGTCGAGACGCTCGGCCTCGGTCGGTTGCGCTCGGCCTCGGCGGTCGGACGACGAGGGGAAGCCTCAATCGTCCAGCTGGTTGTGTGGTCGGCGAGGGGCGGAGGGGAAGCCTCGGCCCGTGGATCTGATGCCCTCTTGCGTAGACGAGAACACTCGTCAGGGGGCCGGACCTTGGTTCCGGCCAAATCCCCTCCGATGCCTAAGTCAGACAGAGATCTGAAAGAGGAGGCCCGGCGGAGACGATTCGACTCGTGAGGAGATCGGAATGGCGTCTCACGGCGCGATCGGGGGAGGAAGGAGATGAAAATGGGGGAACTAGGTCGTTGATGGAGTACCTTAGGTTCTAGATACCTGAGAGGCGGTCCCTTGTCCTGTCGTCCTCCTAGCCCCTTTATAGACCTCCGACGTGATTGCCCCCGACCCACGTCGCTCGCCCGCCCTCAATCGTGCCCCCTCGATCCGCCCCCCCGTCGCCGCTCCCTGCGCCATGCCAGCACCTCCCTATAACTGCCATTAAGGGGTAGCGGGATCGAGGGGGCGGTTATCGCAGGAGTGGGCGAGTGACCGGTGTGTTACCGGGGCCGGGTCGGATCGACATTGGGGGGGTCCCCCATATGGCCTTATCGAGTGGGCCTGAGTGCACAGATGGACTCTTGACCGGCGGTCGGGTCTCTGGGCTCGTGTCTTTCGGGCCTCGGGCAAATAGGCGTAACAATTGTCATCAAAGGAATTGCCGGCTTTTAGTTCTCTGGCTGGAGATGCAATTTCTTCCCACGAATGCGATCAGCGGAGCCACTTCCTCCTATTCTGAGGGAGAAATGGATCCATCACTCTACAAAGCCTTGAAGAAAAACGATGAGAGCTACGCGAGGTCGCTAATGTTTGGCCAGCGAGCGAGCTCCATCGGGCTAACCGCAGGAAAGAACACCATCTTACACATTGCCGCTGCCATGGGCCGTGCCTCGATCATAGATTTCGCCCATGATGACACGATTTTCTCCGTCAACTCCAAAGGCGACACCCCTCTACACTGTGCGGCCAGAGGTGGCCATACTAATGTGGTCAAGTCCCTGGTTCGGTACATGATGGAATCGGTCCCCTTCTTGTCCCTGAAGACGCTACAGAATGAATGTGGGAATACCCCATTGCATGAGGCTGTGAGGAACAATCATGTCGTTGTGGCATCCGAGCTGTTGATGGCCGATGCTGAGTTGGGAGAGACCGTTAATAGGTTTGGGGTGTCGGCGCTTTATATGGCGGTCGAGAGAGAGGCCATAGACATGGTTCAGATGTTGCTGGATTTTTGGACTTGTGCTGCTGGACGCTGCTGCTTCTCGCAACTTTGGTACTTGCTCTTCCCTTTCATAAACCTGTAAATTCAAAACGGACTTGCACCTTCCTGTGTTAATGTGATTATTTAGAAATCGCTAAAGTACTGCTCCAGATGAGACCAGGCATCAGTCGTCAAGTGGATGCAAACGCAAGCTCTCCTCTTCACTACGCAGCATCCATCGGTGACCTTGGGATGATCGAGCTGCTGATAAGCCATGATGCTACTACAGCTCATCTCTTGGACAAAGATGGCCTCTCGCCGATTCATGCCGCAGCCGCCATGGGCAACACCAACGCGATCGACTTGTTACTAAAGTATTGTCCTGATGCATTTGAGCTGACAGACAAAAAGGGCATGAATTTCCTCCACGTTGCTATTCTGAATAAGAGATCCAATGTGGTGAAACATGTCTTGAGAAATCCTGACATTAACGATCTGATCAACGAACCAGACTGCGACGGAAACACCCCGTTGCACTTGGCCGTATCGAAGCGCAGTCTTGAGATGGTCAACCTTCTGCTTGCCGATCAAAGAACGGACGCCAGAGCGGCCAATCACGAGGGTCTCACACCGCTTGATCTTGCTTACTTCCGCACTGGCTCAAGCATACATCTTCGAATGGCACGATCGCTTCCAAATTCCTTCTTAATCTGATTTATTTCATGAATATTTATCTTGCTATTGTGCATCACATTCCCCAATTTCGGAAGTCGTCTCATATATACGCATGCCATATGTTTCTTTCATTTTGCAGCACAAGATCATGGACAAATTGGTGTCCGCAGGCTCACTGTTCGGCCCACAGAGGATAGACTTTATGACGAGCAAGTTCCAACAGAAAGACGATGAAGAAATCAATCGTTGCAGGGCACTAGCAAACAACCTGTCAATAGTATCAGTTCTCATTGCAACAGTTACCTTTGCAGCTGCTTTCACGTTGCCTGGAGGCTACTTCAACGACGATGGCTCGAATCAAGGAACGGCGCTCCTAGCTAAGAAAGCAGCATTTCAGGCATTCATCATCTCCGACACGATAGCATTGGTTGGCTCCATCACGGTCACTTGCTTGCTCGTTTATACTGGGTCGTTCGACCATGATGTCCGCTTGCACTCTGTAAGTACAGCCATGAAATTTTTGTGGGTGGCTCTTGGAGGAATGGTTGTGGCTTTTGCCACGGGCACATATGTGGTGTTGGCGCCCAGCTGTGAGTGGCTTGCTATTCTCGTCTGCTCCATGGCGTGCAGTGTTCCATTCATCGTTTGGATGATTGCATGCTGGCCGGCTTTTGACCCAATAGAATCGGTGGATGCAGCTAGCAGTTGGATAATTGCGTGCTGGCCAGATTTCAACACATTTAAATCGGAGGAGGCGGAAGGAAACAAGGAGAAGAAATCAATAAAATTGGCACTGAATAAGGTGGTGGGTTCTATAATGCCGCATAGGACCATAATCGACTTTAAAACACCGGCTGCCTCCGGAAAAGCGCAGGCAAGTATTTGAAATATTTATGTCTTACTGTGTGCTCGTTGTAATTAAGGTGACATGAATTGAAACAATGTCCACTTCTTTCTTCTTCATGAATTTAAATGCTCAGTTTAATTTCTTCTTACATTCCCGCCTTGTTTCTATGATCAATATCCATCAATTTCCATGGGCCGGACTTGGTTTAAAAGTTGGCTGCTCTCCGCTGCGTCGGTCATAATCAATAGTGTTGCAGGGTAGAACTCGCGTACAATGAATTTATATTATGGAGAACCAATGGCACGATGGTTATGCTAATGACAGGATTGGGGACATACTATTTGGCAAGTAGTTAGTGGGGTGATGAGGCTAAACTTGTGGCGGGAGCTGAACATGGTGTCGAATCCGGGAGGATGCTGTGAAGAGGCCGAACTGCCTAGAAGGATGGCGAGCGCGACCGGTGACGACAAGCTGACCTGCGCAAGGAGCAACTCGTCAGAAAGGCCGGGTTGGGGTCCAACCCTTAGCCTCTCCGATGTCTAAGTCAGTAACAGGAGTTAAAGCGGGGGCTAGGCACGTAAGTCGGACTGAGGGTGAGCCGACCGTACGCGACGATCTATGAGTAGAAGAACAAAGATGTGGACGACCTTTGCTCTTATGTGTGAGTGATATGATTGAGAGTAAATTTGCTAACCCCTTCACCGCTGGGGGCGAAGGGGTATTTATACCTGATAGAGGCGGTTAGGTGAGGCTGACCTGGCATGCGACTCGATGTGCTGAGCTGGCCCGGGTGTCAGCGGAAGCTTCGGACGAGGATGTCAGGAACAGGAGTGTCAGCCACGCTTTTGTCAGACGGCGCAACGGCCAGTGACGCTTTTGTCAGAGTGTCAGGGCCGAAAGCATTAAGTGTCATGGAGCGCAGCAGCCAGGGGGTCCTTTGTCAGATGGTCGGGCGGCGTAAGTGTCAGTGGTGTCCTTGTACTGGTTATTTGTCGTTTCCGACGTGCCAAAGATCTGTCGGAGAGCCTCCCAGGGGGAGGACCCGAAACGCGTCGACGGTCCGGCCCGGGCTGAGGCTGGGCGGCCCGGATGCACATTTTACGCGCGGGTCCTTGCGAATCGGGGGCGGACTGACGCGTATCCCATCGGGGCCGTGTCGGGGAGCGCCCCTATCAGCGGGCAAGGCAGGGTGCGCTTACCTCCCTGACAGGTCGGACTCTAGGGGCGGCAGGCACCCTGCGGGCCTCTGAAGGTCGGGCGTGGAGCGCCCCGTTGCGGGGTTGGCCGCCCCTTTGGGGGGGATAGGGGCGTACCGGCGGTGTAATTCGGTAGTTTAGGGCGGAAGGTCGGACTTCCACGATCTTTAAGTCGTAACAATTGCCCCCGGCATTCGAGTTCGAGGTGGGAGCCCGACTTAGCTCGGATGACGCATCACTTCCCTTGCTTTGAAATGGCGGTTCGGATTTCGATCCGTGCTCGGGAGCGGCGGCGCAGGTCTAGAAATTCCCGCTCGGTTAGCCATTATTGCGATTTGAAAGTGCCTGGGGGAAATCGAAGCGCCTCCGCGACTGATCTTGCGACGCGTGGATGAAGGCGTCTCTTCACGTCAGTTGAGGTGTCAGGGATGCTCGGATAAGCACCACGTGGCGGCGCATCGACGGTCGAGATGACCCGTTGTCTTCTATAAGTATGGGGGGAGGGGGACGGCGGAAGCTTTCTTCCAGCTTCGATTTTCCTTCCCACCTTCCGATTTCTGTCAGTTGTTCGCCGACGTTGTCGCTGTTGTCTTTGTCGGAGGTCCATTTCTGATCGTCTTCTCAGCTCAACCACTTGCTAGGTAGTCCCTGCATCCTTTAGGCGATGGCTTCTCATTCTGACTCTGGAACGGGTAGCAATGTGGTGACAGAGGAGTCAATGTCCGAGGAAAGGTGGTGGGGCCGCAGAGGCCTCAGCGGAGGAGAACGTGGCGCCCTGACGTACCGAGGGAGATAGTGGCCATCAGGTGCCGGCCGGACATGATCAACATTAGGGAGATTCGGGTGCGGTTCGTGCGCCCCCCCTGCGAAGCACGGGTACCGGGACCCGAGGAGAGGGTGTGTTCGCCTGGGGATAATGAAGTTGGGGTCTACGTCCGATCCTTCTAGTTAGGACTTCGATTCCCGATCCACCCTTGCCTCTTACGTCTGATGAACTTTCTAGAGGTGCCGATCTTCGCGTTGGTGCCCCGCTCTTGGGGATTGCTGGTGGGGTTCGCCGTGCTATGCTTTGCCAGCTCCCTGAGTCCGTCCTTGGCTTTGTTCCAGCACTTCTTCGTAGTTCAGAAGAGGGGGATGTACCACTGCGTCCGTGCGAGGGAGGGGAGGGAGCTCATCATAGGTGGATGGAGGATTTTATTTTCGTTGAGATGCGGTCGATGCGGTGCTGCTGCCGAACTGGGGGCGCTGAACCCTCTGGTGAACGAGAAGGTGATGCTAGCTGGGGAGGACCTCGCGAAGGCGCGGATCTTGGCGGGGCTGCCCGAGGCGCGCCGCCGGTTGGGGAACTTGACGCTGGTCGGCTAGCTTTCCCAGGATTTTTAATCTCAAGGTAGTTTGAGTCGGGCGTGCCTTCATCTGCCATTACCGTGAAGAGCATGTCGTCCCAAGGGGGTTCCTTTTTTGCACGGCCGGGAGATGTAACGTTGTATTCCCAGTGTTCTCCGTGAACAGCCTCGCTATTTAAAATGAATTGGTTGGATTGATCTTGTCCTAGTTTCTTCTTCTCATTGAGTGTGTGGACCGCTTGCTTGCATGCGAGGGTATAATTACCCCCAACATTCGTCTGTCCAGGAGCGCTAGGTCGTGGGGAGGGTGATGTTGAGACACAATACGTTGACGGTATACGCGTGAGCTCTGGGCGGACCGGTGAACCCTTAGTTCGGGTCGAGGTGAGGCATTCCGCCCTGTTAGGTGGTGGGGGGTCGTTGTCGCAGTCCGCCCCCGAACAGGTGACACCCAATGTCCCTAGCCACCGTAAAGGCCCTTCTTGGACTCGGGTGTGGGACGAGGCGGGGTTTGAAGTTGTTGTGACTCGACGCGGTTATTTTGACGCATAAGATGGTTGTAATCGAAGCGTATCGGATTCCGTTGCATGGACAGAGGCTATCGATAGTTAGGTCGAACCCTCGGTTGTCGCACCGAGCGTTGGTGCTTCTGGCGGCAGTGGTCTTGAAGGATAGGTTTTGTCTCACCCTCCCTCCCTTTTGTTTAAAGGGAACGGCGGGTTCGGTCCGAGGGAAGCCTCGTTTTGTTAGGTCGGCCCCTGCTACTATTGTAATGTTCGGACTATATATATGTAGTTTCTGTTAGTTTCACTATCTTTTGGTTGGCGAAGCCCCGAGTTATACCTGTAGGGGGGCATAGCTCGGCCCCTCTTCTCTCAACCGCGATGGGTGGCCCAGTTTTGTGAGCTCGCCTCGCAGTTTGATGGGGGTCGTTCCCAAGTCAGAGCATGCTCTGACAATGATTATGGGTTCGCTTGAAATAGTCTTTTTCATTAAAATTTACAAGATTTCAATCCTAGTTTTTACATGAGGTCTTGATAAAGCTTTCAGTAGTTAGGTAAGTACGACCCGACTCGTTGGCGGGCGGGGAAGTCGTTCCATCCTGCTGTAAACTGCATCAGGATGGGCGGACTCCTCTCTTCTGGACGGTCTTCCTTCTCTTCCGTTGCTCGTCGCGTCCCTCTGCGCGTCCCCTATGCTGAAGGGTTGCAAGGTCTCCTTGGCTGCTTGGATTCACCAGGGAAGCTGTCTTGCTGTTGTCCTCCATCAGATCGCTCTTACAGAGTTTTCTCGAAAGGAGGTCGGAGGGAAACCCTGGGAGAGAAGGAGCACGAGGTGGAGGTGGCGTGCTGCCTCGTCTTTTGCCCTCTTGCCCATGACGTGTTGTAAGGTCTCTCTGGGGAGTCCTTGCATCAAAAGGAAACCCTGGACGAGGTGGAGGACGGGGTGTCAGAGGTGGAGAATGAGGCAGCAGAGGTGGCGCCTTCTCCCCAGGAGGGTCTCCGGCGGCCCGGCCTCGATGGGAAGATAGAGGAAAGGGAGGTGGGTCGTTAGGAGGCGTATCGGTGGAGGCTGGTGAGCCGGGTAGGGCTTTTGCCTTTCCTGCCGGCGGGTCTCGGGGTGGGACGGATGCTGGTCCGGGGGAGCGAACCACTGCAAGTCCTCTGATTCGACTGTTTCATCTGGTTCAGAGCAGACGGAGGAGTGAAAGGCGGGGTTCCCCTTGTGTAAGAGGAATAGACCATCGGCGATCCGTATGTAAGAGTAATAGCCTATCGGTGTGGCGGGCCGTTGGGAGGCGGGACCGCGGAAGCTGGTATGCCCAGGCAGAGGCTGGAGTGCCCAATGGGGTGATATGGCAGGGCTGCTCCGTCCTTCGGGTTCTCGGCCTGGAGCGCCAGCGTGCATCGGGTGTCGGAAGTGGGGCACGGCCCGCTATTGGAGCTCCAGTTCACGTGCCTTAAGTTGTCTAAGGGAACTTGAAGACCAATAGGTTGGCCGTTCCCTAGGTAAGAGGAGTAGTCCATCGGCGGCCGTCGTGTGGAAGCGATCGCCTGTCGGTGTGGGATCCATCGATGGCCAGGCACCTCCCTTTTGTTCGGGTGGGATGTCTTGAAGCTTTTCATACTTGGTGGAGGGGATTGAGGTCGGTCCTCATATTTTCTTTTTCTTTTTCTTTTTCTTTCTCTCCTTTGGGAGGGTGAGGGGGTATTATAGGGGGATTTTGTTGACGATTTCCCCAGAGTTAATGCGTTGAGCTGGCATCATCAATGTGCTCCTCAGAATCACGTCCTTTGGGAACCGCCTTTACCAGGTGGCGCTGGACACGATTCGTCAGCCCATGCCTCTCGGAGGGTGTGTCGTCATTAATGGCGCGTTTTCCGAGCGTCCTTTCCTTTCGATGAGTCGCATCGGGGGCCTGCTTTATCGGGACCCGGCGTTGTCCAACGGTTCTTGGCCCACGTGAGGCTCGGCCCGCGTGTCGTTGTCCTTTTCCCGCGTGAGGATCATGGGTCTGCTTGGGAGGATGGTGATCGAGTGGACATCTTGGTCTGCGCTTCTCCTCAGCCCCAGAGTTCCTGAGGGGGTGAGCGAGCGCGTAGCGCGGCCCGTGCCCTTCACTGATTTGGGTGGCGAGGGTCGCCCTGCCCCAGAGTTCTTGAGGGGGGAGGAGCGAGCGCGTGGCTCGGCCCGTGCCCTTCTCTGGTTTGGGTGGCGAGGGTTGGCCCTGCCCCAGAGTTCTTGAGGGGGGAGCGAGCGCGTGGCTCCGCCCGTGCCCTTCTCTGGTTTGGGTGGCGAGGGTTGGCCCTGCCCCAGAGTTCTTGAGGGGGGGAGCGAGCGCGTGGCTCGGCCCGTGCCCTTCTCTGGTTTGGGTGGCGAGGGTTGGCCATGCCCCAGAGTTCTTGAGGGGGGGAGCAAGCGCGTGGCTCGGCCCGTGCCCTTCTCTAGTTTGGGTGGCGAGGGTTGGCCCTGCCCCAGAGTTCTTGAGGGGGGAGCAAGCGCGTGGCTCGGCCCGTGCCCTTCTCTAGTTTGGGTGGCGAGGGTTGGCCCTCCTCTGGTTTGGGTGGCGAGGGTTAGCCCTGCCCCAGAGTTCTTGAGGGGGGAGCGAGCACGTGGCTCGGCACGTGCCCTTCTCTGGTTTGGGTAGCGAGGGTTGGCCCTGCCCCAGAGTTCTTGAGGCAGGAGCGAGTGAGTAGCTTGGCCCGTGCCCTTCTCTGGTTTGGGTGGCGAGGGTTGGCCCTGCCCCAGAGTTCTTGAGGGGGGAGCGAGCGCGTGGCTCGGCCCGTGCCCTTCTCTGGTTTGGGTGGCGAGGGTTGGCTCTGCCTAAGAGTTCTTGAGCAGGGAGCAAGCGCGTGGCTCGGCCCGTGCCCTTCTCTAGTTTGGGTGGCGAGGGTTCGCCTTGCCCCAAAGTTCTTGAGGGGGGAGCGAGCGCGTGGCTTGGCCCGTGCCCTTCTCTGGTTTGGGTGGCGAGGGTTGGCCCTGCCCCAGAGTTCTATGCGTTCAAATTGAAACACTCAAGTGGAGACAACAAGGTTTGGAAATATGCAGAAAAGAAAATGTTGTATTAGATAGGCTCACAATTACTGATAGAACTTTAGCAGGTGCTCCGCGTTCCAGGGGTGGGCCAGTTCTCTCCAGTCAAGGGTCGCCAGGATGTACGTGGCTGGTCCGACGTTGTCAACGATCTCGTATGGCCCCTCCCATTTGGCGGCCAACTTTCCTCGACGTGTGGTCTCGGGCTTGAAGGTGGCGTCCCTGAGGACCAAGTCGCCGACTCTAAAGGCCCGCTTCTTCACCCTGGAGTTGTAGTGTCGAGGCATCCTCTGGCTGTGCCGGACGAGGTTCGTCAAAGCTCGATCACTTACTTCATCCACAAGTTCAAGACTGAGGCCGAGGCCCTCCCCATTGATATCTTCATCGAAGAACTTCAGCCGAAGTGTCTCCTCTCCGATCTCCATGGGAACGACCGCTTCCGACCCGTATGCCAGCATGAACGGGCTCTCTCCGATCTCCACGGGAACGACCGCTTCTAACCCGTATGCCAGCATGAACGGGCTCTCTCCAGGCGAGGCCTTGTGGGTGGTACGGCAGGACCAGAGAATGCCCGGTAGCTCATCCACCCACGTCCCGAAGGCGGCATCGACCTTCTTCTTCAGGGGGCCCAGGATGCATTTATTTGCGGCCTCTGCCATCCCATTGCACTGCGGGTGGGCGACGGACGTAAAATGAAGCTTGATCCCCCAACCCGAACAGAAGTTGCGGAAGCCTTCGCAGTCGAACTGTCTTCCATTATCCGTTACTATAGAGCGGAGCATCCCGAAGCGACATATCACGGACTGCCAGATAAAGCCCTTCATATCTGTCGACGTGATGCGCGCCAACTGCTCAGCCTCGACCCACTTAGTGAAGTAGTCCACGGTGACGACTAGGTATTTCCTTCCCCCGGAAGCCTTTGGGAAAGGTCCGAGGATGTCGAGCCCCCATTCGGCGAACGGGATCGGGCTTACAATAGGCACCAAGTCGGCCTGAGGCGCTACCGTGTGACGGCCGAATTTCTGGCAAGCCTCACACCTTTTGACGTACCGAGCCGTGTCATAGATCATAGTCGGCCAGCAGTACCCCGGGCGCACTATCTTATGCGCGATAGTGCATCCGCCGTGGTGGTTCCCGCAGAAGCCCTCGTGTACTTCCCGGATGACTTGCTTAGCCTGCTCTGGCCCTAAGCATATCAGGAGTGGCAGGGCATCAAAGTTGGCGCGGCGCCGGCGGTATAATACTCCATCGAGGAGTACGAACGACAGGGCCCGCCTCTCCACCTTCTTGGCCTGCAGCCGCTCCTTGGGCAGGGCCCCCGTTTCCAGGTACTTCACTATTGGGGTCATCCACGTCGTCGTCGAGCCGACACACATTGCTTCTTCTTCTTCAATGGTGGGCGTCAGCAAGCTTTCGACGTAGATGGACTTTCCGATCTCTGCCGCGGAGGAGGAGGCCAGCTTGGATAGGGCGTCGGCCCGGAGGTTGTTGGAGCATGGTAAGTGCTGGACCTCAGCCTTCTCGAACTTCTGGAGCTTGACCTGGATGCGCTTGAGGTAGCGCTTCATCGTCTCTTCTCGGGCCTCGAAGCTCCATTGGATTTGTTAGACGACGAGCCGTGAGTCACTAAGCAACAGCACATTCGTCGCCCCCACCCCCCTGCAAAGCTTCAACCCATTGACCGCGGCCTCATATTCAGCGACGTTGTTGGTTATCGGGAAGTTGAAGTGCAGGGCGTACTCTAGCAGGCAACCGTCGGGGGTTTGGATGACGATACCTGCCCCCGTCCCGGATCCTGTCACCGAGCCATCGATGTGAACGGTCCATAGCCTGCCCGCGTCTCCCCCGGCGGGTTCGAAGGGTCCAGCCACCTCCATTGCTTGCGGGGGTGCAGCTGCTAGCGGGGCGTCCTGCAGGTTTGTTGGGGGGTCTTCGACGGTGTACTCCACCACGAAGTCCACCAGCGCCTGGCCCTTAATCGCCGTCCGGGCCATGTATGTTATGTCGAACTCGCTCAACTCGACACTCCAGTTGAGCATCATGCCCAACCGCTCTAGCATCTTCAAGTTCTTTTCGAGGGGCAGGTCCGTGTGGACGGCGATGGGATGGGCCTGGAAGTATGGCCGGAGCTTCTTCGCCATGGTGATCAGGCAGTAGGCGGCCTTCTCGATGGGGCTGTAGCGGGTCTCCGCCTCTCAGAGAATCCAGCTTGCATAGTATGATGGCCGCTGAACCCTGTTCTCCTCTTTGATCAAGACGGAGCTGACGGCTTCTTCATTTCTCGCCAGGTACAACCCCAGCTGTTCCCTCTCTTCCGGCTTTGCGAGCAGAGGAGGGCTTTGAAAGTAAGCCCTCAGCTCCACGAACGCTCGGACACAGTCGTCGTCCCACGGGCTCACCTTCCTATTGGCATTGGGCTCGTCGAGGGCCGTGCGCAGGACTCTAAAGAAAGGGAGCGACTTCTCTGCCGATTTTGATAAGAATCTCCCCAACACCGCGATCCGGCCGTTCAGTCGCTGCAAATCCCGGATGGTGTGTGGTTCCTCCATGTTAATGAGGGCCGACACCTTGTCGGGGTTCGTCTCGATCCCCCGTTTCGTTATCATGAAGCCAAGGAATTTCCCTGACTGCACGCCGAAGACGCACTTCGCCGGGTTCAGCCTCAAGCCATACTGGCACACCTTTTGAAATGTCTCCCGCAAGTCAGCGAGATGGTGTTGGGCTCTCTTGCTCTTCACCAGCATGTCGTCGATATAGACTTCCAAGTTCCGCCCGACCTGTGAGCTGAATATCCGGTCCACCATCCGTTGGTAAGTCGCTCTGGCATTCTTCAGTTCGAAGGGCATCTTTGTGTAACAGAAGGTGCCGCTATTGGTGATGAAGGACGTCTTCTCCTCGTCCTCCTTCGCCATCGGGATCTGGTTGCATCCCGAGAAGGCATCCATGAAGCTCAACAATTCGTAGCCAGACGCATGGTCGACCAAGTGGTCGATCCTTGAGAGGAGAAAGCTGTCCTTTGGACATGCCTTGTTGAGGTCCGTGAAGTCGAGGCACATGCGCCACTTCCCGTTGGCCTTTTTTACCAAGACGACATTAGCGAGCCAGTCCGGGTAGTCTACCGGCCTGATAAACTTGGCCTGGAGAAGACGCTCCACTTCTTCCTCGGTAGCCCTTTTCTTCTCCCCTCTAGCGCTCCTCTTCTTCTGTCGGACCGGTCGACACCCCGGGTCTGCATTTAACTTGTGTGAGATTATCGCTGGGTCGACCCCTCGCATGTCCGCGGGTGACCAGGCGAATATGTCCACGTTCTCTCAGAGGAGGCTGATGAGGGCCGTCCTCAGAGAAACCGGGAGCTTTGTGCCGACGGAGACAGTCGTGCCCTCCTCCGCGGCGACGGGTACCTCCTCGACTTCTTCAGCAGGAGTCGGCCGTTGGTCGCAGAAGTCTGCCCTTTCGTCAAGAAGGTCAACCGACAAGGCCTGCTCTGGGCCCTTGCGCTTGGTAGACCCTACGTAGCAGCTTCGGGACAGCTTCTGGTTCCCCCGCACTAGCCCCAGCCCTCGCGGGATCTGGAATTTCACCATCTGATGGAGCAGGCTAGGGAGCGCTACAATGGCCGTCATGTACGGCCGCCCAATGATACCGTTGTACGCTGACGTAATGTCGATGACAACGAATTGTGTCATGCGAGTGAGGACCCTCGGTTCCTCTCCAAGCGACATCGGCAAGGTGATCGCCCCAACAATGGGGACCGAGTGGCCAGTGAAGCCGACGATGGGTCCTGCGCAAGGCCTCAGGTCTGCCTGCTTCAATCCCATCTTCTCTACTGTCGACATAAACAAGATGTCGAACGAGCTGCCCGTGTCGATCAAGAGCCGGCTGATGATGGCCGTCCCGATCTGAGCTTCGATGACGATGGCGTCGTCGTGCGGAAGCTCGATTCCCTCAAAGTCCTCGTCGGTGAAGGTGATGGGGGGCCGTGTCACTCTTCTCCGTTTCGTCTCGCTGCCGAGGCCTGCCGCCATCACCTGCCTGGTGTATGCCTCCCTGCTTGACGATGGCGCTCCTCCAGGGGATGGTCCACCGCATATCACATATATGCGCATGACCGGCTTCGACTGACGGGGCTCCTCCCGCTCATCGCGTGGCGGCGGGTCTGCTCTTTGCGCCCTTCGCGGGGTTCTCTCCTCTCCTCCCGAACCAGTCTTCTGCCCTCGACGAAACCCCGGAGGTGGCCTGCCTGGATCAGCCGCTCGATCTCCCTCTTGAGGGTGAAGCAGTCGTTGGTGTCGTGGCCATGGTCCCGGTGATACCGATAATATTTCCGGAGATCTCGCCGCGCCGGGTCCAATCTCATCTCCCTAGGCGGCTCCGACAACAGTCATGCCCTCGTCGCCGCGGCCAATACCTCTATTATGGGGACGTTGAGTCGCGTGTGGTGGGCCTGCAGGGGTCCCTCCAGCTTCGGGACCGCTCGGGCGGGCCCCCGAGCGGGGGCGAGCTCTCGCATTGACCCCAGGCGATCTTGCGGACGACGGCCCCCCGGATCGCGTCGGGCTGAGTCGGCTGGTCGTGTCCACAGGGTCCATCTTCTTGCCTCGGCCTTGGATAAGACCGAGGATCACCCTGTGGCAGCTTCGCCGGGGTGACCGGTTTCTTCCCGTCGAGAGTCTCCTCGCTCAGTGCGTACCTCTCCGCCTGAGCGATCAGCGCGTCGTAGTCAGCGGGCGGGTCCCGGAGCAGGGACTTGTGGAGGCTCCGGTTGCGCAGCCCCATCTTGAAGGCCAGCATGAGCACTTCATCGCCGCAGGCCACCACCGCCCATCTTTCATCTTGAAAGCGGCACAGATACTTTCCAGTTGTCTCTCCTTCCCTTTGGACCACCGTGCTGAGGTAGTCCAAGGGCTTCTTCCTTACGCGACCGGCCCGGAACTCTTGCCAGAACTTGTGGGACAGTTAGCCAAAGCTCCCAATGGATCTCACCGGTAGGTCATAATACCACTCCAACGCCGTATCCCGCAAGCTTTGTAAGAAAAGCCGGCACAGGAACGCGTCATCCACATCCTGCGCCTCCATCGCCCCCCGGTATTGTTGTACGTGCGAGAGGGGGTCGCCTCCTCTGTTGTAGGTGGCTAGCTGGGGGACCTTGAATCTTGCGGGTCTCAGGGCCGACGTGATCCACCGCGCCAATGGTGCGGTCTCCTCAGGGTAGGCGGGGTGCTCTGGCACGCGCCCGCTCCGCCATTCTCGGGTTTCGCTCATGTTCCGCCTCAGCTGCTGACGGTCATCATCCCCCGGGGAATAGCGAAGCGGTCGTCGGGGTGGACTCATTCCACGTGCTGGGGACTCGACGGGCGGTGGGCTACGGTCATTCCAGTACCGCCGACCTACAGCCGTCATCTCCGAGATCTTTCTCCGCTCCTGGTTCTCCCTTGGGAGCCTTCCGCGCTCTACGGTGAGGAAGCGGAGTTACTGACGAACGACTTCCTCGTCCAGACGATCTGGGGAGAGAAGCCGGTGGGGCGGACTTCGTCCCCGGGGTGGGGACCCGACGTGTCGTTCGAGTGTCGCCGGCCCGTCGCCGACCCCTCCGGGATCTCCCGGCGCTCCTCATTCTCCCTCCGGAGCCTTTCGCGTTCCGTGATGATGAAGTGGAGCTGGCGTCTGGCGGTCTCTCCGTCGAGGAGGGCTCGCCTGGCGGCCTCGGCCCCTTCATCCAGATGCCTCTATGTGGCCGCTGTTTCTTCCTGACGCCTTCGCAACCGCACGGCCTCTGCTTCTTCCTCCAAGAGCTTCTGTTGGGCCGAAATCTCCTCGACGAGCCCTTTGTCCCCCATTTCTTCAACGAATGGAGGGTGAAGATTCTGCCTCATGTTCGGGGGCTCAGAGAGGCCCGGGGGTATCTCGGCTCTAGCTGTTGTGAAACCCGCCATCATCTTGGCAAAGGCCTTGAAGCTCTGCTGCGTCGCGCAGGCCGAGTCCTGGACCTTTTCGACCTCCACCTCCAGGGGTGGATTAGTCGCAGGAGACACGGGATGGGAGTGCGATTCTTGATCCATAGGGTTCTTGCCGTGGTCAGGGTTTTGATCGATTGGTATGGAATCTGACATGGGTGTGACCCTTCGTTCCCACAGACGGCGTCAATTTTTGCGGGGTAGAACTCGTATACAAAGAATTTATATTATGGGGAACCAAGGGCACGATGGTTATGCTAATGATAGGATTAGGACAGGCTATTTGGCAAGTAGTTAGTGGGGTGATGAGGCAAAACTTGTGGCGGGAGCTGAACATGGTGTCGAATCGGGGAGGATGCTGTGAAGAGGCTGAACTGCCTAGAAGGATGGCGAGCGCGACCGGTGACGACGAGCTGACCTACGCAAGGAGCAACACGTCAGAAAGGCCGGGTTGGGGTCCAACCCTTAGCCTCTCCGATGCCTAAGTCAGTAACATGACTTAAAGCGAGGGCTAGGCACGTAGGTCAGACTGAGGGTGAGCCGACCATACGTGACGAGCTATGAGTGGAAGAACAAAGATATGGACGACATTTGCTCTTGTGTGTGAGTGATAGGATTGAGAGTAAATTTGCTAACCCCTTCACCGCTGGGGGCGAAGGGGTATTTATTCCTGATGGAGGCGATTAGGTGAGGCTGACCTGGCATGCTGACTCGATGTGCTGAGCTAGCCCGGGTGTTAGCGGAAGCTTCGGACGAGGATGTCAGGAACAGGAGTGTCAGCCACGCTTTTGTCAGACAGCGCAACGGTCAGGCGCGCTTTTGTCAGTGTGTCAGGGCCAAAAGCATTAAGTGTTAGGGGCCGCAGCGGCCAGGGAGTCCGTTGTCAGATGGTCGGGTGGTGTAAGTGTCAGTGGTGTCCTTGTACTAGGTTATTTGTCGTGTCCGACGTGCCAAAGAACCATCGGAGCACCTCCCAGGGGGAGGACCCGAAACGCGTCGACTGTCCGGCCCGGGCTGAGGCTGGGTGGCCCAGATGCACATTTTACGTGCTGGTCCTTGCGAATCGGGGGCGGACTGACGCGTATCCCACCTGGGCCGTGTCGGGGAGCGCCCCTATCAGCGGCCAAGGCAGGGTGCGCTTACCTCCCTGTCGGGTCGGACTCTAGGGGCGGCAGGCGCCCTGCGGGCCTCTAAAGGTCGGGCGTGGAGCGCCCCGTTGCGGGGTTGGCCGCCCCTTTGGGGGGATAGGGGCGTACCGGTTGTGTAATTCGGTTGTTTAGGGCGAAAAGTCGGACTACCACGATCTTTAGGTCGTAACAAATAGCATAGAAGGTAAGGTAAAGAAACTATGTGTAAGCAAGGGATTTGCAAGGGTGACCCACTTCCACCTCTTCTCTTTGCCATGGTTGCTAATGGCCTTGTCAAGAAGAAGAGAGATTTGTATTGCATAAACTTGATACCGTTCACACAAACAAATTAAGTCATTGCAGGAGCCCAAGAGACTCTCACTAGAATGTTAGAATAGGAAGAAGGCATAATAATTATTTTCTCTCACTTTATTATATGCCTAGAGGGTGAAGCATTCAATCGATGTGAAATTTCACTAAATACGCTACTGTTTCATCATTATTTTATAAAAAATACTTAACATTTTAAAATTTTCTACTTTCTACTCGAGCTAGAGAGTTGAGTAACAAGGATGATTGTCGTTTACTTTTTGACGAAAATACCACCGTCACCTTCATGGATGCATGTGGCTTCTCATTTCTTTCTCTATCTCCTCCTCCTCCTCCTCCTCTCTCTCCTCTCTCTCTATCACTCCTCTCATCTCATCATCTTCATCGTATCATCCCCTCTCCCTGCTGCATATCCCCCACTTCCTCAGATGACACCGTCTCCCCCTTCTGCTCACTTGGTATCTCCATCTTCGCCTCCATCTCATCTCATCTCATCTCATGGTAGGGTCACCATCTCATCTCACCGGCAAGCTCTCTGCCTCCTTGCTCATTTTCATCAGCATCATTAACACTAAAAAGTTTGCTCCCTTGTCTTCTTCTTCGTTCAGCTTCTTCTTGTTCGAAACACACACAAGTCTCCCTCCTTTCCTTAAATAAACATTTTTTCCCAAATCTGTGAATAATAAATGCCCAGTTACAAAAACCTTTGAACTTTTCACTTACACAAAATTCCTTCCTTGATCTCAATTTTCATTACTCTCTCTGTCCAAAAAAAATAAATATATAAATGATGATAAAGGGTCAAGATTTTTTTAAAAAAAATAAATCTGTATCTCAGAGATTTCCATCCTTGCATTGTCAACCAAATTATCATAAAACGTGAAAAAAAATGTAAAATTAAACTAAAAAATGAGGAAGAAAACATTTAAAGATGGGAAGAAATTGAGGTACTTGGGAGCAAGGTTAGAGATCTAAGTTTTGATTTCAGTGTCGGCCTTCTAGAAATTTTTGTTTTGGTCAGGTTTAGGTTTCAGAGATTTCATAGGTTTCGGAGTTTCGTTTCATTTCGTCCATGTTAGCATTTTCGGTAGTTGTAACGACCACTTTTCGTCATACGTTGTTCGTGCACGTGCTTTTGGCCGTGCACGTGTTTGTTTTAGACTTTGTTCGTTTGCGAACACTTTTGTGTGATATGCCGTTGTGAACGTCTCGTAGAGTATTAAATAGTGGCACTATCTTGGAACGACACTTCTCGAGTCGTTTTTCCACAATTTAATCTTACTCGATGAGACGTGACGATTCTCACTCTTGACGGGAGACGTTTCTATTTTTAGTCTCGTCGTCCGACGTCGAAATTGAGATCCGTCTTCTTAGTTAGCTCACATTCGTCGCCACGATCACCCCGATATTTATTTTATAATTTTTGGAGTTTATTTGACCACTTTTATATTTTTAACAAGTTTTATATTATTTTTAATAATTAATTTATAAATTATTTTCGGCCAAATAAAATTTATTTAAGTTTTAAACGTTTTAAAGAATTTTTGAGCCAATTTCCAGCTCATTTGGACCAAGTCAAATCCTTGGGTGAGTTGGAGTAGTTGGAATTCAAATTTTAAATTATTTTAATATTCTAATCCTATTAGATTTAGCCCTAGACCAAGTCAACCCATCTATACTATATAAGCAACCCCTAGGAAGACCTATTTTCGCAAGAAATTAGCCCTAGCCTCTTCCAAAACTCAAATTGGACGTTGCGACGATTCGTCGCAACGTTGCGACGTTCGGCTGCCGCACGACCGACGGAATCAGCTCCGTTCCCCCGCTCAGACCGGTCGCCCGCTCCGCACCAAGCCCCGTCCGCACCCGCTGCTGCCGCTAGCCCCGTCCTCCCGCTCCGACCGAGAGGAGCCCTCGGTCTGACCGAGGGCTTGGCCCGCATCCCCGCTCCGCATCGACCCCGCACCGTCGCCGCTTCGTCCCCCGCTCCGCACCGTGCCCGACCGAAGGCCTCGCCCGCACCGACCGACGTTGCAACGCTCGTCCGCCCGCACCGACCGATCGATTGCTCCGCAGCGACCGAGAGAACGAAGTTGCAACCCCCGCAGCGCTGCACCAAGCCCCGTTCCCCAGTGTCTGACCGAGCCAATCTCCCGCATTTGGCTGAGTACGACCGAGAGTCACTTGTCGCAACCCCGCACCCGTCGCATCGCTTGCCACCGTGGGCCCCCCAAGTTCTCCAGAGTTATTGTGGGTCCCCCAAAGGCCCCTAGGACTTCTGTGGGCCCCACCTAGGTGCTTGCACTTTGAGGATTCGTCGCGTACGACGTCGTCGCACGTCGTAGCCCGTCGTCGCACGTGCTAGCTTTGGAATCTGGAACCGTCGCCCGGGTTGATGCTCTGAACTTTCCAGCGAGGAAACTAATTTGGAATTTGGACTTGGAGCGCGTTCTCTATTCCAACCCCCGGCGTCGCTACCCGACGCCGGTGTAGCTTTCGCGTCGTGTTGAGGTAACGTTTTGCACCCCTAGGACCCCCAACCCAATTGCATGCTAATCAAGACTAAAATTGATGTTTTTAAAGTATTTTAAATGTTTTAAATTCACTAATCAAGATTAATAATATGGACTTTAGGCCGGTGGACTTGTGCACGTAGGATAATTGTGATTTTTGGACTCATTGGACGGTATGCTCAGACGTCGTACTTGCAGGCAAGTGAAACTTGCCAACTCTTGTGTAGGGCCATGTTTTTAGGCCACTTTCTTGTTCCTAGCGTAAAAGAGACTAGTCAGTGAAATGATAGCTGGCTAGACGCCTACTTGATCTAGTTTGACAACGAAACTAGATCCGTCACCTAATTGATCTAGCTTGACAACGAAGCTAGATCCAACCCTTAAACTTGTCATTCATGCATGCTAAACTGTCACGTTTACTTTTCTTACTTGTACGCTTCACCACTTGTCATGCCATGTCATCCATGCATTGATTGTTGCATCGTAGCACACGCTACAATACTTGTCCTCGTACTACTTGTCCGGCTAGGTGCACCCCTACGCCATACTTGTTTACACACTTCCTGGCTCGTGGTCCAGAAGCGAGCATTCCGTGTTCGGGGGTAAGGCCCTGGCTCGACACACGTGGAGGGGTAGGGATAAACGGTCGCTTGAGCTTAGGAGTGGCCTGATCAGCCCTCTAGCCAAAAGACGGAATCTCTGTGCACGAGGTGCTTACTTTTCTTGTCTTGTACTTGTCTTGTGAATGTCATGCCATGCTCGTACTTTACTTCGCTTTACTTTACCTATTGCACTCATTACTTTAACTGCCATGTCATTGCATCATGCTAGAACTTTTAGGTTGCTTTTACTTGTACGTTCAGTTTCCTTGCACAAGTCTCTTGTAGACTTGCTGACATGTGCCCCTTGGTCTTTTGGGTGTCACATGTTAGACCTGAGCCAGAGACCGTTGCTGAGTACGTGGTGTTTTGCTGACGCTGAGCCTGAGTCCGTGTTTGTCCAGGGGGAGTTTTGTGGACACCAGAGACCTTCCTTGGTGATTTTGCTGAGTTTTCTTTTGTTTTAGGCTTTTGTTAGTTGTTGGTGCGTAGCACCGTTGTTTTGTACTTTGTACTTTGTTGGCCATGTTTGGGCCTTTTGTCTCTCTTTCTTTTAGCCTGGTGGCTTTTCTGCGATGTTGGAATTTATATTTATGGATATTCTGATATTATTCTCTTGACTCATTTCATTATTATTATCTTGTTTCGCTCGCGTTGCAAGGACCTGCAGTTTTAAATTTGATTGACGCTTATCGGACTTGCAGCTTTGTAGCTTCAAGTCTGAGCGGACCTTCTCACGCTTCGCCTCCATATTTTTGGGAAGCGGGGCGTGACAGTAGTTTTTCTACACTTGTATAATTAATATCAAATTGGATAATTAATATCAAATACTAACCGAATTAAAATGCTATCAAAAAGTAAAAATACGTATATACTGTTGTAAGCTTGGCGGCTACGGAACCCCGTAGCCCTGTATTTATAGAACTAGTGCTACATAATGGGTGGATACCCAATACACTTATGGGCTTACAAGAGCCCACTCATAACACTTCCCCTTATCCATCCAAAGTTGTAAGCCATACATAAGCGCTTCAGGGTTCATAGAGCTTATCTGACCATGGATGTATGGATACTTCTGGATCCTAAGTTAAGAGTTCTTGCCTCGTTAAAACCTTTGCAATGGAAAACCCAGTGGGAAAAACCAATGGCTAAGGGAAAAGAGTACGCGTCTCTATAACTTTTCCTGATCGATGGATATCATCATAGGTGGATACTTCTGGATCCAGAATTGATGCGATTGCCTCGTTAAAATCTTTGGCTATGGAAAACCCGGTGGGAAAAACCAATAGCCAAGGAAAAAGAGTACAACACAACATTAACTCCCCCTGTTGCGTACAAGCTTCAAGCTTGTAGATCTTTCAACTGTCTCATCCCAATTCCTAATACAAGTTTTCTAAAGGTACAGTGAGGTAAAGCTATAGTAATAGATCTGCCAGGTTGTTGCAAGACTGGATCTGCTGGATGTCGATCTGGTTGTCTACTTGTTCATGCGTCCAGAAGAGCTTGGGGAAATGTGCTTCGTTATGTCACCTTTGATATAGCTACACGTAGTTGAGCTATGCAGGCAGCATTGTCTTCGTACATGGTGGTTGGTCCAAGATCTCCCGTCTTCAGGCCGGTTGTTACGAGGATGTGGTGGATGACTGAACGAAGCCAGAAGAATTCTCTGCTAGCTTTGTGGATCACAATGAGCTCGGAGTGGTTGGTTGAGGCTGCTGTTGAAGTCTGCTTCACAGATCTCCATGAGATGGATGGTCCACCATAGGTGAATACGAAGCCAGTCTGTGACTTTTCGGTGTGCGGGTCAGACCTGTATCCTTAATCTACATAACCAACTAAGTTGAAGGATACGCCTTTCTTGAAATATAGTCCCAGGTCAACTGACCCTTGGAGGTAGCGCAGAAGGTGCCTCTGTGCGCCTCCCCCTCCCTCCGAACAGGGGGGGCCTCTGAGCCACCGCCACCCCCCGGACGGGGGGCCTCTGTGCGCCGCCCCCCGGACAAAGGTGCCTCTGAGCCGCCCCCCTCTGGACTTTCGCCTTACTCGGTCGAGTCTCCCCCCTGCTCGGTTGAGTCTGTCAGTGGATCGGGCTCCCTCAAAAGTGTCGCTCTGCCTACTCGGCCCGAGTAGGCCTTGCTCGGTCGAGTCGACTGCTGGCTCGGTCGAGTAAGTCCTGCTCGGTCGAGCACGATGTTGAACTGAATGGAGCTTCGAAAAATAGAAATGACTCGACCGAGTCACCACGCTGCTCGGTCGAGTAGGATGCACATTTTCTTTTCTGCTGGGCTCGTGTATCAGCTCGACCGAGCAGCTTGCGCTACTCGGTCGAGTCACCTGGGAAAGTCAAGCTGATTGCCTCTTGGCTTCTTCTTTCTCTTTCTATTCCTCCTTTCTTCCTCTAGTCTTCTTCTTTTGGAACCTCAAGTATGTCATCATGAGTCTCATTAGTGCTCTCATCGCCGATCGTCTTATTGACTCTAAATTGCTCCAATATCGCTCCAAATCCCTGAAATGGACATAAACGCTCCGAAAGTTATAGTATTCCAAATAATAGCGTAAAAGCGTATGAAATATGTAAATGAGCAATCATTTTGACGTGTAATCATATAGATAAAATGTGGAATATAATGACACATCAAAATTCCCCCAAGCTTATCTCTTACTCGTCCTCGAGAAAGACTAGTAAGAAGCGAACACGGGAGAGGGATACAATGGAGATGCGAGGCGGTGGCGTGTAATAGAGACAAGGGGTTCGATCTTAAATTCAGAAAATATAAGAACCCAAGCTATGCAAGATCTCGTGAACACGCGTCAATATGAAATTAGAACACATATACACAATAAATACTTAAATCTGGCCTAAATTAAAATAACGTGGATTTCAATAAATGTAATGAACTTGATAAGTGATAAAATGAGAGTAGAGTTATATCATATCTGTTTATCTTTCAGCAGAGTTTTGCCTTAAAACTCTCTGGGAGTCGACTACCATTCATAGGGAGTCGACTACGTGCTGTATTATCTCTCTGATCAATATTGCTTATAAGATTAACTTGTTGATTAAGAACCAAGCGTAAATCACTCTACTTGGTTTCTTAGGCAACATTAGAAGGATTATAATTGTGCTAAGCAACGAACGAAAAAGATTTATCATTTGCACAACACTATTCAACCCCCCTGTTAGTGTTGTTTGCCATCCACAGGATCCAACACGCTCGACCGATCTCGATCGAGCAGACAGCCGACTCGGGCCTAGTCGGCGCGGGCCCATGCGCGAGAAGCACGGTTTGGATGCGGGTTTTTCCTATTGTTTTAGGTTTGTATTTAACTTATCTATTGTTTTAGATTAGGTTAAGCCTCTATTGAGTTTTGCAAGTCTCTATTGAGTTTTGAAGAGCCTCTTGCTACCCCATTGGAGATTGGAGAGAGTTTTAGGGTTTGTGTTCTTGAGTGAAAGTTTTGGTTTTTCCTTCTATTTTCTTCCATTGATTTCTTCCTCTTGAGTGGATTCGTGCGAGATTGTTCCGTTGACAAGTTATTACTCACGCGTGAGTGAGCATTTTGTAACCCTAATTGTTTGGATCTCTCTACTAGTGGAATCGTCTCGGATTGGAATGCTGGACGTAGGTCGTTTACAATCGAACCAGGGTAAATTCTCTTGTGTCTGCGATTGATTTATTTGTTATTGTGATTCGTTTGCTACTTTCTATTGCAAGGTCATTTGGGAATTTTGTTGGATCATTGGGATTAGATTTTTGATAGCTCTATATTCCTGATCAGATTATTAGGGTTGGTTTCCGCATTGATCTCAAGGCGTTTCGGTTTTCCACCCCCCAACAAGTGGTATCAGAGCTTGTGGTTTTATTGCAAAGGAAGTTAGTGGCGAAGGAAAGATGGTTTCTTTAGCAACATTGAACATTGAGAAGTTCACCGGCCGGAATGATTTTCGGATGCAGACGAAGGTGAAGAATGTTCTTATGCAGACGGGGTGTTACCAGATCGTATTCGATGTCTCGAATATCGATAAGGAGGTGACTGCATCAGCGAGGGCGGAGATGGAGAGGAAGGCGTACAGCACGATTCAGTTGTCGTTATCAGATAATGTTTTGAGGGAAGTCCTGGATGAGGCGACGACATCTGATGTGTGGAAGAAGCTTGAGGGACTCTATATGAAGAAATCCTTCACGAGTAGCCTATATTTGCTTCAACAGCTGTATACTCTCAAGATGAAGTCTGGATCAGCGGTGAAGGACCACATGGATGAATTGAACAGGATTGTGCTAGAGTTGCGTGTTATGGATGTGAAGATTGAAAATGAGTAGCAAGCAGTTATCTTATTGTGTCCATTGCCTGAAGAGTATAATCAGTTTGTTTGGTCGATGATTTTTAACCGGACTACTCTCACCGTGGAAGAGGTGAAGGCGGCGCTTCGCACGGAGCAACTATGTGGCAAGGTTCAATGTAGAGATCATGTGAGTAACCGCGAGGAGGCATTGCATGTGAGGGGTCGACAGGAAAGAATAGTAGGCTTCAGGAAGAATAATGACCGCTCCAAGTCGAGACACTCACAGGATAGATTTGCGAACATCACATGCTACAATTGCTATAAGAATGGTCATTATTCAAACCATTGTCCTATCAAGAATAGGAAGAAAGGAAAGGAAACCGAGAGGATTCCGGTTCGGCATCTTTAGGGATTAATGGTGAGCAGGTCCATGATGAAGGTAGAGATACCGAGATTTTTGCTGCGGGGATTGCAGGTGATGCCAACATGGCATGGCTCATGGACAGTGGATGCTCGTATCATATGACTCCTCATAGGAGTTGGTTCGCGACATACCGTTCCAAGCAAGATGGAGGCTCAATCCTCATGGGGAACAGTGTAGTGTGTAGAACTGCGGGTATTGGAACCGTTCGGATAAAGATGCATGACGGCATAGTGCGTACACTTGTCGATGTGAGGCATGTCCCAGATTTGTGAAAGAGCCTAATCTCCATAGGCGTATTGGACAATGCCGGATGTAAGTCGGTCTTTGAAAAACACCAACTTCGAGTTTCAAAAGGAGCCATGGTTGTTATGAAGGGAAAGAAGGTTGGAAACTTATATGCCCTTCAAGGTACCATAGTTGAAGATGAAGCAGACGTAAGCATTACGAGCACAGTCTCCAGAGATTCAGCAAATTTGGAACCGTTCGGATAAAGATGCATGACGACATAGTGCGTACACTTGCCGATGTGAGGCATGTCCCAGATTTGCGAAAGAGCCTAATCTCCATAGGCGTATTGGACAATGCCGGATGTAAGTCGGTCTTTGAAAAACACCAACTTCGAGTTTCAAAAGGAGCCATGGTTGTTATGAAGGGAAAGAAGGTTGGAAACTTATATGCCCTTCAAGGTACCATAGTTGAAGGTGAAGCAGACGTAAGCATTACGAGCGCAGTCTCCAGAGATTCAGCAAATTTATGGCATTATCGTTTGAGTCATCCATGTGACAAAACGCATGATGTACTCCGAAGAAGAAAGCTAATTGAAGCCTCGAATAAGAGTGTAGAATTCTGCTAATTCTGTGTGTACAGTAAGAAGACAAAGCTGCAGGTTAACCCGGGGAAGCATACTAGCAAAGGACCACTTGACTATGTACACACCGATGTGTGGGGACCGTGCCCAGTGCCGTCAAAAGGGGGAGCTAAGTATTTTGTCTTGTTTATTGATGACTACTCTTGCAAAGTCTGGATGTACTTGATGAAGTCAAAGGACCAGACTTTGATATGTTTCGAGAGTGGAAGACCATGATGGAGAAGCAAACCGTAAGGCATGTGAAGGTGCTTAGATCTGACAATGGAGGTTAGTTTACCTCGAGGGAGTTTAGAAATTTCTGTAAACTCCATGGGATCTGCAGACACTTTAGCACACCCGGTGATCCGCAGTCAAATGGTGTGGTGGAGCGGATGAATCAGACATTGTTGGAGAGAGTGCAGTGTTTGATGCACTCAGCTGGTTTGGGGAAGGAATTCTGGGGAGAGATACTCTTGACTGCTGTGCACATTGTGAACAGAGTTTCTTCAATAGCGATTGGTTACAAGATCCCTAAGGAGATGTAGAGTGGTGAAGCTGGAGATCACTCGTACTTGCGCATTGTGGGTTGCCCGGTATACGTGCACGAGAGGGGCGACAAGTTGGATCCAAGAGCAAAGAAGTGTGTCATTCTTGGATATGTCCACGGCGTCAAGTGATATCGTTTGTGGGATCCAGAGGGTCAGAAAGCGATAGTGAGCCGACATGTCACTTTTGATGAGGATGCAATGCTCAGGGTGGAGCATTCTCACTCAAAAGCTAACACGTCCGCAGAGGAGATTTCACCAGAGAGGGTTATTCTTCCGGTCCAGCCCACTCATCGACCAGGCAAAGAGTTGATGGTCGATGCTCTAGTTGAGGGATATGATGAGGTCCATGCTGAGAACCATGTGCAAACACCCGGTACATCTCAGGTACGCGTTGACACTTAAACAGGTGATGATGGAACGCGGAGATCGAACATAGAGAAGAAAGCGCCAGAAAGATTAAGAGCATGGGATTATGCGGGATATTCTTTCGATGATATGGCGTCTTATGCACTCAACCTAGAGCACGAGGAGGCAGCGACATATGGTAGAGTCAAAGTCTCGGGAGATGCCGCTCATTGGCAAGTAGCTATGGAGGAGGAGATGGAGTCCCTTCACCAGAACGACACTTGGAATTTGGTGTCGTTACCCAGCGAGAAGCATGCTACTGGGTGTCGCTGGGTATACAAAGTCAAAGAAGGATCAACTCAAGATGGGAACAATGTCAAGTACAAGACAATGTTGGTTGCCAAGGGATTTGCACAACGGAAGGGTGAAGACTACAACGAGATATTCTCACTAGTTGTGCGTCACACATCCATTCGTATGTTATTGGCGCTAGTTGCTAGCATGGACATGGAGTTGGAGCAACTCGATGTGAAGACCGCCTTCCTGCATGAAGATCTTGATGAGGAAATTTATATGCAGCAGCCTGAAGAGTTTAGAGTTGAAAGGAAACAGACTTTGGTGTGCAGGTTGAAGAAATCGTTGTATGGGTTGAAGCAGTCACCCAGGCAGTGGTACAAACGATTCGATAGCTTCATGATAGGAGTAGGCTTTGAGAGGATCATCAAGGATCAATGTGTGTATGTTCGCACACTTGAGAATGGCTTGAAGATTTATTTGTTGCTCTATGTGGACGACATGCTAATTACTTCTAATAGCATGTCGGAGGTGAAGAAGCTGAAGGAGAAGCTAGGGCAAGAATTCGACATGAAGGATTTGGGACCCGCTAAGAAGATTCTCGGAATGTAGATTGTTCGAGATCGAAAGAAGAGCTTAGATTGTCACAAAAGGGGTATATTCAGAAGGTATTAGCCCGGTTTGGGATGGATAGTGCGAAGCCCGTGACGACGCCTTTGGGAGCTCATTTTCAGCTGTCGACGAGTCAGTCGCCAAGCACCGATGAGGAGAAGACTTACATGTCTCAGGTGACATATGCAAGTGCAGTAGGAAGCTTGATGTATGCGATGGTTTGCACACGTCCAGATATTGCACAGGCCGTCGGAGTGGTTAGCAGATACATGGCTAATCCTCGTAAGGAGCACTGGCAGGCCGTCAAGTGGATTCTGAGATATCTGCGAGGCACAGCGAGTGTCGGGATCCTCTATGGGAGAGGAGATGGAAAGATGATGACAAGTTACTGCGATAGCAAGTACGCAGGTGATAGAGACAGGCGGCGATCTACCACGGGGTATGTGTTCAGTTTGGGCACTGCCGCGGTATCGTGGAGGTCTGTCTTACAGTCTGTGGTTGCGCTATCGACCACTGAGGCCGAGTTGATTGCAACGGTGGAAGCTGTGAAGGATGCCAAGTATTTGAGGAGTCTGCTGAGAGATTTGGGGGTGCCGCAGAGTTCGTCACATGAGCATTGTGACAGCCAGAGTGCCATTCATCTGGTGAAGCACCAGGCATACAGTTCGAGGACGAAAAATATTGAGGTGCGCGATTCCTTCCTTGAGTTAGAGAAGAAGGAGATAGAGCTTCAGAAGATCCCGACTGACTTGAACCCCGCAGACATGTTTACCAAGCCAGTTCTCGCCGTCAAGCTCCAGGTTTGCATGGAGCTGATTTCTTTGTTGGCTTAGGTAGCACCGAGGGCGCATTTTTCAAGACGATGATGATTCTAGAGAGCGGGTCATGGCACGTGGCGTGGATGTGCTGGAGTCATTGGTGATGAGATTTGAATCAAGGTAAAGTGTTTTTTGTGATTCAAATCTCGTGGACAGTTTTTCCCAGGTGACTCAATCGAGTAGGAGGCTGCTCGGTTGAGCAGCATGATGTCTCTGACAGACCAAGCAGGCAGAGAGCTTGGGGAAGTTTTCCCTCCGACTCGGGTGACTCCTACTCGGTCGATTAGGAGGCTACTTGACCGAGCAGGAAGCTACTCGACCGAGCAGCATGAAGGCTTTATTTGCCCGAGCAGCCCGAGGGATTTTCGCTTGAAGAGGGATAATGACACTCGGGCCGAGTCGACTCAACTCGACCGTGTCGACTCAACCCCACCTAGGGCATGTCCGCTCAACCAAGCTCGACCGAGCAAACAGCCGACTCGGGCCGAGTCGGCGCGGGCCCATGCGCGAGAAGCACTATTTAGATGCGGTTTTTCCCATTGTTTTGGGTTTGTATTCAACATAGCTATTGTTTTAGATTAGGTTAAGCCTCTATTGAGTTTTGCAGGCCTCCATTGAGTTTTGGAGAGCCTCTTGCTACCCCATTGGAGATTGGAGAGAGTTTTAGGATTTGTGTTCTTGAGAGAAATGTTTGGTTTTTCCTTCTCTTCTTTTTCCATTGATTTCTTCCTCTTGAGTGGATTTGTGAGGGCTTGTTCCGTTCACAAGTTATTACTCACGCGTGAGGGAGCGTTTTGTAACCCTAATTGTTTGGATCTCTCTACTAGTGGAATCGTCTTGGATTGGAATGCTGGACGTAGGTTGTTTACAACTGAAGCAGTGTAAATTCTCTTGTGTCTGCGCTTGATTTATTTGTTGATGTGATTCGTTTGCTACTTTCTATTGCAAGGTCATTTGGAAATTTTGTTGGGTCATTAGAATTAGATTTTTGCTAGCTCTATATTCCTGATCAGTTTATTAGGGTTGGTTTCCATATTGATCCCAAGACGTTTCGGTTTTCCACCCCCCAACACCTCCCTGCTTGCCGTATTCTTTGAATTAGCCAATGCTTAATACATACCATTAGAACCCTAAGGCTATGTTTGGTTTGGATTAAATAAAAGAAAGAATAAGAAATTGAAAAAGAAAGAGAGAGAGAAATGAAAGAGAAAGAATGGAAAATTTGATGTTTGATTGTTGGAAAAGTTAAATAGAAAAATGAAATACAAAATCATTAATTTTGAGTTAGCCTTGTGTTTTGAAAACTTTTACTTGCTAAATAGGTCTCAAATTCAAATCCTGACTGGCTTTAGTTGATTTTTAACATAATAGCAACTTAAGGTATATGAATGTCCTGAAGTGATGATGGTAACTTTTGACAAGACCAGTCAAAATAGGCTAAGTTGGTGGTAGGGATGAGAACGGGTGCGGGCCAGCCCGCTGCCCAATCGGGCTGGCCCGAAAAGCCCGGTTTGAACTCATACCCAAATGGGTATCGGGCTGCCCAAAGCCCGAAACCAAAATTATCTGTAAATGCTCTGGCCGTCCAAAGCCCAATCGGGCCGCCCAAAGCCCGATGGGCGGCCGATCGGGCCGCCCAAATGTATGGTCGTGCTCGAAGGATCGGGCTTTCAGCTTCCGCCCAAATCGCTTCCCACCTTTACTTCTGATAATTTTCCACGGCGCCTGCGGCAAATTCTGCCAAAACTGAAAAGACATCACCGGAGAAAACCGAGATCGATAAGAAGACGACGACGAAGCCCACGAACGAGATCGAGGAGATATTTAGGGCAGCAAAGGGAAAGAAGAAGAGAAAGGAAATGCCTCCATCATCATCAGCTGCAGGATGACCCAATCTCGAAAACAAAGCTACGAAGAAGAAGAAGAGTGCGACGAAAAATATCAAAAGAGGAGAGAAGAACTCGGTGGCAAAGTCGGAAGGTGATGAGCTTTCTTCGATAAAGCGGAGGAAGACGGCGGACGGCTTCACGATCTACTAGGCCGAGGAGCTCGGTTTTGGAAATCCCGACGCCGGAGGGACGCTTCTCTGCCCTTTCGACTGTTCTTTCTGCTTCTGACTGAGAGGGAGGAGAGAGGGAGGGAGAGAGGGAGAGAGAGAGAGGGTTGTTATATCTTCTATTTTCTTCTCATATCAATGTTTATGGGATTTTTTGAGATAGATAGCTGATGTTTGATATGCGAATTGCTACATAATTAACTGTTGCTGGTTCCAAGTCTGCCGCGAACACTTTTGTAGGTGCCTAGTGCTTCTCCTATTACCCAGTGGCTAGCTAGGTTCGAATTCCTAGGATTTGTGGGAGAGAATTGAATGAGATGAGTCGAATGCGTAGTCACGGGCAAGATCCCATCTTACACGTTGGAGTCAAAGCTGGTAGATTGCAGACGCGCAGCAGGTGATCGCACCCGGGCGTACACCCTAAAGAGCGACCGTGTAGTTTTACCGCAAGCGCACGGTGTAGCGGCGAGCGGGTATCGAACACAGGGAGGACGTATGATAGTGCCTTCTCCGAACAACCTGGCTATGTGGACAGAAAAGTAGGAAATTGCCTTTCGGCGATGTTGTCATAATCGTCAAACAATGTAAAAAAGAGATATAAAATCAAATAAAGATGCCTAGGGAATAGGGAATCCCCGCTACTCACCGTATCTCGTCATTGTGATTCATCGGTTTCACAATTGCTAGGGTAGAATGTCAGGTGAACTAGTTGCAACTGAATGTAAAACCTAGCTTACGCTCTCGCGCTGTTGCCGGTCTATAGCAAACCTAGGCTCGGGTACAATCTCTTGCAAACCCTAGCCTAGGCAAGCTAGCATTAGGATCAACGTCATCGTTCAATCGCATCCCGAGCCCACTCTCGTGCAAACTCAGACTACGACCTAGGTTGGGATAGTTCCTACCCGTCCAATCTCTTGCAAACGGGTATCGGTATAGAATTGCAACCGAGAATCCTAGTATCGGTCCAATCTCTTGCAAACCGATACTAAGGAAACTCAATTTCAACCCAATTCAGATTTCTAGGGTTTCCTATCGAATTGAGATCCAATCTCTTGCAAATCCCAATCGATATGAACACCTAGCTATCCGTATTATATCAATCACAAACTAACCCTAATCAATTTTAGCAATAGTTCTACCAAATCGTCACAAATCGGAAATTGGGCTCGTAGGGTTCATCCCCACGCCCTAAGATGTTAAGACTACTCACAAATCATATTGCTAATGGAAGAATAATCAATAGAAACAACAATGGAATTCATAGCAATATTCAAAATAGCAATAAAAATAGGATTTTTAATAGAGAGGGAGACAAACCAATGTAGATTTCCAAGAATCCAACAAAATAACACTTTTCTCTCCTCTCCAATCATAAGAATTAAACTCTAAAAATCTAATCTAAAAAGGTTGCCAAAAGCAATAGAAAAAGCTCTCTAAACTAGGTTAGAATCTGGGGTTAAATACCCCCCAAAACTGCCCAAAAATTCATGACCAAACTGCCCCTGCGCAGCTCCAAAATCGTGATTTCCGCTACAGGCAGCGCTGCTCACTCGGCCGAGTGACAAAGGTCACTCGGTCGAGTGAGGGACCCTGACGGATTCCAGTAACTCTGGGGTCTTGGGGGGTCGTCACATCGGGCGTCACTCGGCCGAGTGAGTTGACGTCACTCGGCCGATGGGCTTATCTTCACTCGAGCGGACGGCAATTGCCACTCGACCGAGTCGGGCTTCTGCTGCTCAGACTGATGAAAAATAGTAAGTTGGCTCTTTTTGATGGCCGTCGTCTGGGTGCCACTCGGGCGAACGGGATACGTCACTCGGCCGAGTCGCATGGTGATGCTCGGCCGAGTGCACGCTGATATTGCTCTGTTGCGTGTCCAATCAGGCTGGCCGAGTGGGCTCTTTATGCTCGGCCGAGTGACTCCTTCACTCGGCCGAGTGAAGTGCTATAAATGCCCAAACTTCATATCTTCGCCTCCTCGTCGCTCCTACGACGTTCTTTCTCCTTCCACTCCTCTCCAACAACAAAATACCCCTCAAGAGAGTCGTCGGTGACACTCCGGAGCG
Source organism: Scilla litardierei (assembly GCA_030789695.1). Lineage (NCBI taxonomy): Eukaryota > Viridiplantae > Streptophyta > Magnoliopsida > Asparagales > Asparagaceae > Scilla > Scilla litardierei. The sequence goes on along the minus strand of CM061133.1, from coordinate 145,185,590 downwards.
GGTGCATCTCAGAATCACTCCAAATCGCTCCAAATCTCCTGAAATACGACAAAAACAACAAATCGTGAAAAGTATCGCAATGTTGTCGATAAATCGTGAAAAACGTGATTTGAGCGATTCAAATGGCATGCAAACATGCGGGAAAAAGGTGTAAAATATGGAGTGATCAAAATCCCCAAGCTTACCTCTTACTCGTCCTCGAGGAAGATAAGTAAGAAGCGAACCCGGTGGATAAAGATAAAGAAAACGGCGGAAAGGCGGAAAACGGAAAATGAAAAAGAAAAAAGAAATCGAAGAGGGAAGCTGCTAGATCATTTTTCTCAGGACGTGGGTTTTACTTACTCATTTAGCATGCATCGAATGTAAAACACATGTCAAAGATTTTTATTTCGATATCATAGTATAATGGTGCAAATAGAGAAAGAAAACCCAAGAATATCGATATATCATGAAAAATGGAATAATTCTAAGATTAACATCGTCTGAGTCATTTAAAACGGTATACAATATCGCAGATCACACACTTTTCAATTGAATGCTTTCTATGAGGAGTATAGAGGATATCACACAATAGAGTAGGAAGAATAGAAAAGCGTGGATTTCATGAAGTGAATGCTAGGCGTAGATTTTTGTATTTCGTGAAGCTAAAACAATCTCACCGATTATAGAATATTACTTAGCCTAGGTTGTCATGCACCGTCAGGTAGTCACTCTCTCACACATCATTGGATTCTCTCCCCCAAGCTTATCTATAAGCGTGGTGGCATATATAAAACGATATTTACGTTCCCATTTTTATGAAGCTCCAAAAGTCAAAAATAAAACAAAAGAGGGAAGAAAGAGACAAAGTATATGAGATGGGATCGTTTTCGAACTACTTTTCTCTTTTCTTTTCTTATTCTCAAATCTTTTTTTTTCTTTTTCTCTCTCTTTTTTTTATATAGCAATAGTACACAAATGATCCCAAATCAAAAGAGAGAGAAGGATATACAAGAATTTTTCTTTTTCTTTTTGGTTTTCGGGAAATTTGGAGCTAGGAATTTAATAACGGGGGAAATGCCAAATACTAGAATCGCTAAGGGGAGATTCACCAATGATTTTAAAATAGAGAATTAATGTTCAAGATATGTGGAGAAAGAAATAAATATGTCTCTCAGTTCACTCTATAGGACGTGCATGACAACTTCAGCAGGGTAATCTAATCTACTCGGTTTCGATCTCAAAAAAAACTAATCCAGATTTATCAAAGCTAACATCATTCAATCATCCTGAAGTGAAGTGTACAAGTCATGCAAATAGAAGTGATATAGGAAAAGAAAACGGTACTCCAGATATAAGCATTCAATGTGTGAATCTTGGTGTGTTTTCTATGATAGTATACATATGAATATTCAGACTCAGCTAATAATAGAATTTCATCCATTTTCATACAGAAAAAGTGTGGGTTACTATCTCTAAATGCAAGGCAGATCATAGCATATGATATCAGCAATAAAAGCTAAGACATGACAAATATAGCATGCATATAGAGAAAGCTAACGCCACGTCATCATCATCACAGAAAAGTCATCTCTAGCATGAGATGAAAGAAATAAAGATAAAGAGGGAAAATAAAACTATTTACAATGCGGCACACGAAGAAAATAAGAAAAATGTGATGCATGGTAAAAAAAGAAAAAAGTGATGAAATTGAGTGCAAATGCGAAAATGGCGTGAAAAAAACTAAAAATAAAGGTGGTAAATCAAAAAGCGTGAGACCTCACTCCCCCAAGCTAAAGTGCACAGTGTCCTCAATGTGCGAAGTGTGGCACACCGAGAGACATGTAATGGGAGGGGGGTGGGGATGCATGCATGATAAAAAGAAATAAAAAGAACAAAATGAAAAATATGATATGAATGTGATGCATGCAAGGACAAGAGTGATCCAGATCTGTGTGTGTCACCAAAAATACTCTCCCTCACTCCCGAAAAAAGGATATAGAATCATATGATCAAAAAGTGGACAAAAGTAGTGATGGGAGGGGGGGGTCAAAAATATCATCAGGACCAAGCAGAGAATGGGCAGCATAACGACAAAAAATCGGAGGCATCAAGGGTGTGCCTAGGCTGGTGGTGTTGCGCCATCTCCGTCCTGAGGCGGAGGTGGGGTTGGTGGTGGTGGTGGACGTGGAACAGTCTGCTAGGTGGGTGGTGGTCGTGGCAGTCGCTCGAGAATCTGGGTCAAGCAATAGTGAATGCTAGGAAGTAGCTCGAGGCGGTGCTGCATGGCGGTGACTGTGGAAGACAAAGCCCTAAAATCACCCCGGAGTCCACTCAACGCCCCCTCAAGAGCGCGAACGCTCTGAACTAAGGCGTCAGGGGGTGGTGGAGCGGAGGGACGAACAGGTCTAGGCTGAGCTGGTCGGGGCTGTCTAACACGGGCGGTGTAGGTGATCGGGACAGCAGGCATGGGCGGTAAGGGTGTTGTGCTCACTAGTGGATGCCCAGCCTCAGGGCGAGGCTGGGACGCAGGCTGGTGTGAGGTGGAAGCAGCAGCAGAGAGAGTGGAAGGAAAAATCGGTGACGAGGCGGCAGGAGAGGTTAGTGACACAGACGTGGGAACAGACGTCACGACACTCTCAGATAGTACGGCTACGGTGGAGACAGAAGTGTCAACCGCTGGGGAGGCAGTGTGGGGTCCAAAAGGCGAAATCTCAGCAGAGATTAGAGAGTGTAGGGTCTCCACGACGGAAGAAAAGGAAGGCTCTCCGCTCTCAACAAAAGTAGGTGGACGCTCGGGTGGCAGGGAGAGAAGTGGCTCAACCGACAAGGTCACAGCAGTGGTGGTGGCAGTGGTAGACGTGGTGGGCGTAGGCTCAGCAAGTGTACTCCCGACACTGGCAGAAGTGGGGATAGAAGTGTCGGGAGCGGCTGAAAGTGCAGGCTCAGGCTAAGAGAACACAGGGTCAGCAAGTGTACTCCCGACACCGGCAGAAGTGTGGACAGTGGTGTCGGGAGCAGCAGAAATCCAAGTCACAGGCTGAGGGGCCACGGGGTCGACGGGTGCAGCGTGTGCAGCGTGTTCCTGCTCAGCCTCCTCAGCCTCCTCGGCCTCAAGCACGTAGGCGGCGGGGATCAGGAGATCCATCGCCAGAAGCCAGTCGTCGTGTGCTGGTCCTAGGTGTGTCCGAGCGGGGCTCGGAAGGATCATGTAGTCAGCACCGTACGGACCGTGCAACCAGACCCAGTGACGCTAACCGTGCGGACGAAGCATCTTCATCCGGGCCATGACGTCTATCGATAATGCAGTGGGGCCCGGGGCTCGTCGCAGGTCAGCCGGAAGGTTCTCGCCAGTCATCAGGGCTAGCAGGGTGATCAGACCGCCGCAACATATCGGGGAGCGAGCGCCCACCGATACGATGATGCGGTCCAAAAACCAGCTAGCGACGTCAATCTCCACGGCGGGGACCAACGTGACTCCATCCCTATCAAGAACTCTGGGGGGAGTCATCGCGTATAGCATATAGAGCTCAGGCGTAGACATCGTCCCAGGCTCGTACCTCGCCAGAAAGGTGGTCGCTATAAGGCGATGTGCTATGCGGAGGCAGGGGTGGACAATGGCCGTGGCCTTGGCCCTACTAGGGTCAAAGGCCGGTGGTAAACCTGTGATCCGTGCCCAGAAGGCGTGTGAATCGAAGGATGGGGGAGGGATGTGTGTGGGGGCGTAGGCTCAGTCGGGTGTGGGGACGGCGGGCCACTAAAAGAATGCCCTAAGCATATCGAGAGTGATCTGACACTCTCGATCCATGAGTCGGAAGGAGCATCCCTCAGCGGTCTGGGCGATCGAGCTGAGGACCTCGAGTGTCGGACGAACGTATGTGTCCGCCGACACAGAAAGAAAGTCTCGCCAACCCACGTTGTCATACAACGTGAGTAATCCCTCGAGTACCCCCAGGCATCCTAGGTCAGCAAGGTGTGCGAACCTGGAGGGTACAATCGAGCACTGGACGATACGCTCAAAAGCGACGCGATGTGCGTCGTCTCGGAACGTAATACCCAGCGGCCCGACAAGTGGAGCCGGTGGTGGCAGTGGGTCGACTGGGAGTGGCTGTGCGGGGTGAACGGGGTCTGCAGGCTGTGGCTGTGTGGGGTGAGGTGGTGTAGGCGGAGGAGAGTCCTCCATCTCGTGGGAGGGGCCGGGCTCATCCGGCCGCTTCCGCTTGGCGGAAGCTCTCCTAGACCATGGCCGTGTCCGGGGCGGCATAGGTGCCCCAAGTGCTCACCAAAAACAGAAAAAGTGCGGCGTGCGAAAATAAGTGGAACGAATATACCGGAACAAGTCGCGAGAGCAAAATAGTGGATGCGTGCGAAGACGCCGCCTCCACAAAGCCAAAAACGCTCCCCGGAAGCTCCACTAAGCTCCCTTAAGCTCCCCAATATAGCATGCACATCAAACGACGATATCAGCGCGTAACATTCAAAATGTATGGGGGGTTATGGGTATAATAGATAAATATTGAAGTTAATTTGATTTAGGGGTTCGATTAGCACATGGATCGTCGAAAAATACAAGAAATAGGAGAAAATTGGGCGAAACGGGGTTACCGGAGCTCGGCCGGCGGTGAGATCGTCGCCGGCGACTCGGGCGGAGGGGCGACGGCGTCGGCCGGCGGTGGTCGGCTGAGCGCGGCAGCGGCGAGGTGGGATCGGGCGAGTGGGGGTCACAGCGGTCGGGAGTAAAGGGGCGCGGGCTCGGGCGAACGAAATTGTGACGCTTCGAATTCCGCGCCGAGCCCGCGTCTCTTATAAAGGAAAAGTTACGACTCGGCCGAGTGAAAGTGTCACTCGGCCGAGTGATCGTAACGGAAATATTTTTGAAAATTCCTCCCCGCTTACGACTCGGCCGAGTGGCTTTGCCACCCTCGACCGAGTGGAAAAAGTCCATTCGGCCGAGTGGCACAAGCTACTCGGCAGTTCTCGCCCTAGGAGCGTATCAGTTTCACTCGGCCGAGTGGATATATATACTCGGCCGAGTGGCAATTATACTGAAATCAAGAAAAGAAACAGAGAGTTGGGGCATTCAGACTTCCCTCGTTTGTGCGCCGCTCGGGCGGACGAACTTATGTACTCGGCCGAGTGGATATTCTACTCGGCCGAGTGACTCCTGTTTTCTGCTGTTTGGCTCCGTTTGGGCTCTAATCTCTGTTTTTCTTCCTCCAGTTGATTTCTTCCTTCTCCTAAGCATCGAGCGCATTCCTGGAGTGCTCTTCGTCGCCTTGTTCATCCTCCTAATGATAGATATCCCTTTCTCCTCTCCTGTCAAAGAAAAATAGGACCCGTTATCACGAATTTTTCAGGCAAACGACTCAAAACACTAATAATTTCTAAAACAAAAATAAAGAACAAAGTAAAAACAAAGAGATAACCATTGGGTTGCCTCCCGACAAGCGCTCGTTTAAGGTCTTGAGCTCGACCCCATTGGATTTTCAATTCATTGCGGGATGTTGGGTGCATATGAGATGCACCCGTCGAATTTACCGGGAAGAACGCTCGGATTTGGATGTTGTGGCGGCGTGTTCTTCCTCAGTGCTCCTTCGTCTCGGGTAGTGTTGGGGGTGGCTCCCCCAAGCTAGTGCTTGCTCCGGGCCTTGGCTTCACCGGAGACACCGATTTCCGTATCGGTGGAGCTTTCTTCGGAGTCCCCATCTTTGAGAGCTTGCAGAGCTCTCGTATTCTTGCGACATCAGCGTCGCCATCATCAATTTCCATGGAGAGATCGGGGGAGTGCTTCGTCTTTTCTTCTTGGCCCAAATCTGGGCCTTCTTCGAAGTCATCCTCGAATATTGCGCTGATGGAATGGGGGATCGCCTCCTCAATGACCTCGTCAAGGATGTATGAAAGATCATCCGACCGTCCCTTAAGCAGATATATTCTACTTATTTCTCCCATAGGGACTCCCTCGGAATAATGCTTGAGCCTTTGTCCATTTACTTTGAATGTGGCTCCGTCATTGCTTTCCAGCTCAAAAGCTTCTCCCGGTTGTATGTGCTTGATGGTGAAAGGTCCGGACCACCGTGACCTCAATTTACCAGGAAATAGTCGGAGCCGGGAGTTATATAGCAAGACCTTGTCTCCGACTTTGAAGTCCGTAACAGTTATGCGTGCATCGTGGAGAATCTTGGTCCTTTCTTTGTAAATTCTCGAGCTCTCGTAGGCATCTATTCTAATCTCATCAAGCTCATTGATGTCCAAGAGTCGCCTCACCGCTGCACTCTTATAATCGTAATTGAGGGTCTTGATGGCCCAATATGCGCGGTGTTCCAACTCTACCGGCAAGTGACAAGCTTCCCATAAACAAGTCGGAACGGTGTGGTGCCGATGGGAGTGCGAAAGGCTGTGCGATATGCCCATAGAGCATCGTTTAACTTCATTGACCAATCCTTTCTAGATCGATCTACGGTCTTCTCAAGAATTTGCTTGATCTCTCTATTCGAGACCTCCACTTGGCCGCTCGTTTGGGGGTGATATGCCATGCCAACTCTATGGTTTACCCCGTACTTCTTCAGCATGGCTTCGAACTTGTTTTCTATGAAATGGCTCCCCCCGTCACTTATCAAGGTACGAGGCACCCCGAAGCGTGGGAAGATATTCTGCTTGAAAAATTTAGAAACAACCCTTGCATCATTGGTAGGGGTAGCGATTGCTTCCACCCATTTAGAGACGTAGTCAACGGCCAATAGGATATACTTGTTACCGTTGCTTGACGGAAATGGTCCCATGAAGTCCACTCCCCAACAATCAAAAAGCTCAATTTCTTGGATGGGCCTCATTGGCCTCTCATTACGTTTGGAAATATTCCCGGTCCATTGGCACCTATCACACCCCTTCACAAAGTCGTGGGTGTCTCTGAACATTGTTGGCAAGAAGAATCTGCTCTGCAAAATCTTAGAGGTTGTCTTAGAGGCGGCATGATGTCCCCCGCATGGCATACCATGGCAATGCAAAATGATAGACGTTGCCTCCTCCTTAGAAACACACCTCCGAATAACACTATCTTTGCATATCTTGAAGAGGTATGGATCTTCCCAAAAATAGCTACGGACCTCATGCAAAAATCTCCTCTTTTGTTACGTGGGCATCCCATACGGTTTAATTCCACAAGCCAAGTAATTGACGAAGTCCGCGTACCAAGGCACTTCCCCGGGCCTTATGGCGTATAGCCTCTCATCCACGAATGTGTCGTCGATAGGTAAACTCTCATCCTCCTTGTCGCGAATAAGCCTAGACAAATGATCCGCCACAACATTGTCCGTACCTTTCTTGTCTCTGATCTCCAAATCGAATTCTTGCAACAAGAGTATCCACCTAATTAACCGAGGTTTGGCCTCCTTCTTGTTTAGAAGATATTTCAATGCCGCATGGTCGGTGTGGACAATCACATTGGAACCAACGAGGTAGGAGCGAAACTTCTCGATGGAATAGACGACCGCTAGAAGCTCTTTTTCGGTAGTTGTATAGTTTTTCTGCGCGTCATCCAATGTCTTGCTCACATAGAATATTGCATGAAGCTTCCTATCTTTCCTTTGTCCCAATACCGCTCCAATGGCTTGGTCGCTAGCATCACACATTAGCTCAAAGGGAAGGCTCCAATCCGGTGGTTGTATGATGGGTGCGGAAACTAGTGCTTCCTTCAAGGTATTGAAGGCTCGCAAGCATTCGCCTGAAAAAATAAAAGGAGTATCTTTAGCAAGCAAGGACGTAAGAGGTCGAGCAATCAAGGCAAAATCCTTGATAAAGCGGCGGTAGAACCCCGCATGACCAAGAAAGCCTCTAATGCCCTTAACATTAATAGGAGGAGGGAGTTTCTCGATTACCTCAATCTTTGCCTTATCTACCTCTATTCCTCTCGAGGAGACAATGTGCCCAAGAACTATACCTTTCGTGACCATGAAGTGACATTTCTCCCAATTTAGAGTTAGATTGATTTGTTGGCACCTTTTAAGGACTTTAGTAAGATTAGCCAAACAAGAATCAAACTCGCTTCCATAAACCGAAAAATCATCCATAAAAACTTCCATAATATTTTCAATGTAATCGGAAAATATGGATGTCATACACCTCTGAAAGGTGGCGGGAGCATTACAAAGACCAAAGGGCATCCTACGGTAGGCATATGTACCATAGGGACAAGTAAAAGTGATCTTTTCTTGGTCATCTTCGTGCAAAGGGATTTGGAAAACCCCCCGAATACCCATCCAAATAACAAAAGTATTTATGTTTAGCTAGGCGTTCAAGCATTTGATCAATGAAGGGCAATGGGTAATGGTCCTTTCGGGTGGCTTTATTTAGTTTCCTATAATCAATGCACATTCGCCATCCTGTGACAGTGCGTGTAGAAATGGGCTCTCCTTTATCATTTTTTATAACAGTCATCCCCCCTTTCTTGGGGACGACGTGAACAAGGCTAACCCACCTACTGTCGGAGATAGGATAAATAATACCGGCCTCAAGCAATTTTAGGATTTCCTTTTTCACTACCTCTTTCATATTCGGGTTCAACCGCCTTTGAGGCTCAATAGAAGAGGCTTCAGTGTTTTCCAAGTGGATCCTATGCGTGCATAGCCTAGGGCTTATTCCCTTAAGATCAGAGATTGTGTAACCAAGGACATCCTTGTGATCCCTAAGGACTTCTAATAATTTTTCAAGTTGGTCTTGGCCAAGGTGGGCATTTACAATCACCGGGAAGGTCAATTTACCCCCCAAGAAAGCATACCTTAGATTCGGCGGTAGTTGTTTAAGCTCTACCTCAAAGGATGCCGCACCCTCTGCTTCGTCATTTTGTGTGAATTTGGCTTCTCCTTCAACATCTGAATTTAGCTCACTCTCGAGTGGAGGCTCAGACTCGCTTCCTAGTGAGGACGGTGCATCGGAATAGACGCTCTCCGATTCCGCGCTTGCATCGATAGGACCATCACCTTGCTCCGGTCCATTCCTGAGATCAAGAAATACGTCAGCAGATTCATAAATGCAAGAGTGGGGGTCATAGAGTGTATCTCCCTGAGTATCGGTTTGTTCGAAGTGTTCCTCGGGAGTGTAGTACTCTTCGACACATGTTCTATCGCCTTCAAAATATAGCTTGTCGTTCCTCATATCAACTCTGATATCGCCCCCAATAGTCCCATCCGGGGAGATTTGATCCATCACGAAGCTAGCAAACAGTTGTTCGACGGGGTCCTCGATATTAATAGCAAAAGCTCCGGTAGCGTAGACCTCATCAATAAGTTCCCTGAGGAGCTCCGCAAAAGATTCATCATCTCCATGGCCAGACTCAGTCATTGGAATTGCATCCCCCATTTTACCTGTTAAGATTTCGTGCAGAATTTCGGGAGGGATTGCAAAATGGGGGCTGGCTAGGGTGGTAGGATCAAACACAATCGCCTCCCCGGCAGCGGCGCCAAAAACTTGATCGCTTCGGAATGCAACCCAAGAGCACGACCAAAAACTTGGTCGGCCCCGGATACACACCCGGAGAACGATTGTAGTTTTACCGCAAGCGCACGGCGTAGTGGCGAGCGGGTATCGAACACGTGGAGGTGGTGTTGGTTCCAATATATCCTAGGTTGGTTTGACTACGAATGTTTTATTGGTGGAGATGGCTATGGTATGATGTAATGGCAATGGTGATGGATGTCGGTGTCAGAGATAGAGAAATCGGTCAAATATCGATTCAAATACAATATAATAAAAGTTTCTAGGGCTAGGGAATCCCCACTACGGACCGTCATGCATCATTGTGAATAGTGAATCTCAATATTACTAGACTTGCGTTGAGGTGAACTAGTCGTAACTGAATATAGAACCAAGCTCACGCTCTCGCGCTATTGCCGGTCTATAGCAACCTAGATTAGTGCCCAATCTCTTGCAAACCCTAGCCTAAGCCACTAGCATTAGGATCGACATCATCGTTCAATCGCTCCTCAAGCCCACTCTCGTGCAAACTCGAGTTACGATCTAGGTTGTGATAGTTCGTATTCGTCCAATCTCTTGCAAACGAATATGGGTATAGATTTATAATAAAAATCCTAGCTTTGGTCCAATCTCTTGCAAACCAAATCTAGAGAATCTCGATTATAAACCTAAATCGAATATCTAGGCCTTCCCATCGATTAGAATCCAATCTCTTGCAAACCCCAATCGATGGAAATCCCTAGCTATCCGTAATAAATCGATCACAACCTAACCTCCTAGCAATTCTAGCAATTTAGGAATTCATTCATCACAAATCTGAAATTAGATCTATAGGGTTCATCCCCAAACCCTAGAACAACAAATCTACTCTAGCATAGCAATAACGATATGAGAATCAATAAAAATCATTGCTTGCATACAAAAAGATAGAAAAAACAAAGATTCAAATAACAAGAACAAAATACTTAGCTTTGATGAAGATCTTCAATCTAAATACAAGCTTTTAGATCCAAGAGGGGGCCTAGGGCATGGCCTAACCTCTAAAATAATCACTAAGAAAACAATTTGGGACATATGGGAACTTAATGGGGGATGCCCTCTAATGGTGGCTACAAAACCCTTATATAGTCCCCCAAAACCCTAGCAAATAACCCTAGAAAACCCCTCAAATTCGTGCCCAAAAACAGCCCAAACCGCAACTTAAAATCTGGTCCCGTCGCCGACTCGGCCGAGTGGGAAAATGTGACTCGGCCGAGTGGAAATTCCAGCACTGCAGTGTCAACTTGCCGAAATTCTCCAGATTTCATCCGACCTCCGATTGGCGCGTTCTTGGCGGCGTTGGAACCGTCATGAAGTCTACTATCCATAAAAAATATGAGAAAAATACTTTGATTGCTGGAATGATAGCAGATTTCAAAAGAGTGGGAGGCTATCTGAAAATCTGGGCGCTGCGTGTCCTCGGCGTCACTCGGCCGAGTTGACTTCTCTACTCGGCCGAGTGGGATTCTCTACTCGGCCGAGTGACAGAACCTGTAGAAAAACAGCAACTTCGAGGTCCTCAGGGGTCTATCTCTGGGGGTGGCTCGGCCGAGTGGCTTTACTCACTCGGCCGAGGGGCATTTCTTGCTCGGCCGAGTCGAAACCGTCAAAAGCCTGTACATTTCCAGTAAGTCGGCCTCTTTTGATGGTGGATTTCTCATGCCACTCGGGCGATGCGATCTTCTTACTCGGCCGAGTGGGATATCAACCCTCGGCCGAGTGCACGCCCAATTCCTTCTGTTGGAGCGTGTCCGGTCGGGTCGGCCGAGCGGTCTTCTTGCTCGGCCGAGTGAGTGCTCCACTCGGCCGAGTGGCATGCTGTAAATGCCCAATCTTCTCCGTTTCTCCTCCTCGTCGCTTCTACGGAGTTCCTTCTTCTTCCACCTGTCTCCCATCGCCGAATAGCCCTCAAAAGAGCCTTGGGTGACGCTCCGGAGTGGATGCAAGTCCCTTAAGCTCATTTTTGCTCCCGATCGCTCCATATTTCCTGAAATCCGACAAAAACAAGAAATAGTGAAAAGTAACGCAATATCGTCGAATACTCGTGAAAATTGCAATATGAGCAATCGAAATGGCGTGAAAACATGCAGAAAAAAGGTGTAAAATATGGAGTGATCAAAATCTCCCAAGCTTACCTCTTACTCGTCCTCGAGGAAGATAAGTAGAGAGACGAACTTGGGAGATGAAAATAAAGAAAAGGAAATGAAAAAGGAATACGAAGTGGAAGGGGTCGCTAGATTATTCTCTCAGATCTCAAGCCATAAGCTACACATCACGGTAACTTGGAAAATACGGATCACATGCTATAAAGATTTCATGTCTTACTTAAACATGGTACTTGCAAGCTTTTAAGAACAAAGGAAGGGATTCTCTAAATTCATACAATCAATTCATATCCACATCATGCATTTCATAGAACTTAATATACAAATGTTGGCGATGCACTTTTCAATCAAGAGTTATAACTGAAGCATATAAGATACACACCAAGCATGCAATAGAGAATAGAATAAGAGTCATGGCATTCACATATTTATTTCAAATCATGAAAAATCTCCATATCTAATATATTTTGCAAAGTCTAAGCATTATCGAATATTCCCATTCATGCACGCTCCACTCTAATGTCATACTCACTCATATGGTCAAATGAATTCACCCCCCCCAAGCTTAGCTTGAGGCGTCGCATCTAAAGGAATATGATAGTGGAAAATGGGATTTTTGCCTTGGATTTTCCAAGTATTATGTGGCTCCAATAATGAGATAGAGAAATATCTGTCTTTTTCTTTTTGACTTTTTTGTTTCTCATTTTTCTTCTTGGAATTTTGTAGGAGCAGTTTGATTTGTATTTTTGGATTTTTGGCTCCTTTTTGGCCTTTTGGACTTTTTGGAGCAACTTTTTCTTTTGTGGAGATTTTCGGGAAATAGATGTGATATAAGTAGCTTTAGGAGGTGAACTCAAGTGACATGTAGTGAATAAAAATATATATGTGGAGAAAGAAATAATGTAGCACTCGGTTCACTCTAAGATGTGCACGAACGGTTCAATAAAATAATACTTCAACTAAAACTCATATGTAAGCATGGATATTCTCAATCTTCTCAATAAAAAGTGTAGTCAAGCGGTAAAGCGCACAATCATATCAAGCATGCAACAGAAGGTGAATAAGACAATAAAACTGATGCTTCAGATATACTAATGACGCACAATCATATCTCTTATTACTTTAGTATGCTTCATATCCAACAAAAGCATACTAAAGTCTAATCCATGCATTCAGTTTCAATTAATATCATGCATTCATGTAGAGGAATCATCAAAAGAAATGGATTTGCAAGCATATGTGAATAGCAAGACTATAAAATACTCTAAATAGCATGGCAAGGAATAATAAGCATCGTGATGGTTGCTAAAGTAATAAGAGATATCATCATAAGGAACACATCTAGCAAAAGAAGAGAAAGGAAAATAAAGAAATAAGAAAAAAATAAAAGAGAGGAAGGAAAAGAAAAACAAGCACACAACATGATGCATGAACACACATAAAAGGAAAATAAGATGGAAAATTCAAAAAGATGATGCAAAATTTTGAAAATTTCTAAAAAAACCCTAAAATAAAGTAAAAATGCAACTAATGCATCTAAATGGCATGGAAATGCACTCCCCCAAGCTTAAACTTCACATTGTCCTCAATGTGATCATAATGGAAGAATATGAGGAACAACGATAATAATAGGGGGTGAATGCAAAATGATGAAATGAATGACATGAGATCCTAATGCAACTACATGCACATACAATGATGCATGAGAGCGCCTTCCCCCAAGCTTATACCAAACAATCCTATTCAAATGACTCGATCAAAAATGTCACGGCTTTGCTAAGCGAGATTGAGTCAAACAAATATGAAAGTAAGGTTTCACTTGAAAGAAATGCTCGGTGGTGGTGAGCAAAAGGATGTGGCGTATCAAAATATGGAGAGGGGAATTAATATATATAATGGGTTTGGGGTGTAAAAGATTTTTGTTGCCGTCATATGAGGTGATATTTATTCAAGCAAATCTATACGGTCCTCACGCTATCGAGAGAACTCGTGTTTATTTAAAGCATAAAAATTTCTACACTACTGGATTGATATCACCTATAGCAAAAGGCGGATCCAGTATCTTTGCCGGTGCAGGCAACTGCTCTAACTGCTCCTTTTGTGGCTCCGCCAGATGCGTGCGTCCACGGACTCCAACGAACTCCAGCAATGCATCCTCTAGCATTCCCACAAGGACTCCACCTGTACCCTGTAAAGAATAGGATGCATCAGTTCGCTGTAAAAAATTCATCCTCGTAATAAAAGTATCCCAAAGAGGATCGTCTATAGAAATATATGGAATAAATAATGGTGGACGATACTTCCCTGGAAATAATCCAATATACTCACGTGCCGTGATAGCTGTCTCCATGGTGTCTCCTCTATGTTGCTCAGGTAAATCTAGATCATAGGTGTGGACCTCATCAAGATGCTCCTCATCATCGTCAGACTCATCCCAGCGCACCTCTTGATCATATTCATATGCGTCCATGGGCGCTAACTCCTTGCTCTCCTCCTCGTATACATCCCATTGTACCTTTTGTTCAGATGTATGTGTATCCTGCAAAAGGCACGATGAGTCGTCAAAATCTGAATCACAAAAAACATCATACACTGGAGGGGAATCAAATGTAGGAGATGAGGGGGTGAAGAGATCTCCCTGAATGGGAGCCATAAGCTCTGTGGGATAGTCCTCGGCGTCAATGGAAGGATGAGGTGGCTGCGGAAGCTCTAATGGAGGAGGGTAATGCTCGGGATCCTCATGAATGGCTATGTCCTCGTCCCGATGCACGACCTCCTCGGCGATAAACTCTGGCTCCGTGTGTAATGCCTCCTCAAAAGCATGCTCTGGCTCGACAGTGTGCTCATTTGCCTTCTCATCAACTATCAATGTAGGCTCTCTCTGGAATGGTGATGCTAGCTGCTCAGGTATGTCAACTTGTGGGGATGTATCATGTGGAGGGGAATGCCCGCAAGCAATCCGAAAATATAGTTTATCCCCCTCAAGACTGACATGGATGTCCTCCTCAATTGTTCCTGCAGCTGAAACACAGTTCATAACAAAATCTACAAATCGTAGATCAAATGCATCATCTGCTGTAATGCTCTCTGAACCGGTGAACCTCACTGACTCCAAGAGGCCCTCCAATAAGTTCTGAAATGCTTCCTCCTCAAAATCTGTGGTCCACATAATACCATCCATAACGCCTAATAAACAAAGATAAATACCTGGAGAAAAATATCAGTGGCACAAAAGAATATAGAAATGATAGTAATGGTGGCGGGGGTGAAAAGGTCTTAAAATTTTTTTTAAAAGTCTAATCAACCTAATTGTGACAAATTGGCACCCAACGGAAAACACCTCCCCGGCAGCGGCGCCAAAAACTTGTTCGCTTCCAAAATGCAACCCTAGAGCACAACCTAGTATGGCGCAATTTACACGGAGATAAATCCCCGGCAACGGCGCCAAAAACTTGATCGCGCCCGGGTGTACACCCTAAAGAGCGACCGTGTAGTTTTACCGCAAGCGCAAGGTGTAGCGGCGAGCGGGTATCGAACACAGGGAGGACGTATGATAGTGCCTTCTCCGAACAACCTGGCTATGGGGACAGAAAAGTAGGAAATTGCCTTTCGACGATGTTGTCACAATCGTCAAACAATGTAAAAAGAGATATAAAATCAAATAAAGACGCCTAGGGAATAGGGAATCCCCGCTACTCACTGTATCTCGTCATTGTGGTTCATCGGTTTCACAATTGCTAGGGTAGAATGTCAGGTGAACTAGTTGCAACTGAATGTAAAACCTAGCTCACGCTCTCGCGCTGTTGCCGGTCTATAGCAAACCTAGGCTCGGGTCCAATCTCTTGTAAACCCTAGCCTAGGCAAGCTAGCATTAGGATCAACGTCATCGTTCAATCGCATCCCGAGCCCACTCTCGTGCAAACTCGGACTACGACCTAGGTTAGGATAGTTCCTACCCGTCCAATCTCTTGCAAACGGGTATCGGTATAGAATTGCAACCGAGAATCCTAGTATCGGTCCAATCTCTTACAAACTGATACTAAGGAAACTCAATTTCAACCCAATTCGGATTTCTAGGGTTTCCTATCGAATTGAGATCCAATCTCTTGCAAATCCCAATCGATATGAACACCTAGCTATCCGTATTATATCAATCCCAAACTAACCCTAATCAATTCTAGTAATAGTTCTACCAAATCGTCACAAATCGGAAATTGGGCTCGTAGGGTTCATCCCCACGCCCTAAGACATTAAGACTACTCACAAATCATATTGCTAATGGAAGAATAATCAATAGAAACAACAATGGAATTCATAGCAATATTCAAAATAGCAATAAAAATAGGATTTTTAATAGAGAGGGAGACAAACCAATGTAGCTTTCCAAGAATCCAACAAAATAACACTTTTCTCTCCTCTCCAATCACAAGAATTAAACTCTAAAAATCTAATCTAAAAAGGCTGCCAAAAGCAATAGAAAAAGCTCTCTAAACTATGTTAGAATTTGGGGTTAAATACCCCCCAAAACTGCCCAAAAATTCGTGACCAAACTGCCCCTGCGCAGCTCCAAAATCGTGATTTCCGCTACAGGCAGCGCTGCTCACTCGGCCGAGTGACAAAGGTCACTCGGCCGAGTGAGGGACCCTGACGGATTCCAGTAACTCTGGGGTCTTGGGGGTCGTCACATCGGGCGTCACTCGGCCGTGTGAGTTGTCGTCACTCGGCCGATGGGCTTATCTTCACTCGGGCGGACGGCAATTGCCACACGACCGAGTCGGGTTTCTGCTGCTCAGACTGACGTAAAACAGTAAGTTGGCTCTTTTTGATGGCCGTCGTTTGGGTGCCACTCGGGCGGACGGGATACGACTCGGCCGAGTCGCATGGTGATGCTCGGCCGAGTGCACGCTGATATTGCTCTGTTGCGTGTCCAATCAGGCCGGCCGAGTGGGCTCTCTATGCTCGGCCGAGTGACTCCTTCACTCGACCGAGTGAAGTGCTAAAAATGCCCAAACTTCATATCTTCGCCTCCTCGTCGCTCCTACGACGTTCTTTCTCTTTCCACTCCTCTCCAACAACAAAATACCCCTCAAGAGAGTCGTCGGTGACACTCCGGAGCGGGTGCATCTCAGAATCACTCCAAATCGCTCCAAATCTCCTGAAATACGACAAAAACAACAAATCGTGAAAAGTATCGCAATGTTGTCGATAAATCGTGAAAAACGTGATTTGAGCGATTCAAATGGCATGCAAACATGCGGGAAAAAGGTGTAAAATGTGGAGTGATCAGCAAGTGTTCGACGCGAAGCCGTAAAGAGGCTCACCAAGAGGAATCTTGATGGATTGCACCTCGACGGGTTCGATTACGCTTCCATCTTGGGCCAGTGCTGCGAGATGCCGATTGGGTACGTCTCGTTGTCCGTCGGGATCGCGGGGCCGCTGCATTTCGACGGGAGGGCGTACTACGTGCCGATGGCAACGACCGAGGATTGCTTGATTGCGAGCACCAACAGGGGGTGCAAGGCCATCGGAGAGTCGGGAAGGGCAGCCAGCATTATGCTGAGGGATGGGATGACGAGGGCGCCGGTGGTGAGGTTCGTGACGGCGGCCAGGTCGACGGAGCCCAAGTTCTTCTTGGAGGACCCGGCGAATTTCGACACTGGCCGTTGTTTTCAACAGGTTTGGCTATTGTATATGATAGTTGTTGGCTATTTTTGTTTGTGCGTGCGTTTTGCTTTGATTGGTATTAAATTTGGAACTTAGCTTAGTTGTTCTCTGTTAACATCAATCAATTACATGTTGAGAGAGATTGGGAGAAGAGACAAAAAATCTTTCATCCGAAGTAGCCATGGCATAAGCCATGGCTTTCAATATATTCATTCACTTTAGGAGTCCAAGGGACTCCCCACTAAGTTAGTGGGGAGTAATTGGTGAGATGATGAGGGGATGGAGGCCAAAGGCCTCCCTTAACTCATAACACTCCCCCTCATCTCTCCATTACCTTGGTTTAAGCATATGAATACTTCAGGATTCAGTATGCTAATGTGGTGGATACTTCTGGATCCAAAGCCACTGTGGTTGCCTCGTTAAAACCTTAGCTGTGGAAAACCCAGTGGGAAAAACCAGCAGCTTAAGGGAAAAGAGTACAACTATTGAGAGACTCCCCCTGATCTGTACAAGCTTCAGGCTTGCAGAATTCCTATGTATCTATACAATCATCTCCTATTCGTCTATACATCCATCATGTTCTGAAAAATACAATGATCACTCATCTATACGGCTATTGGAAAGCAGTGGCGCTCTTGGGTGGAATGCTCTTTGAAGTTGGTAGATGACTCCACTGAAGTATTCTTTGAATCAGTCTTCGTTATGTCTGCAAGGTACTGCTGGACCTGTCTGAGCGTTTTCAATACTTGTTTCTTGGATGATGAGCTTCTCAGAAGATGTAGACTTTGGAGGATGATGTGTAGATATTTGGGAGGTGGCCGGCCTTTTGTGTTTAAGTCATCGCGGGGATCATTAAACCTGTATATGCAATATATATTCCTTGACCCTTGGAAGTTGCGCAGAAGCAGCTTATCCTTGGTCTAGTGGTGCTCACCAGGGCAACACTGTATCTGGTTAACAACTTTAATGCAGACGTTCTATCAAAGACACGTGCAGTTGTCCAGATAAAGAAGTGTAACAAGTATACTAAAGCTAGGCTCTTCGGGACCTAGGATGTCCTCCCCCTCTTCCAGCTACTGGAAGGTGTCATACATAAGTATCCATTTTTAATAGGATGCAAGTGGACATCATTCTTCATAAACTCCAGGTGTATGAAAGATATTAAAGGGTTCCACCACGAAGGGTTTAAATATATAAGCCGAGATAATACCTTGTCATACCTAGGTTTTCATTTACAAGGTATGCTTAAAGCTATCTGTTATCTAAATGGTCTCTGCAGGAGATCCTATTAGCTTTAAGTCGACTACATATACGGCGAATATTATAAATCCTGTCGACGATTTTTCGAAAAAGATACACAGGCAGAATATTGCTAAGATCAACTAATGATCTTTTTAGCCTTTATGGAGAAGACGTTTCTACGTCTCTCTTTCATCTCTGGGGGTAGAGTATACCCTTCTGGAAGTTTTATATAGATCTCTATATCTATATTGCCGTATATATATGCAGTCACAACGTCCATGAGCTGCATGTATTGGCTTTTTCAGAGAAGTGTAGGCTTAGTAGGAAAATGATCACATTTCCTTCATTTTAATTTCTTTATGAAATCCGAATTATATTCCACAGGTTCTTACACATTCAGGTGTATGGACTACTGGTCCAAAGACTTTGCTTTTCAAGAGTGAGTCCAGCTCTACTCTTATTGCCTCGTCCCACTTTGGCCATTCTATGCGTTTACGCTATAGAAAAGTGGGTAGACGTCATTGTCGTATTCAGCGACGTGAACGGCAATAGCGAAAGCAAAACTGTCGTCGACGACTGTGCTATATATGTCCAGTACCTCTCCAGTACGTACGTAATATAATGATGTTTCTCCTGTTATTTCCTCTGCAGGGGAAATTAGGAGGGGAGAGGTTGCTGGTCTGAGCTCAGCATCCTGTGGTTGGATCATTTTGATATATCCAGGAATCTTCCTATTTTAAGGAATTTTATATTTTGAACCTGGCAGGCGTCCTCTTTTAAATTGAGGTACAGCCAAGTCTGCTGCCGGTGGATTGCATCCATCTTTGGGAATGTCAATCCTAGCTGGCGTGTTGGCAGCAGGGACGTGTGAACGGACAATATTCTGGTTGACCGCAATTTTATCTGACAATTGATGTACTTTAGTCTGAATATGAAGGATCTTCTGGATCTCAACTTCACACAGAAAAAGTATGCGGATCATAACGAGATGAGGACTTTTGTGTCCCATGATATGGTCTCAGAAGCTTCAGGCTTCTTTAGACTGCGTGCCTATTTCAATGAGATTTTGCTCATCAAATACACAGTTATCAAGACTTAGTGGTAAACCATAAGCAAGCGGCATCAGCAATAAGATATGGCCACAAGAGGGCCGTATCATGATAAGCGATGCGGAATGCAGTGTGTTGGTCCCTAAACATCAACATGCAACAGGGATTTAACAATGGACGTGAAATCCATTGGAGTCTCTTTAGCAGAGCCTATAATAACCCATTATGAGTATGAACATGCTACATGATGTTCAATTTCAATGCCAGTTGCTTGGCATAAGTCTTCAAAGATATGTGTAGTAAATTCACCCACATTATAAGCTTTTGAGAAAGCTAGGTTGCGAGTGAATATAAAGGCATACATAAGACCATCTAGTAGATGCATCTATCAGTACAATGAAGTACCGAAAATGGGCCACTTGCGGGGTGAATAGGCCCACAAAGGTCACCATGTATTCTCTCAATGAAGCCAGGAGACTCTAATCCCACTTTTAGGAGGGAAGGTCTCTCTATAAGTTTTCCCTTACGACAAAGGGGGACAAGGAAACTCAATCTTTTGAAGAATCTTCAGGTTCTCCAATGGATTCATTTGATGATGCGTCCATCATCGCTGATCCAGGATGACCAAGTCCATTTTGCCAGAGTTAAAAACTCTTGCAATGAAAGGCACTTCTGGTGCTCAGTCAAGTTGGCTTTCTATAGGATGAATATCTGAAATGATAGGGGCCCGACGGGGGGTCCAAAGAAATCGTAAGTAGATGGTCTTCTGGCCATCCTCTTGACGAGTTACATATTGATATTCAATATTTATTATCCACAGTTTTCAAGTTATGTTCATTTAAGCGAAATATCCTTGAAACTTGGAAAATTCATATATGCATCTTATAGTCTCGTATGTGGAGCAATATTAATGCTACACCAATGCAACGAGGCATTGTCCACAATATTACTTCATCTATAAGCAAAACGAAAGTTTATTTAAGTAAATGTAAAATGACATTCAAATAAAAGTTCGTACACAAGCAAACTAAAGATGAAGCTACATGTAATTTTAAATGCATAAATAAAGATAGGGCTCAATCGAGCAGGTCGTCATTCTCGAAGTCTTTTGCAGTGAAATTCGTTGGCGGTTGAACAGCCGCCAAGTTTGTTTCAGGCAGAGACTTCTGGCTCGCCTGATACAGTTCCTGAAGGTGGCGAGGAGTGCGACAGTTTCTGGACCAATGTCCAGACATGCCACATCGATGACATTTATCCTCCCAGTTCTTCTTAGGAATTGACACTTGGTCAGTGTTCTTACGCTTCCATGTGAGGTTTCTCATTTTTCTGTTATTGGCCTGGGTTGCTTCTCCTCGTGCTGGCTGCATTACAGCCTTCCCTTTGTTCTTTCTAGCCTTCTTATTGTTTTTCCACTTCTGGGGAGAAACATGGTGGGCTTCAGGGATAGGAGCAGTGCCAGCTGGACGTAAATTTTGAGTAGCAAACAGTAAATCTCTATTCTGCTCTGCCCTAAGGAGGCAAGAGATCAAATCAGAGAATTTCGTGAAGTTGCGTTCACGATACTGCTGCATGAGGATTGCATCTTTCTCGTGAAACGAGGTAAATGTCTTTTCCAACATGCGGTGCTCTGTCATTTCTTCACTGCATAACTTCAGGCGTGAGGTGATAGTATGAAGTGCAGAGTTATACTCAGCGACGGACTTATAGTCTTGAAGTCTGAGGTTTTCCCACTCATAACTGGCACGCGGTAATATTACATTAATTTGATGTTTATACCGTGCCTCCAGCGCTGTCCATAGCTCCATTGGGTCCTCTACCGTTAGGTATTCGGCCTTTAAGGTCCGGTCTATATGTTTCCTAATGTAGATAATGGCTTTCGCCTTATCCACATCGGAGACAGTGGTAGGAGTGCTGCTAGATGATTGGGCCGCTTCTGGGGCCTTATTAGCAGAAGCATCGGCCGCTGCTGGGGCCGATGAAGGAGACAAAATTGAGCCAAGGAGGGCCATCGAACGCAAGTGGAACTTCAGGTCCACTCGCCAACTCAGGTAATTCTTTCCTGCAGCATCAAGAACTTCGAAATCGACGTTTGCCAATTTTGCCATTTATCTATGCATTTTAAAACAAGCATGAATTAATTAAGATGTAAATTCATGCATAAAGAATAAAATAAGTAAAATGTGGGGATCGGCCAGATACCCAAAAACGTACAAAGTCCAAAGTCCGATATACAGTCCATAAAGAAAAAGAAAAATACAAGTTGAAAACCCAGAATGGGTCCCTATATTTTGCAAATTTCACCTCTGTCTTCATATGCTGGTACACCGGTCTTTGGCATTAATACATTTAATCCTCACTTACAAATTCTCTCAAAAGAAAATAAAAGTGCAAGGAATTTAAAAGGGTATCAAACTGGCCGATCCCAAAAACACATTTTAACTTATATAAACATCCACGCAATTTATAATATGCTACAGGCACAAAAGAAACAACCACGCATATAACTCATGCATATATAATATGGAAAAAGAGACTATAAAATATAATAATCTCTCGGACCACTGGGAGACGTCATACACCGTTAGGTTAGTTGATTAACGGCAGAGCGGTCGCAGGATCCTTAAGATAATTATATTTTGAAAAATCCTAATATTCCATAAATAATTAATAATGCAAAAGTGATGTTTAACATATTTTTAGCAATATGACAAACTGGGCGTCAGGCCCAAAACAAGAAATTAAAATAAATTAATATTTTGATTGGGGCTGCAGGCCCATAAGTAAAATATTTAATCATTTTAATAAGCAATTTTATTAACTTGGCTTCTAGCCCAATAAGCCAAATTGATATTTGGGCTTCAGGCCCATTAGAAAAATTTTAATTAACTTTTTAAGTCTGGGCTTCTGGCCCAATTTTGGTACTCAAAATTAATTGTTAATCCAAATGGGGCTGCTGGCCCATAAAATTTTTTTTTTTCATTTATAAACTAGGCTTCAGGCCCAATAAACAGCCCATCTACTGTAATGATCAAAAATTTAATTTAAGGTAATATTAACTTAAGCCCTAAATCAAATTTTTAGTATATTTGGTAGGGGAGCTGAAGAGTCCCCAAATCCCAAAAGCAATAGCCTCCCCCTTGCCAAATTTTATTGCTGCCGTGCCCCGGTAGCAATCTACGACGAACAGAGAGACCCGGGTGACGATCGCTCCGGCGACGAAAAGAGGCCCCCCGACAGGGGGGCGATGCGTCGACTATCCGGCAAAGAGTATAAATTGCTTGCAATATATATCTTATTACACAGGTTATTCATGTAAGATGTCATATCATGAGTATAAATTAAATTTACTCGTTACATGGCAAAGAGTAAAATTTATCTCAATGGCCTCTGTGCTCTGAGCCATGGCATCTGTTCTTTGCCATGTGTCGCAGTTTATTAGGATCTCATGACCTCCTTTAATCCTAATAAACGGTGCCCAGTCGCTGTGATTGCTCATAGCAGTTGATTGTATGCTGGGACCTAAAATTATTTTACGTTCCGATCGCCGGATCCCATGGTGGAGGTCATAGCAGTTGATTGCTCATCAAGTCATGGCGTCGCTCCTGACGACGGAAGGAGCCCCCCTCGACAGGAGGGGCGGCGTCGCTCATGGATTTAAAGGGATCGACGGCGGCGCTCGGAGAACAATCCCCGACAGGGGGCGGCCGATAGTCTAAAGCCCCTCTCCCCCTTATCTGATGGGCTCCGGAGGTGGGAAGTAACGCACCCCCCTTCAGGAGGGGTTCCGGCGGTTGGAAACACGGGGGGGTCTGGCGATGGGAAGCAACCCCCTTCGGGGGGGTGGGGTGTTTCGGCCCAAATTTTTTTTAATTATAAAGTAATTTAATGGGTACATGTAATCTAATTAAAATATATGTTTAAATTTTGTTACTGAAATATGAACAGAAAGGTTATTGTGACATGTAATCTGTTCATATGAAAGATGATTGTTTTGCAGATCATGCTAAAATTTTATTTTTGCTATCGATCTCTTAGAAAACTATAATCACAGGTTAATCATGCGCATGTGAAATGAAGATCTAGGGATTTTAAAAAAAAATTTACCTCTAGATCAAAGATCTAGGGAAGAACGATTGTAATCCGTAGATAAGAAAAATAATCCGCGCTCCCCAAATCGACGTCGAAATAGTTTTACCGCATGGGATCGCTGCAACAACATATTCCTCAACGCGGTGGGGGTAATTTTTGAGGGGAGATGGGACGAAAAGCTCAAATAATTTAGAGCAAACGTGGTGATAACGTGTTGAGAGAGATTGGGAGAAGAGACAAAAAATCTTTCATCCGGAGTAGCCATGGCATAAGCCATGGCTCTTTATGCCATGGCTCTCAATATATTCATTCACTTTAGGAGTCCAAGGGACTCCCCACTAAGTTAGTGGGGAGTAATTGGTGAGATGATGAGGGGATGGAGGCCAAAGGCCTCCCTCAACTCATAACATTACATAGTTTATCACGAGTTTTCTGTGCTGAAATTGGACTCTTTTTTTCATGTTCTCTTTTGAAGTAGGCCTAACGGGCTAGCCCAAAGCCCAACATGTTGGCCCATAGCCCGTTTTATACCCATTTGGGCATCCTTTAAAAAGCCCATACGTGCTTCGGGCCAGCCTGAAAGCCCGCCCATTTGAATTGGGCATCTATTTGGCCCGGCTCGGCCCGGCCCGGCCTTATCATATATCATCCAGTTTGGCAGTGACATAGCCGGGAAACTTTTACAGTACGGCGAAACATAACAAAGAAGCTTTCTTTTGTTTATTAAAAAAAGCGTATAATTGCACAAATCTGTGTTTCACTAATATAAAAGAGAACTTTAAAACATATCGACATGTTTTCATATTTTAAAATATGAATATTGTTATTATGTAAAAAATTCATATGGTGTTTAATAATAGTACCTTGCTCCTCAATTATGAAACTAGACTTCCACTTGCCTTGGCCTTAGATTGAGCTGCTTAGCAAGCACTACCTTTTTGCTTCGGTAAACAAATTAAAATGAATCCATAAAATAATTAAAACATAAACATCCAAAACTTCAACCCCTTATTGAAATAAACAACCATTTACCCCCCCTAAACTACGGTAGACTTACCGGGTTGAGGGTATTATGCTGTTTGAAGCTTTTCTCAAAGTAAGTAGACTACCATATGGATAACATCAACTTCTTCATGTATAAAAAAAACATCAACTTCTTGCTCGAGCTCATGCTCTCCTCCAAATCGTTGGTCTTTGATAGGAACCAAAGAAAGATTCGATTTTTATTATATAAAAACTGAAATAAAAAGATAACTTGAGCACAATTGTAGAAATGGTTGCTCTCCCAAGACGCCAGTTGAAGAGGACGTATGCACTGTCCCGAAGAACGAGGAATAATCTCACCTCTAATATCAATATTCTCTCAAAATAAGCATAAGAAATCCATCAACCCCTTCCACCTATAAATAGAGTTAAGAAATAAGGAAAATTACAGAAAACCCCAAAACACTGAAAATTCCCAAAACGTCCCTAAAATTTTGAAATTCCCAAAATGCCCATACCGTTCCAAAAGTGCAGATCTATCATTACTCCGCCCCTGAAAACCATCTTGTTCTCAAGGTGGTGCATGAAATATGTGGGACATCCGTTCCAAGTGAGTTGCATTCCTCCTCCTGGGTCAAAAGGATATGATTGGTCTCCACCGCTTTAACGTCGTCCGGAAGAAAGCCACGGTAGTCGTCAATCACATCTGAAGGTCCTACATGCCTAAAACAGAATTGCTGACAATCGAGCGGACGTTCAACTGAAAACCAATGGTCTTGGGACCATGTAAGAGTGTCGACAGGCCAAGCCGAGTCCTGTAAAGTATCGTCGGGCCAAGGTTGGGCCTACAGGGCTGTAAGCATGGCCTGGGGCCCTGCAGGGCTGCGAAAAGGATCCGCAAGCCCTACACGGGTCCTGCATATGGCTGCGACAGCCCCAGGGGCGTCGGCTAGTGCTTCCACCCCTCGGGGGTCTTCCTTGTCGTCCATGTCGTAGCCGTCGGCTTCGGAAAGTAAACATTCTTCATAATCTACCACTTTTCCTTTCCCTTTTGCAGAAGTCATCGCATTTAGTCCTAGATCTGGGTTTTTTCCCAAATCTGACATTTTCGCCGCCTTCAGATCTGAATTTTATTGCTCTAAATCTAAATTGCATGCCTCCAAAAGTTTCGCATTTTTCCTTACCTCCTCCACAGCTTCCTCAGCCTCTTCTTCCTCAAAGGCTTCCCTTAACTCCTGAAAGAGTTGCTTCCAATATTTCTTTCCTTGCTTTTCCATTAAAGCCGTCGCCTTTAGCCCTAGATTTGGGTTTTCGCCAAAATCTGAAATTTTTACCGCCTTCAGATCTGAATTTTGTTGTCCTAGGTAAAGGCTTTCGACCCCGTCGGATTGCTTAGCCGCCACGAGTTGATCAATTTGTTGTGATATGTGTGCTAGGGTTTGCATGATCCGCTCCGCCTGCGCTTGATACGAATCCTCGCAAGTTTCCGCCATCAGGACCTACGCTATAATACCAAATTGATAGAAACCAAAAAAAGATTTGATTTTTATTAAATAAACACTGAAATAAAAATATAACTTGACCACAATTGTAGATGTGGTTGCTCTCCCAAGACGTCAGTTGAAGAGGACATCCGCACTCTCCCGAAGAACGAGGAATAATCTCACCTCTAATATCAATATTCTCAAAATAAGCATAAGAAATCATTCAACCCCTCCCACCTATAAATAGAGTTGAGAAATAAGGAAAATTACAGAAAAACCCAAAAGACTAAAAATTCCCAAAACGCCCCTAAAATCAGAAAATTCCCAAAACACCCCTAATGTTACAAAAGTGCAGATCTATCAGCCTTCGATGATACCCTCTCCGCCTCGCCCTCTACGCCAATGGTGGTGGCTCCTCTGTCAGATCTGTAGGAGCTGGCGAAGTCCACGTTGAATGACGAGATGGTTTGTTGGGGGACCTAGACAACACCCTCACGGGGTTCCATCATCAGTCTCCAACAATGAGGGGAAGCAAGTCACATGCATAGATCCATCCCACTAGATAAATCTTATACAAATTTAATTAAAAAGATAAGAGAATTTTTTCATGTCCACGAAAATTGCTGCTTTTTGGCAAAAAAAATGCCAGACAAAATGAAGTTCATTATAACTTCATGATCTATTATGAAACTCAACCAAATACTTTGCCTACAAATACTAGCAATAGAAAAAAATTTGATCCTTTCCTGAAAAAATAGAATAATTCATGAAACTAACAAATACACATCTCAACAAAACACATAAAATCATAAAAATCAAGTAAAAATTTAGTGGGTTGGGGCCTTTTGTTGTCAGCACTGACCGTGGAAACCCAAGTTAAGAATAAGAAGCTATGAAGTGACGAGATGCAAGAGAAAAAGGGAGAGGCTAAGCTATATGACGGATAATCAAAACTCGTCTCTTCCTCTTCTGTTAGCCCTGATACTAATTGTTAGGATGGATGAGCACTTGTCAAACCACACAATTAACTTACGAAAAATCAAGAATCGTGGATCAACAATAAAAGCGAATGCCAATCTTCACATAAAATCCGCAACCAATGGTAACATAAGAAATAGAACGCAAACGAGAAAAGAATCATGCATCTGATACCAAGATTTTACTTGTTCTACCCAATTGATACCAAGATTTTACTAGTTCTACCCTATTGTTGATGTGCATTCAGTTGGAGATATCAATATCGCTTTGATCAACTTGAATTATAATACATGTCACTTTGATTCAAGGAAAAGCAAAGCATGTTAAGAACTTTAGAGAATAAAATTATTGAGAAAAATCAACTTTTAACTCTCAACAACTTCTACAATTTTTTCTGTAGATACTACAAGAACTGCAAAACCCACTCCTAATGATTAGCTCCTGAGCTGGTACAAAACATTAGTCAAAACACCATTTAAATATGTTAAAACGGACTCGAAACCTGCTCTGCAATAGAAGATTCGACCCAAATTTAGATTCCTTTTGACCTCTGCCCCCGACATCTCTGTCCACACTTCTGTCAGTGCCTGGAGCACACTTGCTGAGTCCACCACCACCACCACCACCTCTATGCCGATGGCCATTGATCCCATCTCATATGTGAGTTTTGAGAGTGCCCCCACCACTATTCTTGAGAGAGGCAAGCCTTCCATTGTTTCCGCAGCCGAGACCCTGTCCTCACCTGATTTCTCGACCACTGGGGAGTCATTTTCTGTAGATCTCACGACCTCCCTAGTCGTCGACACTTCCGTCTCCGCTGCCGCTGTCTTCACGGAGAGTGTCGTGACGTCTGTCCCCATTCCTGTGTCAGCGACCACTCTGCCCTTCTCGCCCTCTGTCACCGCTTCTGATTCTGCCGCTGCTCCCACTTCTGTGAGTATTCCTGCGTCTCAGCCTCCCACAAAGGCTAAGCATCTTTTAGTGAGCACAGCACCTCACCCTCAACCCGTAGTGGCACCATTTGTCTACGGTGGCCGTGTTCGGTAGCCCCGATCCCCACCTGTTCGACCCTCTGACCCTCCTCCCCCCCGACACCCTAGTTCAGCACCTACATGCTCTAGAGGGGGCAGTTAGTAGGCTCAGAGGTGATTTTTGGGCTCTCTCTGCTACGGTTAGTTCTGTGCAGTCTCGCGTCTTTCTACTCACTGGTATTCAGGTCACCCTGAACCAGATTCTTACGCGACTGTCACAGCCTCCTCAGCCTGCTGCTACCCGTCCCATTTCATAGCAGCCACCACCATCACCGTCCCCACCATAGGACGGTGTTGGTGCTCCACCACCTGCTTAGGCACACACTTGATGCCTCCCATATTTTTGTCGCTGCCGTGATTGCTATCATTTTTTCCGCCGATTTTGCGCACCTCCTCCCCACACATTTTGGTCACTTTTTGTTAAGATTAGTCTATATCTTCCTGGGAGAGAGGAGGTATATCTGGGACTGTTATATTGCACCATCTTGATCTCTGCATGCATCATTTGCATTTCCATCTCATTTTCTTTCATTATCATGCATGCACCCTCAACCACCGCACCCATATCGTATCTGTCCTTGTGCCACACTTAACACATTGAGGACACTGTGCAGTTTAGCTTGGAGGAGTGAGTGTCTCACACACTTTTCGTTTTCTTCATTTTTATTTTCATTTTTTCCACCTTTCTTTATTTTCCACTAATTTTTACCCACTTTTTAATTTTTTACCATGCATCACGTTTTCTTATTTTTTTGTGTGCTGCATATGTATAGCAGTTCTTATTTTTGTTTTATCCTTATTTCTTTTATCCTTTTTGACTAGCTATTTTACGTTTATGTACATATTCTCTTGTCATGCCATCGTTTTTATTTCAGATATCATATGCTATACTCTACCATGCGTTCGAAATGGTAACCTGCATCTTTATTATATGAATATGAATGAAATTCTACCGTTAGCTGAGTCTGATGATTTATATTGTATAATTTTCATAGAAAACACGCCAAGCTTCACGCATTGATTGCCTAAATTTGGAGTACTGCTTTGTTGTCTACTATCACTTCTTTTTGCATGAAAATTGTACGCTTGACTTTCAGGTTGATTGAATGTATGCCACTTTGATATAACTGGATTAGTTTACCTTCTGAAATCAAACTGAGTAGATTACATTACTCTGCTGAAAGTTGTCATGCACATTCTAAAGAGTGAACTGAGTGTTGCATATTTTTCTTTCACGACATATCTCGAACATCATTTCTATACTTAAAATCATTGGTGAATCTCCCTTTAGCAAATCTTATATTGGCATCTTTCCCTTGTTATAGAGTTCACGCTCTAACACCCCAAAATCAAAAAGAAAAAAATACATGCATATCTCTCTATTTTTTGATTTGGGATCATTATTATGTATATAGTTTTTATGAAAAAAAGAAAAAAAAAGAAAAAAGAAAAAAAGGAGAAAAGTTTACCTGTATATATACGATCCCATTTCTTTCTTTCTTTCTTCCCTTTTTTATTTTTCTTGGAGCTTCAAAAATGGGGAAAAGTTGTATTGTTTATTTGATGCCACCACGTTTATAGATAAGCTTGGGGGAGAGGATCAATGATATGGGAGAGAGGGACTACTTATCAGTGCATGACGACCTAAGCTAGGTAATTTTCTATACTCAGGGAGATTACTAGAAATATTACGAAGTCCACGAATTGAAATTTGGCATGCAGTTCATGAATACCACTTCTTTCTACTCTTATTGCTTCATATTGTGTGATGCCTCTTATACTCCAAACAGAAAGTGATCAATTGAAAAGTGTGCGATCTATGATTATGTATATTACTTTGAATGCCTCAGACGATGCTAATTCTAGAATGATTTCATATTTCATATCGTTTTGATATTCTTGGGTTTCTATATCGAATACATATATATATGATCATGATATCGAGATAAAATTCTTTGGCATGTTTTTATTCGTCGTATGCTATTTGAGTAAGCAGCTCTACGTCCTGATAAAATGATCTAGCACCTCCCTCTTCGTTTTCTTTTCTATTATCTTTTTCCTTTTCCCTTATTTTTACCCGTCGGGTTCGCCTTTTTACTCATCTTCCTTGAGGACGAGTAAGAGGTAAGCTTGTGGGATTTTGATCGCTCCTTATATTACACCTTTTTCTGCATGTTTTCATGTCATTTCAATCGCCCATATTGTGTTTTTCATGATTATTCGACGATATCGTGTTGCTTTTCACTATTTCTTGTTTTTATCGTATTTCAGGAAATATGGAGCGATCTGGAGAAAAAATGAGATCAAGGGACTTTCACACGCACCGGAGCATCGCCCACGGCCTTATTTAGGAGCTAGTAGCGCTAGAAGATAAGCAGAAGAGGAAGAAGTTCGATAGAATCACGAGGAAGTGAGGAGGAGAAGAAAGAGCTCCAAAAACAGCTCACTCGGCCGAGCAGACAGCTCATTCGGCCGAGTGAAGGACTGTGTTCGGCCGAGTAAAACGGATACGAGATCGCCTGGATTCAAAGTTCACTCGACCGAGCAGGAAAGTTCACTCGATCGAGCAAGAAACCCACTCGCCCGAGTATGACAGGGGTTTTCCCCCGAAAATCATCCGACTTACTGGAAATTGGAGAAGACCCACTCGGCCGAGCAAGAAAGCTCATTCGGCCGAGTGAAGAAGACCACTTGCCCGAGTGTGACCGGGTGACAGATCCCTGAAACCCCCTATTTCTCTGTTTTTCTGTGGGTTTGTCACTCAGCCGAGTGATATGTTTCACTTGGCCGAGTAGCGCAGTCCGACTGTGTCGCGAATTAGGGTGTTTGGCTGCGCCAGGGACAAATCTGTCAGAAATTTCTGGACGATTTTGACTTGTATTTAAGGCTAGTTGTATTCCTAGTTTTAGGAGAGACTTGAATTTAATTTTGACAGCTATTCTTTTTGTAGATGGAATCATTGAGAGATTTGGAGGGAATGCAGATGGAATCATTGAGAGATTTGGCAAATATCACGCTGAGGCCGGCTGAAATTTTGAAAGTCCTGTAGGAAAATCCAACCTTCCATGCAAATCAATTTATAATGCACGTCACCGATTAAAAAGGGACAACAAGAATGTTGATATTGAAAAAAATTCGGTATAAAATTGATATTAGGTTTTGTGCAAAATAATCACTTGTTGTAAGAAATTAAAAAATATGTTACACATATTGCTACCTTCGTATGGAAATTGCTCCACACTTGTCACTTGTGTGATTTAAGCCCCGCGCACGACGCGCACGATGGGGGTAATTTTGCCCGTCGTGCGCGCGGATGGAAATTGCTTCACACTAGGTGTTTTAACCCCCGCGCATGACGGGACGTAATTTTGCCCGTCGTGCGCGCGGCTGGAAATTGCTTCACACTTTTGCGTTTTAACCCCCGCGCACGATGCGCACGACGGGGGTAATTTTGCCCATCGTGCGCGCGGATGGAAGTTGCTTCACACTAGGCGTTTTAACCCATGCGCACGACGGGGGTAATTTTGCCTGTCGTGCGCGCGGATGGAAATTGCTTCACACTAGGCGTTTTAACCCCCGTGCACGACGAGGCGTAATTTTGCCCGTCATGCGCGCGGCTGGAATTTGCTACACACGTTGCGTTTTAACCTCCGCACACGACGCGCAAGTCAGGGGTAATTTTGCCCGTCGTACGCACGGAAGGAAATTGCTTCACACGTTGCGTTTAACCCACGCGCACGATGGGAGTAATTTTTCCCGTTGTGGGCGCGGATGGAAAATGCTCCACACTTTACGCCCCGTGCGCGCGGTTAAAACACACGTGCACGCGGTTAAAACGCCCCGTCGTACGCCCCGTGCACGACGGGGCGTAATTTTGCCCGTCGTGCGTGCGGCTGGAAATTGCTACACACATTGCGTTTTAACCTCTGCGCACGACGCGCACGACGGGGGTAAGTTTGTCCGTCGTACGCGCAGATGGAAATTGCTTCACACGTTGCGTTTAACCCACGCGTAAGACGGGTGTAATTTTGCCCGTCGTGCACGCGGATGGAAAATGCTCCACACTTGTGCCATTTAAGCCCCTCGCACGACGCGCAGGACGGGGGTAATTTTTCCCGTCGTGTATACAGATGGAAATTAATTCACCCGAGACATTTTAACCCCAGCGCATGATGGGGCATAATTTTGCCCGTCGTGCGCACGGCAGGAAATTTCCACACACGTTACGTTTTAACCCCGCACACGACGCGCACGACGGGGTTAATTTTGCCCGTCGTGCGTGCGGATGGAAATTGCTTCACACTAGGCGTTTAACCCATGCGCACGACGGGTGTAATTTTGCCCGTCGTGCGCATGGATGGAAAATGCTCCACACTTGTGCCTTTTAAGCCCCGCGCACGACGCGCACGACGGGGGTAATTTTGCCCGTCATGCGCGCGGATGGAAATTAATTCACCCTAGACATTATTTTAACCCCCGCGCACGACGGGGCGTAATTTTGCCCGTTGTACGTGTAATGCCCTACCAGCTACTGCACAAGTACTAGAGGGGGGGTGAATAGTACTTTAAAATAATAAGGAGTATAATTCCAAATTAAATTGCAAACAACTACCAAATCAATTTGCGGAAGCTTAAATTGAATGACAACACAAAATTAACAATGCTAACAAACGAAGTTAATGGGTTCGGATCCACCCAAGTCTCCCCGACTTGTTCCCGGTGATCCTACGTCCCAACCACCCGGATCCCTTCCGGATACTTGAGTTAGAAACCCTAACTCAAGATTTCCACTATGAATATCTTGTGAAAAACCTTCACAAGATCAAATCATACATGCAATAGCAAAGTGAATCCCACAACCCGGGATCACAACCTTTCTCTCACAACCGAGAGAATCACAAGCAATATAAATGAGTTATATTGAAATAAACAAATCTTACCACAAAATCCTATACCTTGAGTTTTTCTTACCCAAATGGTGAAATGAAGGATTTGAGGAAGATGAAGTCACCAAGACCTAGCACCAAGGAAATGACCAGCAATCGGTGCCTAGGAATGAGTTGGAGACTTGGATCAAGTAATAGCTTGAAGAGCTCACCAAGAACAAGCTTCTCTCTAGATCTAGAAATGAGAGAGAATGAGTTTCTTGTGAGGAAGAGAGCTTTAGATTTGAGGGAGAATAGCTATCTCTTTAGAACTCAATGAATCTCTGAATGGAAGCTCTAACCTAGATAGAAATGACCTAGGTTCGTATTTATAGGGTCCCATAAAAACAAGTTAGGTCATTCACCAACGGATAGAAATCTGTGAGAGTTAGTCGGTCAAAGAACAATCACTGACCGACTAGTTCATCAACTAGTCGCTCAGCCAAACAACGTGGACCGACTAAGAGTAGATCTGAGAAGAGATAGAATTTCAGACCTAGAAATCTAGTCGGTCCAAGAAGACTGTCTGACCGACTAGTTTCACAACTAGTCGGTCAGCCAATGAATGTAGACCGACTAAGAGGCAAAAATAACTTAGTCTGAATGCAAAGTGACTTAGTCGGTCCAAGAACAAAAGTTGACCGA
Source organism: Scilla litardierei (assembly GCA_030789695.1). Lineage (NCBI taxonomy): Eukaryota > Viridiplantae > Streptophyta > Magnoliopsida > Asparagales > Asparagaceae > Scilla > Scilla litardierei. Next base: position 145,151,908 of record CM061133.1, on the reverse strand, counting down.
CTAATTTGTCAACTAGTCGGTCACCAAACGTTCTTAGACCGACTAACGGTAAACAGTAGCTTAGGAGAATTTTAGCATGAACAGTAAGTCACAACTAGTCGGTCAAAGAAGCATCACTGACCGACTAGTTCACAAACTAGTCGGTCGGTGAGTCAACGTAGACCGACTAACTATAAACAGTAAAGTCCAAGAAATTAAGGAATCAAACTAGTCGGTCCAAGAACAGTTGCCGACCGACTAGATCACCATCTAGTCGGTCAGTACTTGTTCTTGTACCAACTAACATGCACAAACAAGTCCGAATCGAAGCGCGACGCTTCGAGGAAGTTAGAATGAACTTGTGCAAGGATCCTAGAGCTACGAAATGAGCGTAATGAAGATAGAAACGTAAGATATACTCAAGGCTTAACATTCTATATATCGAAGCTAAAAGACTATAAATAAAACCTTAATAAACGGTCTTCGAGAGCTTCGATTGAATCTTCATAACTTCCAAAGCGTCGCAAGAGCTTCAACGAAGCTTTAGGCATGAATATGAGCTTTGGGAAGTGTTGAGATGTCGCTTTGAATGTTCTCGTGAATTTGGCGACGATCTCCAAAAACTGCGCTCACAAATTGTTAGTTCATGGATTATTTATGTTTGCTCATCATCAAAACCAAATCCGGGGAGTCCAATATTCAACATTCTCCCCCTTTTTGGTGATGACAAACCAACATAAATAATAATCAAAAATAATGATTCAAATGTAAAATACTTACTCCCCCTGCATTGATGACACGTTAATTCCAAAATGAATATATATGAATTGCATCAATCAGACGAGTAAGATATATAATGAGAATCGATTTTTGAAATATCGGATTTTGAAAATCGTTATATGTATCTTAACTCCCCCTGAATCTAACATATCAAACTAGATTCTTGGAAATTGAGTTAAATTTTCATTTGCGCTATTTATTATCATTATCTCTCCCCCTTTGGCATTATCCCAAAAATGGGGGGCATACAACGACAACAATTAGGAAATGTAAAAATCCAACATCGGGAGTCGTAGACAAAGACAATGGAACTAATTGACACCAAGGGAAAAAATGTGGAAATCAAATCAAGGTGTGTCAAAAATGTCCATTATCAAAGAGCGATAATCAAAATCATCAAAAATAACAAATAATTATTCATTTCTTGAATAAAGAAACATACTCTTCAATATTCAATATTCTCGGCTAAATTTGTGCATGGAAAACAATTCTATATAATTATAGAAATATAATCTATTTAACCAAGTTTTTTTTAATCATCGAGCGACGAATTCACATTTCAAATGCATTCAACGAATATATATATAAAAAATGCACGACGAATAAATGACGAAGTGAATGACGATGAACATATATATATATGTAGAGACAACATGAGTACATCCAAAAAGATATCACATCGAATATATGAGGTACATCATATCAAGTGCTACATATCATCGATATAATCAAAAAAAATACATCATCAACATCAACATCATCAAAGTGTATCAACATACATCAAAACAACATCATAACATAATATCCAACTCCGACATCCAGAAATCGCAAAAAATACATCAAAACATCTCTCAAACCCCATCCTAACCCAAAATACTCTCACTAAGATATATCATCCAAAGCGTAGTGTAGAGTCCTCGAAACAAGCGATCACGAGGGGGTGGCTGGATCTACAGACTCCGTGGGTCCAGTCGACGGAGTGGACTCAGGCTCTGCAGGGAGTAGAGGTGTCTCAACAGATGGAATCGTCGGGGCAGGAGTGGAGATCTCAGCAACAGGCTCATCAACGGGAATCTCAACAGCAGCAAGGGTCTCGACAGAAGCAGCAGCAGGAGTGTCAACAGCAGCAGGAGAGACACGAGCAGGCTCGGAAGACTGGTCAGCAGCAGGCTCAGAATGCTGAAGAGCTGAAGCAGAAGGCTCTGGAACACCGGAAGTGGTGCCAACTCCAGGAGCAGAAGTGGAAGTACCAGCAGCAGCAGCAGTGGCCTCATCGCCACGGGCAAGAGAAGTGACAAGCTCGTCAATCTCCTCATCGTCCATCTCCTCGGCCTCAGACACTGAAGGAGGAAGATCAATCCCCATCAGACGAGCCATACGGCAGACGACCTCCTCGGTACGAGCCAAACGTGACTCGTGCCGACGAAGAAGGCGTACGACATCGTCCAATGTAGCAGGACGAGAGGGGGCTGCAGCAGCGGACGGAGAAGCCTGAGAAGCAGATGCGGTAGACCTCTGCACGTGACGAAGAGCCGCTAGAGATTTCTTCACGACCGTCGCGTTCAGAGGCGTACCCAAGGGACGCTCATCGTCAGGAGGGAGAGGGACTCGGAAATGACGGAATACAAGAGTCAACAAGCAGGGGTATGGAATGTGCGCAGACTTATTGGTCTTGCGTATACACTCGAAAGAATCCATCTTATCGAGTATCACGCGAGCCCAATTAATCTCGCACCCCAAGAAAAGAGTGTAGATCAATTTCAAGAACGGCTGGGATGGGAGTGAAGAGGATCCATACTTAGGGAGGAGACATGACTTCAAAATCAGGTTAAGAACCCACGCATTCGGCTTAAAAGATTTCGAAGGAATACCAATGAATGCAGAGGGGATAACCTGGAAAATCTCAGAAAGAATAGACTGATCCAAGGAAGAAATGTCATCGACGGAAATGTCCAAAGGGAGGAGACCACACGATGAACAACCAAGAATCTCCCCTAAGATTTCTGCCGTGAGAACTATAGGAGTTCCCAAGACAGTCGTCTCAATGGAGTGGCTGGCATCGTACTGGCCTCGAATACGATTGGCATAGAACAATTTCACGAGGCGAGGATACGGTTTGGGATTGGCCTTGGGGTCGAATCGGAGATAATCTAGAAGACCACTATAGGACAGAAGATCAGCAAGGCCGAGAAAATCAGAAAACTGAACGTAATGCTCTAACAACAGTGGACAGTGCTCTATACGGTTGTACGCTGCGAGACACTGAGGGTCATCGCGGCACAACGATATGTCTACACCGCCGACTGGCATAGGAGCTTTACCCTTAGCCTTACGGGTCTTCGGAGGTGGAGTAGGTTCCCTAGTAGGCTCATCCTCGGGGATAAATTCAGGGTCAGATTCAGGAGGAATACCAGGTGTGTGGAGAGTGGGCTTTTTAGGCAAATTCTTTCTAGGTTTTAGCGATGCCGTCCTCGGCTTCTTAGGAGGAGGCGAAGATGGAGAGGCTTGGGTTGACTTGGCACGACGCTTAGGCTTCGGGGGATTCCTAGGGTCGGAAGGCCCTACGGTCATAGGAGAAGCCCCGGAAGAGGCGATAGGAATTCTAGTCTTAGCCATAGCACTACGAGCACAAGCACACGACGATAAGATCAAAAAACAACCTAGAGATCACAAGATAACAAACCCTAAGATTCGAAAAACACAAGCCCTAGGTTAGAAATTGAAACCCTAGGAGCTAGAGCTTGAAATCAAGGAAAGCAAACCCTAGAATAGGAAATAGACACCTAGGAGAGGGGGGTTTACCTAGGAGGAGGAGTCGACGGCGGCGGACGGCGGCGATCGACGGAGAAACGGCCGGAAGACGAAGGGTCTCGAGTGGGGGTTTTGGGGTTTTCGGGCTGGAGCAAGTGAGAAGACCGACTAATAGAGAAATTAGTCGGATCCAAATGAGTATAAGTCGGTCGGGAAACGAAAAGACTCAACTGCCCTAACACACTTAGTCGGTCGCAGTATATTCACTGACCGACTAGTTTTCAATCTAGTCGGTCGGTAAGTGTACTGTGACCGACTAACGAAAGAAAATGATAGGAGTTAGATATAGGCTTGATCTAGTCGGTCTGAGTTCATTTGCTGACCGACTAGATGAGCATCTAGTCGGTTGACAAGTGAACTTAGACCGACTAGAGGAGTCCAAAAATTTATAATTGATTTCTCTTCACAAACCACTTGGATGAAACATCATAACTCACTCATTAGTCATCTAAATTACCCCATAAAAACGTCGAAATCTTAAATACGACTTTTCAAATACGAATTCGATCATAAATTCAAATAAATCACATAAAATTCCCAAAAATTCAATTAATCTAGCATGAACAAAATATCGTGAAATCGAATAGCATGCAAGATAATTGAATGAAATATGAATCCTATATCTCGGATTCACCCATAATCCCCAATTCTCGACGCAACCGCACAAAGGAGTCCTCCTTTAGGGGTTTCGTGAAAATATCGGCGATTTGCTTTTGGGTTTCAACGTACACTAAAATGATGTCCTTTTTAGCAACATGATCATCTAAAAAGTGGTGTCGGACATCTATGTGTTTTGATCGGGAATGGTGCACCGGATTCTTTGAAAGACAGATAGCACTTTGGTTATCCACCATGATAGGGCTAGTATCACAGTGAATACCAAAGTCCTTCAAAGTGTGTCTCATCCAAAGAACCTGGGCACAAGCGGCACCGGCGGCAATATATTCCGCCTCGGTGGTTGAAAGTGATACGGAATTTTGCTTCTTGGAAAACCAAGAGACAAGAGAATTTCCTAGAAAATGGCAAGTGCCACTAGTACTTTTCCTGTCGGATTTGCATCCCGCATAATCGGCATCACTATATGAGACTAACTCATACGTGCTAGATTTCGGATAAAGTAATCCAAAATCTAAAGTGTAACTTTGATAACGGAAAATACGCTTTACCGCTACTAAGTGAGACTCCTTAGGTTGAGACTGATAACGAGCACATATGCATACGGCAAACATAATATCGGGTCTACTTGCGGTAAGATAAAGTAAACTACCTATCATACCTCGATATAGACGAATGTCTACATCCTTACCGCCCGTATCCTTGTCGAGATGCGTAGTCGTGCTCATTGGAGTCTTTTTCCCGGAGGCATTCTCCATTCCAAATCGCTTTAGCAACTCCACCGTGTACTTCGTTTGGTGGATGAAGATTGCATCGTTCAATTGGCGAATTTGGAGACCTAAGAAATATTTGAGTTCGCCCATGTGGCTCATCTCAAATTGTTCCTTCATAACATTAGAAAACTCTTCGCAAAGAGCAAAGTTAGTAGCACCGAAAATGATATCATCAACATAAATTTGAACTAATAATATATCATTATTCGCATGCTTAATAAAAAGTGTTGAATCGGCTTCACCCATTTTAAAATTCAAATCCAAAAGAAAATTCTTTAGGCGATCATACCAAGCTCGAGGAGCTTGTCTCAACCCATAAAGAGCTTTCTTTAGTTTAAAAACATGATTTGGAAATTTTTCATTTATGAAGCCCGGAGGTTGAGAAACGTAAACTTCCTCAACGACATCTCCGTTTAAAAATGCACTTTTAACATCCATTTGAAATAGTTTAAAATTCTTATGGCACGCAAAAGACAATAATAATCTAATTGATTCTAATCTAGCTACCGGAGCGAAGGATTCTTCGAAATCAATACCTTCCTCTTGTCGATAGCCTTGAGCAACTAACCGAGCTTTGTTCCGGACGACGACTTGGTTTTCGTCGGTTTTGTTCTTGAAGATCCACTTTGTCCCTATGACGGTGTGGTTCTTCGATGGCAATGGAACAAGCTCCCATACCTCATTCCTCTCGAATTGAATGAGCTCCTCCTCCATGGCTAAGATCCAAGCGCTATCTTCGCATGCTTCATTAATATTCTTTGGCTCTATCGATGAGGCAAAGGCACAATTTGCGAAGTGGTGGACTTGCGATCTCGTCTTGACACTATCATAGATATTGCCGATGACTTGCTCATGGGGATGGTCACGAACCGAATGAAGCCGTTTGGGAATACCTTGATCACTAGGAACATTCTCAACAACTTCATTAGTTGGGTTAGTCTCAATAGAATCAATAGAATCATTAGACTTAGAATTATCAAACGAATCACATAAAACATCCAAAGAATCATTATCATTTGAAATTCTAGTTGGAACAAATCCTTCATTAAATGAGACATGAAGCGACTCCTCGATCGTTGAGGTTCGTTTGTTGAATATCCGGTAGGCTTTGCTACGCATAGAATATCCAACAAAAATCCCCTCATCGGATCTTGGATCGAATTTGTCCAAACTAACATATGTGTTCTTAATAAAACATTTCGAACCAAAAACACGAAAATGTTTAACTTGAGGCAACCTACCAAACAAAAATTCATAACAAGTGTGTTTAGTGCCGGGCCTCAAAAGTATTCTATTAAACACATAGCAAGCGGTGTGTACCGCTTCCGCCCAAAATTGATGGCCAAGTTGGCTATCATCAAGCATAGTGCGAGCACACTCCACTAGCGTCCTATTCTTTCTCTCAACTACACCATTTTGAGGAGGTGCACGAGGGAAAGAGAAGGTGTGAGTAATACCAACTTCATCACAAAATGTCTCGAAAGACTCATTCTCAAATTCACCTCCATGATCACTACGAATAGTGACAATGGTGGTTCCTAAGAGATTTTGTACTTTCTTAACAAAAATTGTGAAGTTTTCAAAAGCTTCATTTTTATTACACAATGAAAATACCCAAGTAAATCTTGAATAGTCATCTACGATGACAAGTCCATACCTTGCATTTCCTAAGGAAGCTACTCTAGTTGGCCCAAATAAGTCTAGATGTAATAGCTCTAGTGGCCGTTTAGTAGAGATGCTTTTCTTAGGTTTAAATGAAGATTTAGGAAGCTTGCCACGTTGACAACAATCACAAAGACTTTTCTTTTCAAAAACAAGCTTCGGAAAACCTTTAATAGAATTTAATTTCGAAAGCTTATAAAGTGTTCCAAAGTTCACATGTCCAAAGCGTCGATGCCATAAGTGTTGTTCACGTGTGTTGGCAACGAGACATTGTTCATATGACTTAGGAAGATCCAAAATATAAATGTCTTTATGACGAGTTCCGGAAAATAATAGTTTATCATTATCTTTTCTTAAAATATGACACAATCCTTTCGCAAAACTAACTTTGTAACCTTTGTCACAAAGTTGGCTTATTGAAATGAGATTATGATTTAAACCACTAACAAGATAAACATCACTAATTAAGGGTTTAGAGGGGTTACCGACTTTACCAACACCTATGATGGTTCCGCTCTCGTTGCCTCCAAATACGACGCGGTTTCCATTCGCAATGGGAACCACTCCGGAGAGCAATCGAGCGTCACCCGTCATGTGTTTTGAACACCCGCTATCGAGTATCCAATTCCCTTTGGAGCTAAATTTAAATTTGTTGCTCCTTTTCTTTTTCTTTTCCTTGAGTACCTAAAGATAGAAACTTTCATATCATGGTACCCAAGGTCATTGGGTCCAAGGGATTAGACCTTTGGAAGCCAAGTCCAATTGGACTTAGACTTCCCCACATAATTCCTACTATGCACAACATCCGAAAAATAAGAATTCATATACATTTGTTTTTCATCCATGCTAGTGTCCTTTGGGCTCCAAATAGTGAAAATTTTGGGAGCCATCATCCTATTGGGTGCATGCATGCGACGTTGATTTCTACGTGATGCATGTTGTGGATAGGCATACGGGACATGATGGAATGGTGCACGATGAGAATTATTCATATGATGCGGTGGGTGTACATATGCATGTGTGGGAACACGTGCGTGAGGGTGTCTCACATGGTGTGCACGTGCCCGAGAATGTGTTGCATAAAAATCATCATATGTGTGAGAGGGTGGAGTAGGACGTGTGTTCCTACGTGGCATGGTATTGGTGTACATATAAGCATGCCCCTTCTTTGGAGGTCCACCCAAAGTGGGTTTCTTTCCAAAAGAGGACGTGGACGAGGTGGAAGCACCATTGGTAGATGAACTACCAATAGAGTGTTTGCTACCACTCGTAGAGTCACCGGAAGTTGGCCTAACAAAGGTAGTGGCCGCTTTGGATGGACATCCCATCGTATACCCCAAACCAATGTGGTGATTGGCCGGAAGTAAGTCACTTAGGATTTTATCCAAATGGTCCTTACCTTTGTTGAATTTGTTAATTCGGCCCAATGTGTTCTCATATTTCTCTTTGAGAGAACGCAAAGAAGTATCCAAAGTGGATATTTGCGATGTGAGCACAAAAACACGAGATTTAAGATTCTCGTTCTCAATACTCAAAGTCGAGTTTTGAGAAGTTAAATCCGCTATTCTATGTTCTTCCGGATCATCTATGCTAACATGTTCAAGTTTAGATTTGAGATTAACAATCTCATTTCTTAACTCTTCAACAACGGTGTCGTTGTTGGTGATGATATTCTTAGGCGATGTTTGAATGCTAGCTAGGTCATCTTTTACCTTAGTATATCTATTTACTAACTTAGTGTATTTTGACCAAAGTTGAGAGTTAGCATTTCTAAGATCATCCATCGTTACCTCATCGCTTTCGTCATCACTATCATCGGAAGAGGAGGATCCTTGATCTTGCTCCTCTCTTGCCATAAAACACATGTGCGCTTGCTCCACGTGCTCATCGTTCGACTCACCGCTTGAAGAATCATCGGAGTCGGTGAAGGTAGCTCCGACAAGTCCCTTCTTGTTTCCTTTCGTGTACTTCTTGGACTTGTCATACTTTGGCGCCTTCCACTTCTCCTTTTGCTTATTGAGGGGACACTCCGCTTTCATGTGTCCTGGCTTATTGCACTTGAAACACAAAGGAGAGGAAGAGGCGTTAGAAGAACCAAATTTACCTTTGGTCTTGAAGTTACCTTTTCGGAAGAAACGGTTGAACTTCTTGGCCATGAGTGCCATGGATTCCAAGTCCAACTCGTTTTCCGATTCTTCATCATCGGTTGATGTGGATGTGGATGGAGCGGCTTTGAAGGCAATAGCCTTTTTCTTTGGCTCGTCTTGCTTTAGATAAGACTTCATCTTTTCTTGCAATTTGAGCTTGCTATCCTTGCGTATCTCGTACGACATTAAAGTACCCATTAGTTGAACTACGGTATATTTGTTCATGTCATTACCTTCCTCGATGGCGAAGGTACGTTTTTCCCAAGAAGAGGGAAGTCCTTCAATAAGCTTTGAGCACTTCTCCTTTTGAGTGTAGGACTTGCCGAGGGCCTCTAACTCGTTTATTATGTCAACAAAACGAGCGTAATATTCTTTCATCTTCTCGCCCTGTTGCATATGAAACATTTCGTAATCTTTGTTTACGACTACGAGTTTAGAGTCTCTTACCCGACTCGTCCCTTCATGTAGTATGAGGAGATAGTTCCAAATTTGATATGCACTATTACATGTGCATATCTTATTGAAGTCCTCGGGCTCCAATGCGCATTGCAAGGCATTCATTGCCTTGGCATTGCTTACCTCCGCGGCGACCTCCGCGGTTGTCCATTTCTCAAAGTCTTCTTCTTCGGGCTCGATGTACTCCTTCATTGTAGTCCTCCATAAAGATGCACTTCGGAGGAAGGTTTCCATCCGACATTTCCAGTACCCGTAGTTGGTACCGTTGAAGAATGGAGGCCTCGTAGAGGAATGTCCTTCCATCACCGAAGATGCTCCTTCACGGTTCCTGAAGGTGTCATAGTTGGAAGGTGGACGCACGGTCTTGTTGTCGTTGGCAGACATAGCTGAGTATCTGGCTCTGATACCAAATGTTATGCCCTACCAGCTACTGCACAAGTACTAGAGGGGGGGTGAATAGTACTTTAAAATAATAAGGAGTATAATTCCAAATTAAATTGCAAACAACTACCAAATCAATTTGCGGAAGCTTAAATTGAATGACAACACAAAATTAACAATGCTAACAAACGAAGTTAATGGGTTCGGATCCACCCAAGTCTCCCCGACTTGTTCCCGGTGATCCTACGTCCCAACCACCCGGATCCCTTCCGGATACTTGAGTTAGAAACCCTAACTCAAGATTTCCACTATGAATATCTTGTGAAAAACCTTCACAAGATCAAATCATACATGCAATAGCAAAGTGAATCCCACAACCCGGGATCACAACCTTTCTCTCACAACCGAGAGAATCACAAGCAATATAAATGAGTTATATTGAAATAAACAAATCTTACCACAAAATCCTATACCTTGAGTTTTTCTTACCCAAATGGTGAAATGAAGGATTTGAGGAAGATGAAGTCACCAAGACCTAGCACCAAGGAAATGACCAGCAATCGGTGCCTAGGAATGAGTTGGAGACTTGGATCAAGTAATAGCATGAAGAGCTCACCAAGAACAAGCTTCTCTCTAGATCTAGAAATGAGAGAGAATGAGTTTCTTGTGAGGAAGAGAGCTTTAGATTTGAGGGAGAATAGCTATTTCTTTAGAACTCAATGAATCTCTGAATGGAAGCTCTAACCTAGATAGAAATGACCTAGGTTCGTATTTATAGGGTCCCATAAAAACAAGTTAGGTCATTCACCAACGGATAGAAATCTGTGAGAGTTAGTCGGTCAAAGAACAATCACTGACCGACTAGTTCATCAACTAGTCGGTCAGCCAAACAACGTGGACCGACTAAGAGTAGATCTGAGAAGAGATAGAATTTCAGACCTAGAAATCTAGTCGGTCCAAGAAGTCTGTCTGACCGACTAGTTTCACAACTAGTCGGTCAGCCAATGAACGTAGACCGACTAAGAGGCAAAAATAACTTAGTCTGAATGCAAAGTGACTTAGTCGGTCCAAGAACAAAAGTTGACCGACTAATTTGTCAACTAGTCGGTCACCAAACGTTCTTAGACCGACTAACGGTAAACAGTAGCTTAGGAGAATTTTAGCATGAACAGTAAGTCACAACTAGTCGGTCAAAGAAGCATCACTGACCGACTAGTTCACAAACTAGTCGGTCGGTGAGTCAACGTAGACCGACTAACTGTAAACAGTAAAGTCCAAGAAATTAAAGAATCAAACTAGTCGGTCCAAGAACAGTTGCCGACCAACTAGATCACCATCTAGTCGGTCAGTACTTGTTCTTGTACCAACTAACATGCACAAACAAGTCCGAATCGAAGCGTGACGCTTCGAGGAAGTTAGAATGAACTTGTGCAAGGATCCTAGAGCTACGAAATGAGCGTAATGAAGATAGAAACGTAAGATATACTCAAGGCTTAACATTCTATATATCGAAGCTAAAAGACTATAAATAAAACCTTAATAAACGGTCTTCGAGAGCTTCGATTGAATCTTCATAACTTCCAAAGCGTCGCAGGAGCTTCAACGAAGCTTTAGGCATGAATATGAGCTTTGGGAAGTGTTGAGATGTCGCTTTGAATGTTCTCGTGAATTTGGCGACGATCTCCAAAAACTGCGCTCACAAATTGTTAGTTCATGGATTATTTATGTTTGCTCATCATCAAAACCAAATCCGGGGAGTCCAATATTCAACAGTACGTGCTGCTGGAAATTGCTACACACGTTGCGTTTTAACCCCCGCACACGACGCGCACGACGGGGGTAATTTTGCCCGTTGTGCGCGCGGATAGAAATTGCTTCACATTTTGAGTTTTAACCCCCGTGCACGACGGGGCGTAATTTTTCCCATCGTGCGCGCTGCTGGAAATTGCTACACATGTTGCGTTTTAACCCCCGCGCACGACGCGCACGCCGGGGGTAATTTTGCCCGTCGTGCGTGCCGATGGAAATTACTTCACACGTTGCGTTTAACCCACGCGTACGACGGGGGTAATTTTGCCCGTCGTGCGCGCAGATTGAAATTGCTCCACACTTGTGTCTTTTAAGCCCCGCGCACGATGCACACGACTGGGGTAATTTTGCCCATCGTGCGCGCAGATGGAAATTGCTTCACACTAGGCGTTTTAACCCCCGCGCACGACGGGGTGTAGTTTTGCCCGTCGTACGCGCGGCGGGAAATTGCTAATCACGTTGCGTTTTAACCCCCGAGCACGACACGCACGACGGGGGTAATTTTGCCCGTCGTGCGCGCGGATGGAAATTGCTTCACACATAGCGTTTAACCCACGTGCACGATGGGTGTAATTTTGCACGTCGTGCGCGCAGATGGAAATTGCTTCACACGTAGCGTATAACCCACACGCACGACTGGGGTAATTTTGCCCATCGTGCACTCGGATGGAAAATGCTCCACACTTGTGCCATTTAAGACCCGCGCACGACGCGCACGACGGGGGTAATTTTGCCCGTCGTGCGCGCGGATGGAAATTAATTCACCCTAGACATTATTTTAACCACCGCGCACGACGGGGCGTAATTTTGCTCGTCGTGCACGCTGCTGGAAATTGCTACACACGTTGCGTTTTAATCCCCGCACACGATGCGCATGACGGGGGTAATTTTGCACGTCGTGCGCGCGGATGGAAATTGCTTCACACGTTGCGTTTTAACCCACGCGCACGACGGTGGTAATTTTGCCCGTCGTGCGCACAGATTGAAATTGCTCCACACTTGTGCCTTTTAAGCCCCGCGCACGACATGCACGACTGGGGTAATTTTGCCCGTCGTGCACGCGGATGGAAATTGCTTCACACTTGGCGTTTTAACCCCCGCGTACGATGGGGCATAATTTTTCCCGTCGTGCACGCGGCTGGAAATTGCTACACACGGTGCGTTTTAACCCCGCGCACGACGCCCACGACAGGGGTAATTTTGCCCGTCCTGCGCGCGGAAGGAAATTGCTTCACACGTAGCGTTTAACCCACGCGCACGAAGGGGGTAATTTTACCTGTCGTGCACGCGGATAGAAAATGCTCCACACTTGTGCCTTTTAAGCCCCGCGCACGACGCACACGATGGGGGTAATTTTGCCCATCGTGCGTGTGGATGGAAATTCATTCACCCTAGACGTTTTAACCCCCGTGCACGACGGGGCGTAATTTTTCCCATCGTGCGTGCGGCAGGAAATTGCTACACACGTTGCATTTTAAGCCCCGCGCACGACACGCACGACGGGTGTAATTTTGCCCGTCGTACGCGCGGATGGAAATTGCTTCACACGTTGCATTTAACCCACGCGCACGACGGGGTAATTTTGCCCGTCGTGCGCACTGATGGAAAATGCTCCACACCTGTGCCTTTTAAGCCACGTGCATGACGCACACGACAATGGTAATTTTGCCCGTCGTGCGCGCAGATGGAAATTAATTCACCCTAGACATTATTTTAACCACCGCGCACGATGGGGCGTAATTTTTCCCGTCGTGCGTGCTGCTGGAAATTGCTACACACGTTGCGTTTTAACCCCGCGCACGACGCGCACGACGGGGGTAATTTTGCCCGTCGTGCGCGCGGATGGAAATTGCTGCACACGTTGCATTTTAACCCACGGGCACGACGGTGGTAATTTTTCCCGTCGTGCGCGCAGATTGCAATTGCTCCACACTTGTGCCTTTTAAGCCCTGCGCACGACGCGCACAACTGGGGTAATTTTGCCCGTCGTGCGCGCGGATGGAAATTGCTTCACACTAGGCGTTTTAACCCCCGCATACGACGGGACGTAATTTTGCCCGTCGTGCCCGCTTCTGGAAATTGCTACACACGTTGCGTTTTAACCCCCGTGCACGATACGCACGACGGGGGTAATTATGCCGGTCGTGCACGCGGATGGAAATTTCTTCACACGTTGCGTTTTAACCCACACGCACGACGGTGGTAATTTTGCCCGTCGTGCGCGCAGATTGAAATTGCTCCACACTTGTGCCTTTTAAGCCCCGCGCATGACGTGCACGACTGGGGTAATTTTGCCCGTCGTGCACGCGGATGGAAATTGCTTCACACTAGGCGTTTTAACCCCCGTGTACGACGGAGCGTAATTTTGCCCGTCGTGCGCGCGGCTGGAAATTGCTACACACGTTGCGTTTTAACCCCCGCGCACGACGCCCACGACGGGGGTAATTTTGCCCGTCGTGCACGTGGAACGAAATTGCTTCACACATTGCGTTTAACCCACGCGCACGACGGGTGTAATTTTGTCCGTCGTGCGCGCAGATGGAAAATGCTCCACACTTGTGCCTTTTAAGTCCCGCGCACGACGCGCATGACGGGGGTAATTTTGCCCGTCGTGCACGTGGATGGAAATTAATTCACCCGAGACGTTTTAACCCCCGCGCACGACGGGGCGTAATTTTTCCCGTCGTGCGCGCGGCAGGAAATTGCTACACACGTTGCATTTTAACCCCCGCGCACGACACGCACGACGGGTGTAATTTTGCCCGTCGTGCGTGCGGATGGAAATTGCTTCACACGTTGCATTTAACCCACGTGCACGACGAGGTAATTTTGCCCGTCATGCGCGCTGATGGAAAATGCTCCACAACTTTGCCTTTTAAGCCCCGTGCATGACGCACACGACGGGGGTAATTTTACCCGTCGTGTGCGCGAATGGAAATTAATTCACCCTAGACATTATTTTAACCACCGCGCACGACGGGGCGTAATTTTCCCCGTCGTGTGCGCTGCCGAGAATTGCTACACACGTTGCTTTTTAACCCCCGCGCACGATGCGCACGACGGGGGTAATTTTGCCCGTCGTGCATGCGGATGGAAATTGCTGCACACGTTGCATTTTAACCCACGCGCACGACGGTGGTAATTTTGGCCGTCGTGCGCGTAGATTGAAATTGCTCCACACTTGTGCCTTTTAAGCCCTGCGCACGATGCGCACGACTGGGGTAATTTTGCCCGTCGTGCACACGGATGGAAATTGCTTCACACTAGGTGTTTTAACCCCACGTACGACGTGGCATAATTTTGCCTATCGTGCACGCGGCTGGAAATTACTACACACGTTGCATTTTAACCCCCGCGCACGACACGCACGACGGAGGTAATTTTGCCCGTCGTGCGCGTGGAAGAAAATTGCTTCACACGTTACGTTTAACCCACGCGCACGACGGGGGTAATTTTTCCCATCGTGCGCACGGATGGAAAATGCTCCACACTTGTGCCTTTTAAGCCCCGCGCACGACGCGCACGACGGGGGTAATTTTGCCCGTCGTGTGCACGGATGGAAATTAATTCACCCTAGACATTTTAACCCCCGCGCACGACGGGGCGTAATTTTGCCCATCGTGCATGCGGCAGGAAATTGCTACACACGTTGCGTTTTAACCCCCGCGCACGACGCGCATGACGGGGGTAATTTTTCCCATCGTGCACGCGGATGGAAATTTCTTCACACGTTGCGTTTAACCCACGCGCACGACGGGGGTAATTTTACCCGTCGTTCGCGCGGATGGAAAATGCTCAACACCTGTGCCTTTTAAGCCCCGTACACGACGCGTACGACGGGGATAATTTTGCCCGTCATGCGCGCGGATGGAAATTAATTCACCCGAGACGTTTTAACCCCTGTGCACGACGGGGCGTAATTTTACCTGTCGTGCGCGCAGTAGGAAATTGCTACACACGTTGCGTTTTAACCCCCGTGCACAACGCGCACGGCGGGGGTAATTTTGCCCGTCTTGTGCGTGGATGTAAATTGCTTCACACGTTGCGTTTTAACCCACGCCTACGACGAGGGTAATTTTGCCCGTCGTGCGCGCGGATGGAAATTGCTCCACACTTTTGCGTTTTAATCCCAGCGCCCGACGCGTCCGACTGAAGTAATTTTGCCCGTCGTGCGCGCGGATGGTGCACGATAGGGGTAATTTTGCCCGTCGTGCGCACGGATGGATATTGCTCCACACTTGTGCGTTTTAAGCCCCGCACACGACACGCACGACGGGGGTAATTTTGCCCCTTGTGCGCGCTGATGGAAATTACTTCACACTAGGCGTTTTAACCCCCGCGCACAACGGGGCGTAATTTTGCCCGTCGTGCGTGCGGCAGGAAATTGCTACACACGTTGCGTTTTAACCCCCGCGCACGACGCGCACGACGGGGGTAATTTTGCCCGTCGTGCACGCGGATGGAAATTGCTTCACACTAGGCGTTTTAACCCACGCGCACGACGGGGGTAATTTTGCCCGTCATGCGCGCGGATGGAAAATGCTCCACACTTGTGCGTTTTAAGCCCCGCGCACGACAGGGGTAATTTTGCTCGTCGTGCGCGCGGATGGAAAATGCTCCAAAATTGTGCGTTTTAAGCCCCTCGCATGACGTGCATGACTGGGGTAATTTTGCCTGTCGTGCGCACGGATGAAAATTGCTGCACACTAGGCGTTTTAACCTACGCGCACGATGGGGGTAATTTTGCCCGTCGTGCGCACGGATGGAAAATGATTCACACGTTGCGTTTTACCCCCCCCCCCCCCCGCACGACGGGCACGACGGTGGTAATTTTGCTCGTCGTGCGCGCCGATGGAAATTGCTCCACACTTGTGCATTTAACCCCCGCACACGACGCCACGCATGACGTGTAGGCTGTAGCGCGTTGTGCGCGGGGAATAATTTACTCCGTTCTGGGTTGACGCGCACAACGGTGCCGAATAGTGTACAATATTTCTTTGAAAAGGATTTAAAGGGCGCGATGGTAATTGCACCAATAGTTATAAAATGTTGCTTTGAAAGGGGCTTTAAGGGCGTGATGGTAATTGCCCCAAAAGTTCCGGTTGCGTAAGGGCACGTTGGTAATTGCACCAAAAGTTCCGCATGTTCCGCTTTTAACAACAGCCGGGGGATCGAATCGGACGGCAGGGAGGGGTCGAGCGCAGGAATCCCATCTTAGCTTGAGCGCAAGTGCATTTTACCCTATATATATATATGTATATACACAACTGCAAGGAGAGTTGTGCTTATACAGTTTTGAATTGTTGTCCTCTTCTTTAAGAGGTTTTGGATTCAATTCCCTTTAACTACGACTTTTAGACATAATACGTTTCCCTCATACGATATATATTATATTGAAAATGGAGAGCATAATTCTCGGAGAGGGCGATCCCGGCGATCCCATTGTGAGTGACGACGGCGTATCAAGCAATCAGGAACTTGAAGAGGTTCTCAATGGCGATCCTGGTGGTGGTGGTTCTCCTTGTATTCGGGTGGCTGAAGGCGGGTCTGGTGATGTTGGGATTCCGAGCGCTGGAGATCGGGTTTCTGGAGATGGTCTTTGGACTATTCTTCATATGACTAATGGTTCTGGCGGTGCCCTAAGCCATGTTGGTCGCTCGACGGGTGATAGATCTGACCTTAAAAGTAGTTTTGGGGGTGATAAGGAAGGAGTTGCTCCGGGATGTGTCCCATTGGAAGGCGGGGCTGGATCATCGGGCACACCGGCTGGTGGTATTGGTTTACCTGGGGGAGACCTCATTGATCCTAAAGGCAAAGGCGTTGCAGAAGCAAGTCAGGTTGACGGGGGTTGGAGTACTGTGACCTTTGCGAAGCGGAGGGCGGCCAAGCCTAGCGGCTATCTCCATAATCGCGTTGATCCTATCAATAGGGGTGCTGGGGTGAAGAATTATAATAGAGCTAGAGGCAATCAGGGTGATGGACGGGTTAGCCAGATTTCTGCTCCCCGTGCGGCAAACACTCAGGCAAATGAGGCTGCCCGCCAGATGTTTGTCAAAAGGCCTATTAGACCTGCTGCAAGTATTCAAATTAACCCTGAGGGAGGTAAGATTTCCTGGTTGGATGTTTGTTCACGTCGGCGCAAATATGATGACCCCCTCCTTATGACAAGTATCCCCCCTGTGGGAGAGGTGAATGGGATGGCAAAGATTAGAGTTTCGAACTCACATTTGGAGGCTGGTGTAACTTGTTGGAAAAACTCGCTTGTAGGCTACATATTGGGTGACATCCCGTACTACAGTCAGATTAAGGCTTGGACAGAGAGGTTATGGAAGCTGAAGGGAGGCCTGCAGATCTTCAGTAAGGAGAATGGATTTTTCTATTTCAGATTTGAAAAAGCAGAAGATTGTGAAACTATTCTACATGGTGGTCCCTGGCTTTTTGATGGGCGGCTGGTGGTGCTCCAACGATGGAGCCCCCTAGTTAAACATGACCAGGATTTCCTAACTGCTGTACCTGTGTGGATCCAAATTCACCAACTCCCTCTCCATATGTGGACCAAGGACATATTGAGTATGGTCGCGAGTGGAGTTGGTACCCCTATTTGTCTGGACCGTGCTACGGCGAATTTGAGTTGAATAATATATGCGAGATGCCTGGTTGAGGTAGATGCTAATAAACCATTGGCTAGGAACGTCCTTATTGAGTTGGATGATGAGAGCACATTCCCTGTGACCATTAAGTATGAAGGTGAACCTCCCCGTTGTACCATTTGTTCCTGCTTCGGCCATCTAGATTCTCAATGCACGGTTAAGATAAATGACAAAGAGTTCACTTCAATCCAAACTGAGGCTCCCCCTCCCCATCCTGCTGCGGTGGGTACTGCGAGCAATTTGGACATTGAACCTACCCCCTCTGGAAGGGTGCAGGAGATTGGAAGTGGGCCATCTGCTATGGCATTGGCGGATGAGGGAGAGCTGAATGCTGTGCTACCTAACCCACCCTTAGCTGGATTCGGTGAGATGATACAGGACTCTGTTTTGGGTGATTCCGGTAATGTTTTGGCAGCTCGGCCTTTGGTGGTTCCTTCTTCAACAATTGACCCCCGTCCTCAGAAAAGTGCTCCTACAACTTCCAAGACCTGTGCTCCATCTCCTGTGGTGGCGTCTCCTCTGAATGCAGCACCCCCCTCCATCTTATGCTGTGGATACCTCCGCAGCTTCACCAGTAAACCTCTCTCCCCATCCTATTTCTGCAGCACCTGTGGCTAAGCCTACTTCGGCATCAGATCCTACTGCGGATCGATGGATAGGCCAATTTCCGCGAATAATGTAGGCTCCTCTTCGACTACTGATCTTCCGCCTGACAAGCCTATTATTTGGACATGTCCAGTCCCTGAATGGGAGATTGAGCAAGTGGAATTGGCTGCTTCAGTATCTAAGAAAAAGGATAAATCTGTTGTCACGGTCGCTGCTTCCTCCAGGAGAAGCTCTCGTATTGCAGGTAACTCTGTTGCTTCCCCTCTAAATGGTAGTCTTTAATGACCATTCTCTTTTGGAATACTAGGGGTCTAAATAACCCTACCCGTCGTGCTGACCTTAAGCTAAGATTAAATAAAATACGACCAAGTATTGTTTGCTTGCTTGAAACGAAGGTGGAAGCTGTCAATGAGTCTAGAATTGCTAAGTGCTTTGGCAATAACTGGCTCAGCTTAGATAATAGAGCTATTTGTAAAGGGTGCAGAATTGTGATTTACTACAATGGCACGTACTGGAGCCCGGGAAACGCCTCTATGTCTAAACAACGCATTACTTGCTATTTCTCCAATGCTGATGGATTTAATATGGTGCTCACTGCGGTGTACGGGCTAAATACCTCTACGGGCAGATTATCTCTTTGGGATGAGCTTGTAGCTGATTCTGGATTATGCTCTTCTCTTCCTTGGTTAATTGGTGGAGACTTCAACAGTATCCGGTATTCTAGTGAGAAAGTGGGGGGCCGGCCAGTTGATAGTGTTGCTATGGATGCTTTCAATCACACTTTGGGATGTTGTGGTCTTGCAGAGCTTAAAAGTAGGGGTGGCTGTCTTAGCTGGAATAATAAACGAATAGGGTCCTCTCGCATCTCTGCCCGTCTTGATTGGATTTTTGGCAATGCTCATTGGTTGCACAGGTTTCCACATTCTTTTACAGATTATTCATATTCGGGTACTAGTGATCACACGCCAATGACTGTCTATTTTCAAGCTATTGCTACCTCCTCCCCGAAGACTTTCAGATTTTTCAATTCTTGGGCTACTTATCCGGGCTTCTTCGAGGTTGTTGAGAGGGCCTGGAATGTTTTATTTGAGGGTTCTCCTATGCAGCGGTTAACCATGAAACTTAAACTTCTGAAGCAAATACTTAAATCCTGGGCTGCTAGTCATAAGAAAGGTCTTGACATCAATCAATGCAGAATGCAGGTGGAGATTTTGCAAAATGACCCTAACATGTGTGCTGATGAGAATGTTCAGCTGAAGGAGAAACTTGCATCCTACAAACTGGCACATGCAATGGATGTTGAGGAGGCTGATTTACGGCAAAAAAGTCGTCAAAACTGGATTTCTTTGGGTGATAGGAATTCCAAATTTTTCTATAATGCTATGAAAGCTCGTCAGACATACAATAGTCTTACCCATCTGTTCTCCCCTGATGGTTCCTCGAATTCTACTTATTCTTCCCTTAAAGCCATGGCTCCTAACTTTTTCAGTAATCTCTATAATCAGAGCAGCTATTTGGATGAGTTCTCTAGGCTCATTCCCAGGCGTAAACTGACCCCTGAGGCTTCTATTTGGATGGATCGGGATGTTTCTCCAGCTGAAATTAAAGAAGCCACTTTTCTTATTGGAAAAGATAAGGCCCCTGGGCCTGATGGATTCAATGCATATTTCTTTCAGTCCTGTTGGGGTATTATTGGAGAGGATGTTATTTCTGCGGTGTCATCCTTTTTCAGATCTGGTTGTATTCTTCGCCAGATAAACCATACATTTTTAACCCTTGTGCCTAAAAATTCCAGAGCTACGGAATTGGGAGACTACAGGCCCATTGCTTGCTGTAATGTCATTTACAAAATTATCAGTAAAGTTCTCTGTAACAGGCTGAAGATGGCTATTGGCGAATTGATCTCTCCAAATCAATCTGCCTTCTTAAAGGACAGGTTACTTGCTGACTGTACCCTCATTGCCCACGAGCAAATCCGTGATTTCAGTAATCCCATGGGTTCCAGGGCTTGCCTCAAATTGGATATCCGTAAGGCATTTGATAGTGTGAACAGGAAATTTGTCATCTTCTTGCTCCAGCAGATGGGCTTCAGCTACAGGTTTACCAACTGGATTGATGTTTGCATTTCCAGTCCTACTTTTTCAGTATTGATTGATGGCTCGTCTGAGGGTTTCTTTGGTTCTAATCGGGGCCTTAGGCAAGGTGACCCACTATCTCCGTATCTATTTGTGCTAATTATGGAAGCTTTCTCCCTGCTTATGGCTCGTTCTGAAGCTCTTCACTCTATTCAACCGATGAGGCGTTCTGGTCCCATCTCTCATCTTTTATTTGCCGACGACCTATTGGTTTTCTGCCGGGCCAATGTTTCTTCTTTTAAGGGGCTGAAGGATCTTCTTAAAACTTTTGCCCTCTACTCTGTGCTTGAGATCAACCTTCTTAAGAGTTCGGCAATTTTCAGCAAGGGCACGCGGGACCCCAGAAGCTTGGCCGCTTCTCTTGGTATTAAGTTGGTATCTTCTTTCTCTACCTACTTGGGTTTGCCTCTTTCTTCCAAATACCCTAAAACTATTATGTTTAACCGATTGATTGAAAAGTGCAAATCAAGATTGCAGGGATGGGCTTCCTCTTGTCTTTCCATCTCTGGTAGGATTGAGTTGGTCCGTTCTGTTATTTATGGTATGGTGGGTTTCTGGATGCAAGCTTATTGCCTTCCGATCTCAGTGATCCGCTCTATTAATTCGGCTTGCAGGAAGTTCATTTGGGGTAAATCTTCCTCCTGGGCCTGGAAGGACATGTGTGCCCCTAAGAAAGAGGGTGGAGTGGGCCTGCGAATGCTAAAAGATTTAAACTCAGCCTCTGGTATTCGTTTGACTTGGCGTTACCTTTCTACGGATGGTTTATGGGCAAAATTCATGCGGAAAATTCATATGCCTGCCTATGGATTTTACTCTGCAATTTCAAAACCATCCCAATCTGGTACGTGGAAGTTCTTACTTAAGCATCGGCCTATCTCCCATAAATTGATCAAACGAATTGTGAAAGATGGCTCGACTACTTCTTTTTGGTTTGACAACTGGCACCCCATCGGTCCCTTATACCTACAATGTGATCCTATTGCCGGAACTGCAGATGGCCTTGTTAAAGACTTCTGGACTAATGATAATTGGTCCCCTGAAATCATTAGTGCCCTTCCTATGCTCAATGGCTTCAAATTAACATCTGGAGTTGATTCTTGGTGCTGGACGCGTGGGCCAATATTCTCTCTTCGCAGCGCCTGGGAGGGTTCCCGTGATGCTCTGCCTACTTTCTCTCATTGGCCGGTAGTTTGGCATTCCAACGCTGTGCCGAAGATGTCCCTTGCGCTCTTGAGGGCGTTCCATAAGAAGCTACCAACAAAAGACCATCTTGCGCACTGTGGTGCTGCTACTGACGGGCTTTGTGTGCTTTGTACTTCTCAGGTTGCCGAAACCTGTACTCACATTTTTTTCGACTGCGAGTTCAGTCGTTACATTCTAGTGCGGAGTCTGCTTAAACTAGGATATACTGGGGCGGTGCCTTCTAACCTTGAAGGTGTTGGAGATTGGATTTTGATGAGATACAAGAAATCAGATTGTGTTGGAGTTTTGGCAAAGTCAGTGCTTGGAGCTATGGTCTGGCACATATGGAAGCAGCGCAATTCGAGGTTATTTGGTGGCAAACATTTAGGCAAGGTGGCTCTTTTTGAGGAAATTGCCTCGGATGTTCGTATCACCCTTCGCAACATGGAAATTGATGTCCCCCCTGATGAACAGGCCTTCTCTAATTGGGGTTTTCTAGATTGTGGCTGAGCTTATCATGTAATTATTCTAGTTGTTGGCTGATTTTTCCCTGGTAGGAAAGTGGATTGTAGAGGGTGACGGCGCTTGTGCCCTCTCCCCTCTCTTTCTACCGTCCCGCTGGGGTAATTTAGCTTGTAAATTTGTACCTATTTTTGTTTTTAATAAAGGCTACCACTTACCTGTCATATATATATATATATATATATATATATATATATATATATATATATATATATATATATATATATATATATATAAAATATAAAGGGATATGAGCATTCCTTGTAGGAAATTTCCTACACCGTCCTCATAAAACTTCAATTTCCAATCTTGTTTTCAATAATCACCATCGTTCATTTTGATGTACTTATCATGGATGATGAACATACCAAAAATCAAGTGAATCCACCGCTATTTTACCCTCGATCCGATTGTTACAAATTCAACGTTTTTAGAACAATAGAACTTTTTGTCACGAGCCGATCGAGGGTCAAATCCCCCTAGGGTTCACCCATATTTGGGGTTTTGGGGTTTTAGAATGTGTACAATAATCCTAAGCAAAAAAAAAATTTCAAAATCATAAGTGGACTGTGGTGTTTTTGAAGGACGGTGTAGGAAATTTCCTACACCGAATGCTCACCTCCCTCAAGCCCACATATATATATATATATATATATATATATATATATATATATATATATATATATATATATATATATATATAATGATAAATGGAGTCATCCGAAGTTCACGGTGCCCAGCCTGAGGGCGTTCTGCAAGACTCCACCGGCGGTGCAAAAAACCCGATCTCCTCCCTTACTTCTAAAGGTAATACGGTCTCTAATGCAGAGGAGGGTTGGAAGATAGTCAGCCACGCGAAGAGGAGAGCGGCCAGGGATATTCCCCCCTTCAACCGGCATCAACAGGCGCGAGGTTTTGATTCTCGCCACAGGGCCAGTGGTAATTATGGGGGGCAGGGGTGACCTACGCTATGGGGTACAGCACCCGTCGTGACGATCTGATACAAGCAAGGCCCACCTAAAGGTTAGTACACCAACTATTGTTGCTCACCAAGTTACTGCGAAAATGCCTGTGAGACCGGGCATCCCAATTCGTATCAGCCCATCAGGAGGGAAGCTCTCTTGGGTTGACATATGCTCTTCGAGGCGTAAGTTTGCGGATCCTCTTGTTATGACCCATGTGCCTCCCCTCATTGGAGACGATGGACTACCTAAAGTGCATGTCTCAAGCCCCCTCCTTGAAGCAGGAGCGGCTCGTTGGAAGAACTCACTTGTTGGGTACGTTCTCGGAGATATCCCCTATTACGGTCAGATAAAAGCCTGGACAGAACGTCTTTGGAAGCTTAAGGGAGGACTACAAATCTTCAGCAAAGAAAATGGGTTTTTCTACTTTAGATTCGAAAAGGCAGAAGATTGCGACTCTATCCTTCATGGAGGGCCTTGGTTGTTTGATGGAAGACTGGTCGTCCTTCAGCGCTGGAGCCAAACATTAAAGCATGATCGTGATTTTCTGACGGCGGTACCTGTATGGATCCAAATCCACGATCTCCCGCTCCATATGTGGTCACTTGATATACTTAATATTGTCTCTAGTGGAGTTGGAACTCCCATCTGCCTTGACAGGGCGACGGCAAATTTGGAGCGCATCACGTATGCTAGATGCTTGGTGGAAGTCCAGGCTGACAAACCCCTTGCCCGTTCAGTTATGATTGAACTGGACGATGGGGCCACTCTCACAGTGAATATCAAATATGAGGGTGACCCCCCCCCCCCCCCTGTGCACCTCTTGCTCCTGTTTTGGTCATACCACTGCACAGTGTTCCATTAAGGTGGTCACCGAACTCCCTTCGATCCAAAACACTAATAATAATAGAAAGCAAGGGATGTCTGAAGCTATAATTGAGGCTGAGGAGACCGTATCTGGGGGAAAATCTAATGCGGGCATGGGCGATCAATTGCCGGGTCTGGATGAGGATCCTGCTTTCCAAACTGTTGTCCCCCGTGTGCCTGTAGACTCAACCGTGGTGGTGACTAGGGAAAACAATGCGGATATCAACACAATTTCCTCCGTGCGTAATGCTGTCCATGGCAAGAACTTAGCTGTGACTGACGTTGTACCTCCGGCAGCTTGTATCGAATTGGTAGCATGAACTATTCTGGAAGTGGTGGGTGAGTGCAGTGGGGTCTCCTCAACCCATGCTGCAGAGGAGGGGGCAATGGCACAGGACAGTGCTCCCTTGGTTGCTGACAACCCAGATGCACAACATAGGGCGACGGATGTCTTCAATGAGCCTTCTGGTGTATCTCCGAGAAACCTGTCTGAGGATGAGGACTTGGCAGCCCCAGAGGAATGGACCTGTCCAAACTTGGATTGGGAAGTCGAGCAATCCAACCTAAAGAAATCGATGATGCAGGGCAAGGGAAGTCAAAAACAATCCCACTCTTCCGCCAGGCGTAGCTCGCGTCTTGCAGGATGTCCAATTACCGCTCAATCATCCCAATGAGTGTCTATTTCTGGAATACTAGGGGATTAAATAATCATGTGCGTCGGGCAGAGCTGAAGCTGAGAGTCCGTAAGTATAAGCCTATGATCTTGTGTTTGCTTGAAACCAAAATTGATGCTGGGAAAGTTGGAGGGATCATCAGTAGCCTGGGGAAAGACTGGGAGATTGTACACAATATGGACCAATGTAAGGGGGGAGGATCCTGCTTTGCTATAACAAACTGTCTTGGAGTTGTACTCCTATCAGCTCCTCGCCGCAGCACCTATCTGTTAATCTGGCCAATGGTGGCGGTTTTGTGATGGGGGTCACCGTAGTTTATGCTTTTAATACAGCCACATCTCGTCAGCCACTTTGGGATGCCATGGCAGCTGACTCTATTTTGTTTGGTTCCATTCCTTGGCTAATTGGGGGAGATTTCAACTGTGTTCGCAGCTCTAAGGAGAAGATAGGGGGAAGATTGATTGACCCAATTGGCACTGATGCGTTCAATAATGCAATTGGTGTATGCAATCTTATTGAGCTAAAGAGTATTGGGAACACCTTCAGCTGGAACAATCGTCGGACAGGAAGCTCACGCATTTCAGCTCGATTGGATCGCTCATTATGCAACGTCGAATGGACCCGTTTACTGCCAAATTCCTATTGCGAATATAGGGGAGCTGGGACTAGTGATCACTCTGCGATGGACGTCTACCTACATCCCAAGGTAACGGCTCTTCCCAAACCCTTCCGATTCTTTAACTCATGGGAACTATTTCCAGGATACAAAGATGTTGTGCTTAGCTCCTGGACATTCAATCCTTATGGGTTCCCCATGAAGAGGTTAGTAGACAAGTTGAAACATCTGAAGTTGGAATTAAAGTCTTGGGCGGCAAGAAGCAATGCCAAGCTAGATGTAAACCTGTGCAAAGCAGCGCTTGAATCCTTGCAGAATAATCCATTAATTGCTACGAATGAGGACCTCCAGACTCAGGAAAAAATTGCTATGCACAACCTTGCCAATGCGCTGGATGTAGAAGAATCTGATCTCAGGCAAAAAAGTAGACATTCCTGGCTTTCTCTTGGAGACATGAACTCAAGGTTCTTCTATATGGCTATGAAGGCCCGCCACTCCCATAATAATCTTGCCCACTTCATTAGTCCTGATGGGAATAATAGCATCAGTTCAGATTCCCTCAAGAAGGAGGCGCTGGACTTCTTCATGAACCTCTATAAGCAAAATGATTATACAAAGGAGTTCCCTTGCCTTCCCCCAAAGTGGAAACTCACTACTGAGGCTTCCTTGTGGATGGATCGACGTGTTTCAGCGGATGAAATCAAAGCTGCTCTATTCGGTATTGGGAAGGATAAAGCCCCAGGGCCTGATGGGTTTAACGCCCAGTTTTTTCAACACGAATGGGGTACTGTTGGGAGTGATGTCACTGCTGCGGTCTCCAGCTTCTTCACATCTGGTAGATTGCTCAGGCAGGTGAACCATACTTTTTTGACCCTAGTTCCCAAGACCTCTACGGCTACATGTCTGGGGGATTACAGGCCTATCGCTTGCTGTAATGTAATCTACAAAATAATCAGCAAGGTCCTTTGCAGCAGACTGAAGATGGCTATTAGTGAGCTAATATCCCCTAACCAGGCAGCATTTTTAAAAAATAGATTGCTTGCTGACTGCACCCTTATTGCACATGAGCAGATCAGGGACTTTAGCAACCCGATGGGCGCCAGAGCTTGCATCAAACTCGACATCCGCAAAGCTTTTGACAGTGTAAATAGAGACTTCATATTATTCATGCTAAGACAGATGGGTTTTGGGGGAAGATTTATCCACTGGATTGCCGAGTGCATCACTACTCCATCTTTTTCGATCTTGATAAATGGGTCGCCTGAGGGGTTTTTCATGTCTAATAGAGGGCTGAGGCAGGGGGACCCCCTCTCCCCTTACCTATTTGTCATTGTTATGGAAGGATTCTCTCTTCTCATGGCGAGAGCTGAAGTCACCCGGGCTATTCATCCCATGAAAAGATCAGGTTCTATTTCACACCTATTATTTGCTGACGATCTTTTACTGTTCTGCAGAGCCAATCCCCCCTCTTTCAAAGGCATCAAGGACCTACTCTTAATTTTTCATCAATTCACTGGTCTACATATCAATTGGGGGAAAAGCTCTGTTATTTTCAGCAAAAGCGCTAGGAATCCAACAGTGCTAGCGGACGGGTTGGGTGTTAAGATGGTTACCTCTTTCTCCACCTATTTAGGGCTGCCTCTATCTTGCAAGTACCCCAAGGCACCGCTGTTTGCAAGACTGATCGATAAATGCAAAATGAGACTGTTGGGTTGGTCCTCCTCTCTCCTGTCTATTTCCGGTAGAATTGAGCTTGTGCGTACAGTGATATTTGGGATAGTGGCTTTCTGGATGCAAGCTTATTGCATTCCGTATTCTATTATCAGCGCCATAACTAGAGCTTGTCGCAAATTCATTTGGGGGAATGTCTACTCATGGGCTTGGGCTGACTTTTGTCGGCCAAAGAAAGAAGGATGAGTTGGGCTACGTTTGCTTGATGATCTAAATGTGGCCTCTTCTGTCCGTTTGACATGGAGACTACTAGCAACTAACGGGATTTGGGCCAGATTCATGAGAGGAAGATACAGGGAAGCATCGGCGGGATTCTACTGTGCAAAATCTTCCCCAGCCTTATCGGGTACTTGGAAATTTCTGTTAAAACACCGGGTAACTTCTCAGAAGCTAATCAAGCGTGTTGTCAGGGATGGTTCCTCAACTTCTTTTTGGTATGACAATTGGCACTCTCAAGGCCCTCTATATCATATACATACCCCGCCAGCTGAATCAAGGAACAAGCTTATTAGTGAATACTGGGATAACGGCTGGAAGCTCTCACCGGACATTGAGATCTTGCGGCCACTTCTTCAGCATATTACGTTGACTCCCGGTTGCGACTCCTGGCAATGGGCGAATGGGAGGGAGTTCAGTCATCGCGAGGCATGGGAGGGCGTGAGAACACCTGGCCCGCAGTTCCCTTACAGCAAAATTGTATGGCACCAGTTCATCCCGCCCAAAATGAGTATTGCTCTTCTTAGAGCATTCCACAGTAAGTTGCCTACCCTGGATATTCTATCTAAATGGAGGAACCTACCTAGCACGAGCTGTGTACTGTGTGACTCCAATGCACAGGAAAGCTCACATCACTTATTCTTTGAATGTGAATATTCAAAGTATATCCTCTCTCGAAGCCTTCTAAAACTTGGGCATACAGGCTTAGTCCCATCTACCCTCTCTGGGCTGGGTGACTTGTTTTTGAGGAAATACAACAATGCGGGCTGTTTGGGGGTTCTTGCAAAAGTGGCGTTAGGCGCCATGATTTGGCACATCTGGAAGCAGCGTAACAGGAGGATTTTCGAAGGCAAGATAGTGAGGCGGACAGAATTATTTGAAGAAATAGCATCTGACATCCGAGTAACTCTTCGGGATATTGATCGTGATCATCCTGATGCTATAACCCCCTTCTCTAACTGGGGTTTTTTGGATAAAATGTAATGCGATAGTTTGTATTCTGCTAGGTTTGTTCGGGGTTGTAGATATGTTGGTAGAGGGTGACGGCGCCTGTGCCCTCTCCCCCCTCCATCTGTTTACCCCCTGGGCAGGGCTAGCTTGTACATTTGTTTACTAATAAAGACTAACACTTACTTGTCAAAATATATATATATATATATATATATATATATATTCTTATAACAATATGTAGAAATAGCGAGCAGACTGTAAAATTTGAAAACACGGAAAAAGTGTTAGACGAAGAAAATAATGAGTAGAGTGAGGAAGTGATTGTTTTGCAAATGAAAATAGATTTATACAAAGAATTTTATGAAGTATGAGCTCGATGAATATAAAACTGATATGCAAAAAAATTGAAGTAGCTAAAAAACATTCTAAAAGTATGTACGATAAGTGGTTAAAAATAAATTTAATAGTTTAGAAAGAAATAGATGATATATTGAATTATCAAAATGGTAATAAAGTTTTAAAAATGAATACGAAAAATATAGGTTAGAAAATGGTTAGAGATAGTAACTAAAGATTACGACCAAGAAGGTTTCAAAATCCAAGAATAATTTTTTTTAATTCAACCGAAAAGCAGGAAATCTAAGTATATAATAAGGGGGTTTCAAAAAAGTTAAATTGAGCGAAGAATTTAATAAGGAATATCGAAAATACTTTTAGAGGAATCATGATTTGCAATGGGGAAGATTCGAAAAAATTAACGATAATCGTCATGAAGCGATCATGTAAACCGAGGGCAAAGAATATGATCACATGATCGATACATGAATACGCCTAGCATATGATTCAAGAAAAGCTACGATGGAATTCTACGGTCCATAACACAGAAGTGTAATGATTAGGATTAATGATAAAGATCAGGGGTTTTGATTAATGGATCGACTAAAGATTAGGAAAACTTAGCACTAAGACTTCTAATGATTTAGGCTACGATAGAGATCTCGGGGAAAGGGACCCTCGAGGATCAAGACTGCAATCTCATCTAGAAAATAGCCCTGGAACATCTTCGACGATTATTACGTCATGATGGGCCCGAAATTCGATGAACCCAATCGAACGACTAAAGAAACCCTAGAAATCTAATGTGATCTGAGCTAGGTAAGAAACCACTAAGGAAACTCCTAAGATGATTATACCCATTATTAGCAAAATGTCTGACTAACAATCATGGATGCCTAACTAGGAAGCACGGGCGTCTAACTAAGTCTTCCTATAGTCCAGGTCTAATGGATTTCCCCTATTAGGCTGAGACAAGATGCTCGGGTACACGTCTTCCAGCCATCTAAGACAAGGAAAACGTTCTCAATAGACTCAAATTTATGACACGAATTTACCGAATATTTAATGGATGTTTTATTATTATCGTTGTTTCGATATTTCGCAGGTGCAAAGAGGACCTGCATGGGCCACCACTAAAACCTATGATGCCTCGCTTCCTAAGTATGGAAGGTGAGACGGGAAGAGGTCCACTCAGACTTGGAGCGGTGAAGCTACAGTTTGATAAACGTCTGATAATTTAATCCATTAGCAGGTTTTTTGCATTGTGACAAAACAACAATAATAATAAAGAAGGGTAGACAATTAAAATTATCCAACATTCCAATCCACATATTTTATTCCAAACATACAGAGATAGTCATAAAGTAAAGTACAGAGTCTGAAAAGAAGGCCTAAGCATGGCCGAAACTAAAACAAGTAATGGTGCTACGCACTGAACAACCTAACAGCAGCTCCTAGGAAGTAAACAACAACTAAAGGAAAGTCACCAGCTGAGACTAAGGGTAGAACTCTGGTGTCCTCGAACTGGACGTCAACAAACTGTCGTCCTCAGCAACAAACAGACTCTAAATCTGACATGTGACACCCAAAGAGAAAAGGGCACATGTCAGCAAAAATCTCCAAAAAGAGAAGGAAGATTTCTGTGCAAGGAAACGTAAAGCAGAAGAGTATAACTAGCAGTTCTAAAATAATGAAAATGACATGGCATGTTATTTTGATGAATGTAGCAGTTTAAACATGAGCATGATATGACACGTCGTAGCAAAAGCTACAAAAAAAATTTCACGATTTACTTGTATTCACGATGTGCACAGGGTTTACGCCTTTCAGCTGAAGTTACTGTACGAGTATACTTCTACGCTGAGTGATCGCTTAACCATACACCTCCCACGTGTGTATGGACCGACGCCCATCTTCTGGATCACGAGCCAGGAAGTGTTATTGGCATAGGTTGTGCCTGCAAAGCAGGTGCCTAGCCTCAATAGGTTGTAGGGGTCAGGACCCTACTCGCCGCAGCTTACAAGTTAAAGTAGCGTGTGCTACACATACATGGCAATACAATCAATGCATGAAATGACGTGGCAAAATGCATGAACATGGAAATAAGCAGTTAAAAGTGCGTACAGTTAATTTGAAATTAAACCTGACATGCAGCATGAAATGATAGCATAGCAAGGGTGTCAGATCTAGCTTTGTTGTCAAGCTAGATCAAATAAGGCGTCTAGGCG
The DNA here is from genome assembly GCA_030789695.1 of Scilla litardierei. Classification (NCBI taxonomy): domain Eukaryota; kingdom Viridiplantae; phylum Streptophyta; class Magnoliopsida; order Asparagales; family Asparagaceae; genus Scilla; species Scilla litardierei. Next base: position 145,120,819 of record CM061133.1, on the reverse strand, counting down.
ACTATCATTTCATGTCTTGTCTCTTTTACGCTATTTCACAGAATGGCCTAAGACATGGCCTAAACAAATACTGGCAAGTTTCACTTGCCTGGTGACGTCCGCAATCTCAGTTCAACAGTCCAGATCTGCCTACGTGCTTAATCCCCAATCACCAAACCAACCTACAGTCCTGTATTCAATTATCTTCAATTAGTTATTTAGCCAACAACAAAATTAACGATTTTTATCTTGTTAGACATGCGGTGTGGGTTCCTACGGTTCAGGTATACCTTAACACGACGCGAGAGCTACACTGACATCGGGTAGCCACGTCAGGGGTTGGATTCCGGTATCGTGCAAGGTACGATGACGTCTACGACTTGTGGCGATGACGGCGACCACTAAGGGAAGATGCATGGCATGAAGATGGCCGCATGAGGAGGATGAACGACAGGGGCAGCGATCAAGAGGATCTCACCCTATTGTCGAGTTGCACGCGACTACGGTGCAATGAGGAACAAGGCAAGTGGATGAAGAGGGGCTGTTTGTGTTGTTGTTGGCAATGGGAAGAGGCCGGTTACATGCTAACAAGAGGCCGGATCAAATCGGATCTATGGGAGAAGTGTATGGCAAGAGGAGAAGAGGGTTCGGCTTGCAATAGGTTGAGGGTGAAGCCATGGGGGTTACGAGTAAAGAGATAGCCGCGGGTTGGGGAAAACGGTAGTTTTGAGGGTGGAGATAGTGTGTTCGGCCTGTTTGTGGTGGTGAGGAGCAGTTCGCGGCCTGGGTGCTTGGGGGCGTGGCCTGGTGGTTTAGGGGGAAGCGTGCTGCCTGTTGTGGGTGGCCGGTGGTGGCTAGGCCAGCGGGTGGCTGAAGGGAAGAGGGGATGCGGCCTGTGGACAGTTTTTGGGAGAGAGAGAGAGGGCAAGGGGGTGCGGTTTTGGGAGATGGAGAGGAAATGGGGTGTTCGGCAATGGTGATGGCCGGCAAGGGAGGATGGAGGTTGGCTGCGACAAGGGGAGGAGATGGTCGGAGTTATAGAGAAAGAGGGGAGAGATATGTGCGGCAATGGGCAGTTTTTATAGGAGATGGCATGCCATTGGGAGGATGTATAGGTGGTGATCGGCGGTTTTGGCCGAAGATTATGGCCGAAGTTGATGACTGCGTGGAGGAGACGGGTTCAAGAGATGGCGGCTGAGTTTCGCGTCCTAGAGTTTGGGTTGCGTGAGTGTTTTGATGAGGAGGATTTGTGCTATATGGGTGTAGAAAGGGGTGTGTTTAGAAGTGATTGGAGAGAGAGTATGTGAGAGGGAGGGGGTAGAATTAGGGTGAAGATAGCTAGGAATAAAAATCAACATGTGATACGTATGATGACTTAGGGATTTGGTTTAATTAGATTTAATTAGTGTTTGAGTCTTGAATTAGTCTAGGCTAATTATAGTTTGAAGATGCTTAGTGGAACAAGTGGGTCTAGCGTCATCCGATAATTATAAGAAAAATACCGGAACGACCGTGTCGACGAGAGGGTCGAGACTAAGAAGAAAAGTCACGAGCTAGGGTAACGAAAAACGGAACTAAAAATAAAAAGATCAAACGACGAAGTCTAAAGTTAGGACACCCCTTCATTAAAAGCTGATTTGTGGGAGAACGACCCGTGAAATGACGTTCACAAATAATTCCACAAATAAGTACTCTCTTAGAGGGTCACAACGACATTTCACATCGCACGTTTGGGAAGAAGAGGCAACTAAAAATACGATTACGAAAGGAAGGTACGTGCACGAAAAATGTACGATCGAAAAGCGACCGTGACACCAGCCCAAGTAAGAAATACTTACAAAGAAATTGAAGTGTTTGCAAATACATATAACCTTGACTGAAGCTATTTTGTTAAAGTGATGCTATAGAGGATGAATCTTAATCTCCAAAGAGTATAACTGAAGCTTAGGTAAGATCAAGGAGATTGGCCCAAGAGAAGATTAAAGATTTTAAGAGCTTAGCCAAGAGATGATGGTTTAATGCTGAAAAGCTTTAGAGAAGAAAATGTTTTTCTCTTTTAGATTTTAGCAATTTATTCTCTACCAAACCCTCAGCAAAAATCAAATTATAAAAAACCCATAGTAAATCTTTCCAAAAACACCCCTCAAACGGCTAAAAAACAGCATCCCGTAAAATCTGGAAATATATTGTCAAGTCAAAGTAGTCGACAGCTATGTTAAAGGTAGTCAACTCCCCATATAACGGTAGTCGACTACCTTTATAACAAAGGTCGACTACTTTGGGGTCCAGAGAGCAAAGCTCTTCTCCCATTCAAAATAGTAGACTATTATTATAAATTAATCGACAATATATGGGTTTTTAGTTCCGAAAACTTAGGAAAACTTTTATTGAAACATTTTAAAACATTTTAAAACTATTTTTAGTGTGTTCCTAAGTGTGTTAGGGCTTCTATCAAGGCCTTAACATGCTAAGACAAAATAAATGAACATACATCAAATAAACATTATTATAATGAAGTCCTATGATGCATTTCCATGCTATAAGCTCCTTGACTAGCTTCCTTAGTTCTTTGGCTTTGGTTTAGCTTACCAATCCTCTTGAGTGCTTCTATGATAAGCTCTGAATTCCTGCACTCAAGTTAGATGGCATGTTTGCTAATCATCAAAACTATATGGGGTGACACAATATCTAACACATTTCTCTTAAGCACTTGCAACTCTTTGTGATGTGTTATATCCTCTTCAATATGTTGATCACAACGCTTATGATCTATCCTTTATATATCACATATACATAAAATTAATTTCTTTGCTTTTCGTGAGGAGCCATCAACTGTGTAAGACTCTAATAGCATGATTCCTTCTCTAATGGTGACATGATCATATCATGTCATAGAATGATAGAGACACTAGATGTGCATGTTGATCCTCATTTTGGAACCGTCATTATCTGGTTGGTGTGTTACTGGAATCTAATCCAACTAAATTTGGTCCTGACACTGATAGCTACTATGTCGTCCGATCCCTTCGTCAAGATTATGCCGCTAAGGTGTCTAGGGTATGGAACCTTCAAACCTTATGACACTTTAAGTCTTGAGTCATATGTGATCTCATAGTTTGCGATTGGATGACATAAGTTCATCTCATTAACCCTGGCTAAGGATTTACTATGGGTCCAGTGACTCTTTGTAATACTAACCTCCTCCCATACAGGAGGAGACAAACCCCGTCTAGATGGTCACTTCCTTCACATGCTTCCGAATATACCCAGTGAGTACCTATGTACTAGGCACGATGCTGATATTCGGTAAAAGACAAAGTATAGTATTTCACGTGCACGATCCTTTAGCACATCTATGGTCGTAAGGATTATGTTGCATTAACTGTCACCTAAGAGCTTCTATTTACAGATGGAGTATGATTAACGTATAGAAGCATATTGGCAAGTTGTTTTGTGAACTTGTTCTCAAACATACACATGAGTATTATCTCATGATGTCCCCACATCGAGAGGATATGAGACCAACCACTACCATCATATGGTAGAGATCAACGCACACTGGTCTATCTAGAATATCAATGTCATATCTTGATATTCTTACGACCAGGAATATTTAAGATAGATGTTGAAGCGGATACATTGGGCCTCATTATCATGATCTCGTCATGATCCCAATTTCCTCACATACGTCCAAGGGCTTTACTAATACAATCTCAACATAACAACATGCATACTTAATAGTATAAAATGATCACACAGAAAAAGAGTTACCAAATAGCATATTATTATTTTGAACAAGATGTATTTCCAATTACAATAATCGTCTAAAAGGGCATACATTCCCCAACACCTGTTGGTAGGAATATCAAGACGGTACATTGATATTCCATATAGACCAGTGTGCACTAATCTTTACCTTAACAGTGGTAGTGTCTGATCTCATAGCTACTTGATGTGGAGACATCATGAGACAGTTCACATGTGCTTGCTAGAGGAGAAGTTCACAGAACGACTTGCTGAGAATCTTCTATATTGTCAACATACTCCAACTCTCAATATATGCTCTCAGATGGCAGTTGGTATAGTTTAGTCACTTGACCTAAGACACATAAAGAACCTTACGTATGGGAGGGCTTGCTTAGGCTTTTACTGAGCAATGACAAACACAACTATTGCTATGTATATATTGGGCATAGTCCAAAGCGTGCAAAGGGAGGTGACGGTCAAGAAGGAATTCGTCTCCTTTGGTATGGGAGGTTAATGTTGCAGGGAGTCGATATGAATCTATAGTACATCCCAGGCCATGATGGAGTGGAAATAAGTTTCATCCAACTATTAGACAATGGCATCATATACATGGCTCATGACTTGAAGGTGTTAATGGGGTTTGACACTCTTCCATACCCTAGACACCTTAGCGATATAGTTTTGATAAAGGGACCAGACTACACGGTAGTTGTCAGATAGGCCCAGTTTTGGTTCAATAGAGAGACATATCTCACACTAATCAGATAATGACGATGAAACAGGTGTCTTCACATACAACTAGTGTCACTGATGTACCTATAACACAATCGTAGAGTACAATCGAGTCGCTGTCGAAGTAGGAATCAGTCTTTTAGAGTCTCACATCGATGATGGATCATCATGAAAATCAAAGAAAAGAACTTGATATGTATTTTAGACATACATGATCGATCACAAATGATTGTGATCAACTTATTTGTGTGTGTGTGAAGCATACTGCAAGGAGTTGCTAACATGAATAAGAAATATTCGTAAAGAGTTATAAATGTTTCAGCCAAAAAGGAAAGCTAGAAACTCCACAAACCCATGCCCTAACTAATAACGACAATGATGCCTGATGAGGCATCGTCATCGGCTAGGCGACCCGACCACAATCGTCGACGACAATCCGATGGATGGTCGGCCAGCCTACAGGCTAGCTAACAAGGCTGGTGACTACGGCTGCAGCTGGGCCCTACCCAGCTGAACGTGGAGGGGCCAATAAAGGGTGTGGGTATGGGTTATTACGGTGTGAGCTTAATCCAAGTATTGGATCTAAAAACCAACCCAAACACAAAGAGTTTGACTTGAATAAAAAATCTCAAGCGTTGTAGGATTTCAATGAGTTTTGATCTTTTAATTCAACCATGTTTTTGTACAAGAATATGATTCAAATCTAGAATCCAATTGGGACTAAAAAAGTTCATGAAAAAGCTTTCTTTATTTACGCATTTCGGAGTATGGTTGAACTCCTAACCAAATTCCGAATCGTATTGGATTTTGATGATCCCAATCACTATATAAAGGGATCATCTTCTCCCCTCTCAATGCACCAAGATATCTTACAACATGAGATCGATCATTCTAGCTTCCAATATCTTTAACAGGAAAATTTCAAGCCTTTTCAAAGGATGAACTTCTTTCTCTAAAAGTAAAAGCTTTTCCTTCTCTTCCTCCCAAACACTAGGAGTGCATGAGGGCTGAATTTGAGTTCTTAAAGGGCTTAAGGATCATGAAGTGGCTACGTCATCAGCGTGAATCTTTAATCATGCCTGGTTAGTAAAAGAGCTTGGAGGTCTTCACCGAAAGAGATGAGGATCCATGAATATCATGAAAAAATATCTACTAGGATTAGTATAAAAATAATTGATAATTAGAAAAAATCATATTACTTACACTTACACATGTGTATTTTTTAATTTCAGCATTTTAATTCATTGTTTTTGTAATGGATTCTTTTGCTAGGTTTTTTGAAAAATTTGATTTTTAATTAGATTAGAAACCATAACATCGTTTCCTTACAGGATAAACCTTTGGTATTTGTGCTTGCATTTCTCTGGTTTGCTTGTTAACTCCTTTTTATTGTGATCACTCTTATTATTTTATTTTGCTGTAAATTTTTCTAATTGGTAACACTTTTAGAGATCTTGGTAGATTTAGTTTAAAGGCACTATTCACCCCCCTCTAGTGTCTATCTAACCATCCACATGATCCAACAGTTATAACCTAAAAAGAAGAGTTCTATGCAGAATATGATTGGCATATGTGGCGATGTTGGATTTTATTTATTTGAACATACCCATGAATCTTACTTATATAAACCATTGTAGTCTACAAAGTCAAATATGCAACCTTAAGTTAAAACATACATACATCTCTATGTGGTAGCTGTAAAGAAGCTGACGTAAGGCAACATCCATAGTTCTTGTCTTTGTAGCACAAATCCAGGAAGAAGTGACCATCATTTTACAAGAAATCAAGACTACCAATGCTAAGGTAACCATAGTTCTCACTCAATACAAATTTATTCTCTGTAACATTGTTTTATCCTAAAAGCTATGTTACAACAGAATAAATATTACACATGTGATGTAGGAAGATACATTTGGGTATTCTAATACATGTTTTGCATACATACTACTTTACACACATACACCCATCATATTTTGCATATCCTTACTTTTTACTTAACATACATCCCGATTCCCAAACTACCAATCTTCTCTTTTTCTCTTCCTCTTAAAACCCCCCTAACCCCTTCTGTTGCTATCTCCTCCTCACACTATTGTCTTCTTCACCTCTCCTCCTCGTCATCCTCGACAAAGTTTGTACTTGGTTTTTTATTGTAGAAAATGAAGAAGATGAAGATTAAGTGGCAGTACTCATGGTTACATAACATGAAGATGAGTCTTCCCGTCACAACCACATCTTCCACTCTCATCTGGATTCTCCTTTTTAATTATCTTCATCAATTTCATAAAAAAGATGGTGTGTACAAGCGCAAATTCATCAAATTCATTAATTTTATCAATTTCATCATCTTCATTTTTGGCCAAAATTAGAACTTAAATACGTTGGTTTGGATCACAAAAATATGCAGGCAAATGCACGTCTAATGTGGGGAGGATGTGGTGGTTGGTTAGGGTTAGAGTTTGCGAAATTGATTAAATTAATGAACATGGTGAATTTGATGAAATGGAAGAAGATGAAAAAGAGAAAGGGAAGAAGATGAAGAAGATAAGAAGATGGTAAGTGGATGATGAAGAAATTTGCTTGTGTGGCAAAATTGGTGTGTAAAAGTGAAAAAAATGAATTTTAGAATTACCCTGAAAGTTAAATGCAAACTTGTAAATAAATGGCATGTCATGATGCAATTTGGTATGTGTGTATAGAATTAGGGCGCTTCTATTCACACTACACTTTTATCTGAACACATTACGCTTTTAAACACATTATATTTATTTTTAAAAGTTGCTAAGTACACTTCATATTCTGTCAAAAATTCAAATTTTGCCTTTCGCTTTTCATCTCTCTCGTCACTCTGTCTTTGTCGCCCATGAGCGTCAAGCCCCATCTATCACATGGTCGCTCTCTTCATATCATCATCCTCATCCACCTTTTTCTCTTCATCCTTTTCTCCTCAACTCTGTTGATTATTAGATCTCCCAATTTAGTTTTGATGATGAGAAAACATAATTAAATGTGACTAACTCCTTTTATAGTTAATAAAAGATTCGTCAAACATAGATTAAGGTTATATCAAAAGCGTCTATAAAATGAAGCGATTGTGTGAGGAAATCAAAGAGACAAACTCAATGATTCTATTAGAAAGTGAAGAGGATTAATCAAAGTAAATTTATTTTATTCTTCACTTCATGATGAATTTAGAATGTTAAGCATTGAATATACTTTCTGGAATCACTTACATATAATGTACAACACTTTAGAACACTCATTAGATGATACCATAGGGCTAGTAATTCATTTAACTCAAAATTGAGCTTTCAGCCCAGGATAAGACGTCTTATGAAGAACCATCAGATGTCAGACGTGCATGTCCATTTAGACTTAGAAGAACTAATATGCCAGACGTCTGAAGTAGACTTCCCAGATGTTTGATGAAGCAATCAGCTGTCTGAGAGTTGAACTGTAACGCCTCGCTCTCCCAAATACAGAGATACGTAGCTGACGAGGCCGTAGTAGTATTCAGACTCTGGGCTTTGAGCCCTTATCTATATACTACTATGCTATTATGATTAATTTAACCAAGTAAGCAGGCCACTGCAACAACACTGGAATAGTACAACAAAAGTAAAGTAAAGTAAAGTGCTCGAACAGAATTTAAATCCAAAGTACAGAAAGAAATACAGAACTGATCATTACATTATTGTAAACAGTGTACTTTATACATACATCAACTGTACATGGAGTACAAAAGTGGGGTACAACAAAAAGGAAGAGAAACCCTAACCCAAAAAGTACAAAAAGTGTCCATACCTAGTACAACACACCCGCTAATCTACCCCAGGAAAGTCCAACTAGACGAATTCGCCCGTCGGCTCTACCTCTGAACTGGGAATGATCTCAAACAACGGGACCCGCACAGGCTACTCTGGTCCTACTCCTGAAAACCACAAAAGAGGACACGCCAACTTGTGACCTAGTAGGAACTCCTAACATCGCTAGCAGGATCCAGTTTTAGATCCGGTCCTTCTAACTAATCATCTATCTACGGGTGACACCATAATCATAGAATTAATCAATAAATTTAAAGAAACATGACATTCAAGTGCTGAATTAAAGATGAACTTATGAACAGACATTTTAGATTAAATTAGTTAAAATTTTGGTGTTTAGTTAATATTTGGAAACTCGAGTAAATCGTAGGATGTTAAGGAGCCAGACTTCACCCAGGGAGGGTGAAAAATGGTACATCAACCAACGACACAGGCACTAAATGGGCCTCTCGCAACTCCCACTTACGAGAGTGAGACAAATCTCGGTTTTTATTCGGGACAAACAGAGAAAACCAACAATTACAAAGAGGTGCATCACGAGTACACCACCGGCCTCTCTAACTCTAGTCAACTCCCCCTACAGGAGTGATAAGCGAGTGAGAAATCTATCACATGTCTGCTCCTTAACTCCTATAATTTAAAAGTGTTTTCCCCGAACCCGTATCTGGAGTCTCGCCTATTTTAGAATGGATCGAGCATTCCAGACATTTAACACTCTGCCTCACTCTTAGTTTATGAATCAATTTCTCGTTACTTTTAATTTGGCAGTCTCAAGTACCGCATTCATAATTTCTTATTTCTTCGTTTCGTCGATGTCGTGTTATTAACAACGAACATCGCATCATTATTTTATAAAAGAGCATTCCACCATTATACATCAATGCCCAGATTTCATCCAATTCAGTAATCCGGAAAATTATATACCATGAGACATAAATTTGGAACATACTAACAACTAGTATGGAAAAACTAACATGGAGTATGTCATTGTAATTATGACAATTAACATGGAACACATCACACTAGCATGTCATTTCAATTGTGGCAATAACATGAAACATACTAACATAGTCATGGCATGAAGCATAAAACGTGGAAGTTAACAAAGATTAATATAGCCATGGCATGTTAACATGAAAGTTAACAAGAACATGTAGTAACCTCCTAACATGGATAAACTGTGGAAGTTAACAATAACTAATGTAGCAACAAACTATCATGCATAAAACATGTAAGTTAATAATATCTATCATAGACATTAGTGATAAGCATGGAAGCATAGAACTTGCATTCTAACCAACATATAGCAACATAGCAACACATATACAACATGTTAATTTAATCTAAACATGAATGTGGTATTAGTATACATTCTAAACATGACACCATTCCAATATTTTTAACATACTACAATTTTTAAGCTAAACACACTACAAATTTTCCTATGATAACATACATGGGATTCAAAACTAACATATCAAGCCATCCATCCAAAATCTTCAACTTGTCAAATATAATCTTAAAACATGTCGTAATTTAGATTCCTACTCTATTCTCATTTGTACAATAGCATGAGTATGAAGATAATTGTGATAACATCAATATTGAATTTTTAACTACTAACACTATGATTTTGAGTTTTGAATTAAACAAATGTACTAACATCTTTACTAACATGTTGCAACCCCTACATACTAATATGTAAATAACATGGAAGCTAACAAGAAATTATTAACATACTAATTATATTAGCTAATGTATATAGCAACCACACATACTAACATGGAGAAACATGGAAGCTACCAAGAATTAGTAAAAATCATGGCATAGATCCTAGCATGACTTACATGGCATACTTTCTACACAATATTTTCTATAGCATGCTAACTTAAATTTAAGCTCATAGTTCTAAAATTAAATCCTACTAAAGAAGTTAGGAACCTACATTAATTAGTCCTTCTTAAATCCATTGGCCCTTCTTCTCCTTGAAGAACTTCAAGATTTACCTTGAGCTCCTCCTTCATCTCCTCCAAGACTCCTTCCTCTTCAACTCTAAGCTCCAAAAATAAGAACAAAATGATGGATTTTTGGGTCAAAATGCTGTAAAACTTTATTAGAGAAATAAGGAGAGGTGTGGTGGTGTTCCATGTTGTGGAAGGGAGTGAAGGGAATGACATTTGGTGGTGGGATTGGTGGTGCAAAGGGGCTAAAAGGAAGGAGGAAGTTCGACATGTTTTGGTATAGGGAGAGGGGAGAGAGATGGAGTTTCTTTTTCTTTTCTCAAAATTTTTCTCCTTTTAAAACTTAGCACAAGCTTTGTCATTCCCTAAAATCCTCTTCATATGCCATGTAGCTTAGGGTTAGGTGGGAGTCATCCTTATAATGACACCTATGAATGGGTTAGATGAGAGTTAATCTCCAAATGACACATAGCAAAGTGAGCTGGCATGTATGGCTAATTAGCAATTAAATTTTTAAATAAATAAGAATACATGCATTACTACTTGGTATACCTCATTAATACATGCATTAATAAGAATACATCCATTATACATGTATTTACTCAAGTATACCTCATTTAATAATTCAAAATGGTGGGTTGAAATTATTTAAAATAATTCCTTCACCACAAAAATTAAGAAAAAATATGTAAGTGTTCCCAAAAAATTATACGCACACGTAGACGCCCAAAATACGTACTAATATGTGTACATTAATATGGGGACATTACATCCTATCCCCCTTAGAATAAATTCCGTACTCGGAATTTCAAAATAAGAGAAAAACTATGCTATACATTACATCATCTGACAACAACAAAATTACATCAAACAAACAGGTGAGGGTACTTCTCTCTCATCTCATCCTCGAGTTCCCAGGTGGACTCTCATGGTGACTCTCGGTGCCACATAACCCTCACAAGACTAGTGGACTTCTTCCTCAGTATCTTCTACCTTCGGTCTAGAATAGCCACTGATTGCTGATCATACGTCAAATCTGATTGTACTTAGATCTCTGAGAAGTCGACAACATGACTAGTATCTCCAATACATCTCCTGAGTTGCGATACGTGAAACACGTTATGCACTCCTTCAAGAGATGCTGGTAATGCAAGCCTATAATTTACCCCTCCAACATGAGCTAAAACTTCAAAAGGCGCAATATATCTCAGACTCAGTTTTCCTCGTCTGTCAAAATGAATCAGTCCTCGTGTTAGCGAGATCTTCAAAAACACTTATTCGCCTGGCTGAAACTCTAAGTGTCGCCTCTTTGCATCCGTCCAGTGCTTATAACAGTCTTGGCTATGTGAAGATTATCTATGATGACTCTTACCACATCCATAGTCGCAGCGATCCTATTTGGGCCCAATAGTTCACAGTCACCAACATCATCCCAACTAAAAGGAGACCGACACTTTCTCCTATACAATGCTACAAATAACACCATGTCTATACTGGCTTGATAACTATTATTATAAGCGAACTCTACCAGATGTATATGATCATCCCAAGAGCCCTTGAAATTTAGCATGCACGCCCTCAATATATCTTCTAAGATCTGAACCGTTCTCTCCAATGGTCCGTCTGTCTGTGGATGGTATGAAGTGTTGAAACTCAATTGAGTTCCTAAGCTAGCCTACAAACTTCTCCAAAAGTGAGACTTAAACCTGGTGTCACGGTCGGAGCCTATGCATACAGGCACTCCGTGAATTCTCACGATTTCCTACATATATGACTTAATCAGAATTCACACTAACAAACAAATCAGATAGAGATACAAAACAAAAGAATCTCACCTACATATATCTCTTAGCGAGATGGTCCATAAACTGGCCGACTCAGAAAGGAATAAAATGAGCTGATTTGGTTAATCAGTCAATTATTACCCAAATAGCATCATATCCTCGAGGAGAATGATGTAACCCAGTCACGAAATCCATCGTCACTTGTTGCCACTTCCACTCTGGTATCAGAAGAGGCTGCAACAGTACTGACGTTCTCTGGTGCTCTGCTTTGACTTACTGACAGGTCAAACATGAAGCGACACTCCTAGCCACACTATGCTTCATGTCGTGCCACCAGAAATTTTTTCGCAAATCACGATACATCTTGGTGCCTTTGGGATGAATAGAATAAGGCGAGCTATGAGTTTCTCTCAGCAGTTCATCCCGTATATCACCTGATGGCACACAAATTCTTCTTCCAAAACGTAAAGACCCATCTTCATGAACATAGAAATTATTGCGAAGTCCGACCGGACCTGCTCTCGAATCTTCTTCAACTTCCCGACTCCAGACTGAGCTGCCTTAATCCTTTCAACCAAATCAGATTGAACCTGTAAGTTCATCATTATCACTGTTGTACCAGGTAAGACAACTTCAATCTCCATCTGTCGAATATCACCCCAAAGATCTCTTTGTGCCGTTAACATCATTACTGTTGGCATGCCACTAAGAGAATCAAGTACGACGTTGACTTTCCCAGGATGATACTGGAGGTCAATATTATAATCAATTATAAACTCGAGCCATCTGCACTGCCTCATATTCAGCTCTTTCTGAGTGAACACATACTTCAAACTCTTATGATCTGTGTATATCTTTACACGTTCACCCAGAAGAAAATGCCTCTATAAATTCAGTGCAAATACCACTACAGCTAACTCCAAATCATGTGTAGGATAGTTCCTCTCATGCGTCTTCAACAATCTAAAAGCATAGGCTACTACCCTACCATGCTGATGGAGAACACACCCAATCCTCTGCCTGACATGTCACAGAAAATTTCAAATCCACCTGATCAGTCTGAAATCGTCAGGACAGGTGCAGTGATCAATCTCTGTTTCAGTTCATCAAATGCTTGCTGATATTTCGCTGACCAATTATAGGTAACACTCTTCTTAGTTAAATAATTCAATAGTGCAGCTATCATAGAGAAATCTTTTATAAACTTCCTGTAGTACCCAGCCAATCCCAAGAAACTTCTAATATCTGCGACTAACTTAGGGACTGGCCCATTCTCCACGGCAACAACTTTCTCTGGGTCCACTGTTATCCCATCTCCGGATATGGCATGTCCCAGAAAGGCAACCTTGGTCAGCCAGAACTGACATTTGCTATACTTAGCATATAATTGGTGCTGCCTCAGAGTCTCCAAGACTATCTTCAAATGCTCATCATGATCTTCCTCTGTTCTTGAATACACCAAGATATCATCAATGAAGACGGCCATAAACTTGTCCAAGTATTCATAGAAGACTTGGTTCATCAATCTCATGAATGTGATTGGTGCATTAGTAACGTCGAAAGGCATCACTAAGAACTCGTAATGACCATAGCGAGTTCAAAATGTAGTCTTCGGAACATCTGATCCTCTGACCTTCACCGGGTGATAACCACTTCTCAAGTCTGGCTTCGAATACACTCACGATCCACCAAGCTAATCAAAGATGTCATCAATCCTAGGAAGATGGTACTTGTTCTTTCACAGTGACCTTGTTCAACTCCCAGTAATCGATGCACATTCTTCAAGATCCATCCTTGTTATTCACCAAAAGCACTGGCGCACCCCATGGTGATACACTTGGTTGAATCAGGCCACGCTTCGACAAATCCTTCAGCTGACTACGAAGATCTACTAACTCCGGATGAGCTATACGGTATGGAGCCTTCGCAATTGGTTGGGTTCATGGAATCAGATCAATGGTAAACTCCAAAGATCTATCCGGAGGAATTCCATAGATATCATCTGGAAAGACATCAGGAAAATCCCAGACTACCCTTGGCAACACAGGTTCAGCCTCCATTTCCATCATCACTTCTTCTACTGGGTTGGCCTTAAACTTCAATGGTTCACGGGAACTACTACCACTAAGGAATTCAAACTCTGGATGATCGGGAATCTTAAACACTATGTTCCTGAGTCTACAATCTATAGTGGCATAGAACATCCCTAACCAATTCGTCCCAAACACTGCTTCGAAATGAGGCATCTCCATCACTAAGAAATCTGCATACAATCTATGTCCACAAATCTCTACAGGACAATATCGGTATCCCGAAGAACTACGATCACCCCATTCCTTGTATGGATATTCCAACTAGAAGCAAAGGAATCTACTACTACAGAATTCCTAGTCATAAACTATTGGGACAGGAAGCAACGAGATGCGTCTGTATCAAAGAGTGACAGGACATGGAAGGAAGCAACTCTAATAATGCCTAAGAGAAAACAACATAAAACTAACATAAGGGTTTAATCATCCTAATCATATCAACAAATATATTATACTATAATAGAAATAGAAAAGCAATCATCACGTAAAGGAAAATGAAGAGGTGCTAGTAATAACTCGTCCATATCCTCTGCCTCCACAGCTGTCATAGTGAAATCCTGACGCCTCGGTGCAGCCCACCTAGGGGTCTACTGCTACTAGGGAGGTCCGGGTGGTCCTCTCGAGGTCATGGCACTAGGTGCTGGTGGTGCTGGTAATGGGAGTCTCTATGGAGCCGGCGGAAGGGTCCTCTGCTGCATCGACCGGGCTGACACTGGTGTCATTGGACCTGAAGTCTGCCCCTACTGAGGACACTACCTGCTCATATGTCCTGCTTGACCACAAGTGAAGCACCGCCCAGTATGGAACCAACAATCCTTCTGCTCACGCCCTGGCTTGCTACAAATATGTCAAGATCCTGGCCGCTAATGTGCTGGTGGAGCTCCGAGCCTCCTGAACTGGGTGGTCTGAGTCGGCCTTGAAAACCCCCTCTGCTAACCTGTAGGGTGTCTCTCTGCTACTGTTGGTGCCCTACCCATGCTCTTCAGGTGCGTCTCATGCATCATGTCCGCCTCTAGTATGGCTCCATGTGTAGTCAGCATCATAGTCGACATCGTAGCTCTATACTCAGGATCCGGCCCCATCATGAATCGTCTGGCTCTAGTGTCTCTGACTTCACTAACTCTGGAGCGAACTTTCTCAATAGTACAACTCCGCATCATAGGCATCCACGCTTCGTCTTCCCTGAGTCAGATGCTCAAATCTCAGACGTAGCTCATCCTTCTTCGTCTCTGGAAGGATCTGGGCCTCGAACAGCTCCCTAAACTTCTCCCACAAGATCAGTCTGGTCCAATGTAGCTCCTGTGCATCCCACCAATCTCATGTCTGATGTGTCAACTACCTCTTTGTCGCATCCACCCATCCGTCTCTCGGGTGTCCTATAGCTATCAGGTCATCCTCAGAATGTTTGATCCACTTGTCCACCTCCAGAGGACTCTCCTTGCCCAAAAAGGACTTTGGGTGCAAGGCCCTGAACTGTCTAATACTTACTGGCTTCTGTTCCACGCCATTAGCCACCCTATCCTTCAGCTGACTCATATGCTCCAGAATACCTAACAGAATCTTTCCCATCAGGGATGCCTCAGATGATGTTGCATCAGAAGCGGGAGTCCTGTTTTCGGACGATCCATTTCCGTTCTCCATTTGCAAGAATGAACAGGAAAAAACAATGTTCAGTACAAAATTATGGATTATAATGTTGAAGCTTTACCCGTACTATTCTTACGTATATCGTAGTGTGAGTGGTCCTGCATGGACCACCACAAAAACATGTCACGCCCCGCTCTCCCAAATATAGAGATACGTAGCAGACGATGCCGCTGCAGTATTCAGACAGACAATGGGCTTCAAGCCCTTATCGAAATACTACTAGGCACTATTATGGTTAAATTAACCAAGTATGCAAGCCACTACAACAACACTAGAATACTACAACAAAAGTAAAGTAAAGTGCTCCAACAGAATTTAAATCCAAAGTACTGAAAAAGAAACACAGAACTGAACATTACATTATATTAAATAGGATACTTTATACATACATCAACTATACATGGGGTACAAAACTGGGGTACAACAAAACGAAAAAGAACCCCCAACCTAAAAAGTACAAAAAGTGTCCATACCCAGTACAACTCACCCGCTAATCTTCCCCAGGAAAGTCCAAATGGACAAATTCGCACGTAGCCTCTACCTCTGAACCCAGAACGATCTCTGACGACGGGACCCGCACAGGCTGCCCTGGTCCTTCTCCTGAAAACCACAAAAGGGGGCACGTCAATGCGTGACCCAGTAGGAACTCCTAACATTGCTAGTAGGATCCAGTTTTAGAACCGTTCCTTCTAACTAATCATCTAGTTACTAGTGACACCATAATCACAGAATTAATGCATAAATTTAAAGAAACATGGCATTCAAGTGCTGAATTAAAGAGGAACTGAGGAACATACATTTTAGATTAAATTAGTTAAAAATTTAGGTGTTTAGTTAATATTTGGAAACTCGAGTAAATTGTAGGCGCTAAGGAGTCGGACTTCGCCCAGGGTGGGTGAAAAATGGTACCTCAACCAGCGACACGGGCATAAGAGGGGCCTCTCGTAACTCCCACTTACGGGAGTGAGACAAATCTCGGTTTTTATCGAGACAAACAGAGAAAACCAACAATTACCGAGAGGTGCATCACGAGTACACCACCGGCCTCTCTAACTCTAGTCAACTCTCCCTTACAGGAGTGACAAGCGTGTGAGAAATCTATCATCTGACTGCTCCTTAACTCTTATAATTTACATGCATTTCCCCTGAACCCGTATGTGGAGTATCACCCATTTTAGAATAGATCGAGCGCTCAAGACATTTAACACTCTGCCTCACTCTTAGTTTATGAATCAATTTCTCGTTACTTTCAATTTGGCGGTCTCAATAACTGCATTCATAATTTCTTATTTCCTCATTTCGTCGATGTCGTGTTGTTAACAACGAACATTGCATCATTATTTCATAAAAAGAGCATTCCACCATTATACATCGATGCCCAGATTTCATCCAATTCAATAATCCGAAAATTATATACCACGAGACATAAATTTGGAACATACTAACAACTAGTATGGAAAAACTAACATGGAGCATGTCATTACAATTATGAAAATTAACATGGAACACATCACACTAGCATGTAATTTCAATTGTGGCAATAACATGAAACCTACTAACTTAGTTATGGCATGAAGCAGAAAACATGGAAGTTAACAAGGATTAATATAGCCATGTCATGTTAACATGAAAGTTAACAAGAACATGTAGTAACCTACTAACATGGATAAACCATGAAAGTTAATAATAACTAATGTAGCAACAAACTATCATGAATAAAACATGTAAGTGTAACCATAGCTATCATAGCCATTAGTGATAAGCAAGGAATCATAGAACTTGCATTCCAACCAACATATAGCAACATAGCGACATATCTACAACATGCTAATTTAGTCTAAACATGAACATGGTATTAGTATACACTCTAAACATGTCACCATTCCAATATTTTTAACATACTACCATTTTTAAACTAAACATACTACAAATTTCCCTCTGATAACATATATGGGATTTGAAATTAACATAGCAAGCCATCCATCCAAAATCATCAACTTGTCAAATATAATCTTAAAACATGTCTTAATTTAGATTCATCCTCTCTGCTCATTTGTACACTAGCATGCATATGAAGATAATTGTGATAACATCAATATTGAATTTATAACCATTAACATTATGATTTTGAGTTGTGAATTAAACAAAGGTACTAACATCGTTGCTAACATATAGCAACCCATACATACTAACATGTAAATAACATGGAAGCTACCAAGAAATTGCTATTGTCATGATATGCATCAACATAACATACTAATTATATTAGCTAATGTATATAGCAACCACACATACTAACATGGAGAAACATGGAAGCTACCAAGAATTAGTAAAAATCATGGCATAGATCCTAGCATTACTTACATGGCATACTTACTACACAATATTTTCTATTGCATGCTATCTTAGATTTAAGCTCCTAGTTCTAGAATTAAATCCTACTAGATAAGTTAGGAATCCACCTTAATTAGTCCTTCTTACAGTCCTTGGCCATTCTTCTCCTTGAAGAACTTCAAGCTTTATCTTGAGCTCCTCCTTCAATTCCTCCAAGACTCCTTCCTCTTCAACTCCAAGCTCCAAAAATGATTACAAAAGGATGGATTTTGGGTTAAATGGTGTAAAACATGATTAAAGAAACAATGAGAGGTGTGGTGGTGTTCTACGTGGTTGAAGGGAGTGAAGGGAAGGCCATTTGATGGTGGGAGTGGTGGTGCAAAGGGGAGAAAATTGAGGAGGGAGTTCGGCCTGTTTTGGGAGTGGGAGATGGGAGAGTGAGATGAGAGTTTTTTTCCTTTTTCTTTTTATTTTCTCAAAATTTTACTCTTTTTAAACCTTAGCAAAAGCTTAGTCATTCCCTAAAATCCTCTCCATATGCCATGCAGCTTATGATTTGGTGGGAGTCATCCACCTAATGACACCAATGAATGGGTTAGGTGAGAGTTAATCTCCAAATGACACCTAGGAAAGTGAGGTGGCATGTCATGGCTAATTAGGAATTAAATTTTTAAATAAATAAGAATACATGCATTAATACTTGGTATCTTCCATTATATATGTATTTACTCAAGTATACCGCATTTAATAATTCAAAATGGTGAGTTGAAATTATTTAAAAATAACTCCTTCACCACAAAAATTAAAGAAAAATATGTAATGGTTCCCAAAAATTATACGCACATATATACGCCCAAAATACGTACTAATATGCGTACATTAATATTGGGTTCATTACATGAACTCTAGACGTCTGATGTAGAGAATCTTTTCTCATCCATTTTGCTTCTTGAGTCAGCCGTCTGAACGCTTGATCCCAGATGTCTGAACAATTCACCAAATGTCTTGGTATTCAACTTCAGAGTCTTGGATAATTCTGACTGAATTTCCAGATGGCACCATTTTTGATCCTCCTGAACAGCCGTCTGATTCTGATGGGCCAGACGTCTGAACAGTTCTCCAGACGTTTGTGAACCCTTCATTAGACGTCTCATAACTAGCCGGTATATTGCATTTATTACATTATCAGAACTGAGCACCAGAAGTCTAACGATCCTTCTCCAGATGTCTGATCATTCAGAAATCTGTCCGTTACAGCCCATTTTAGCATTAAATGCTGCGATTTTCTTTAGGGATTTGGTGGGATTCGTGGAGCGCTATAAATAAGGGCTTTATGCATTCAATTCAGAACACTTACAACTCATTTACTCTCATTGAATAAACATTCAAAATCCTTTAAGCTCTCAAGCTCTCAACCCATTCACTTGTCCATCAAGCTCTAAAGCTCACACCTACAAGCATTCATGGCTTCATTCTTTTCGACAAGTAGTAAGTGCTTTCATCTCTCACATTTAGAGCACTACACACACTCTCTAGCCTTCTTCAAGCAAGTATCATTCAAGGCATATGATTTGTGTTCATTTCAAGTTTATTGCAAAACTCTTTTCTTTCATTTGTTAAGAAGAAACTCTCGGGTTGTGATAGTGGCCATTCCATTGTTATGGGAATTGGTGATATTGGTGTATTTGATTTACACTTGTCGGGTTTTGGCAAGTGGGTTTATTAGTGGAATCTAATCTCAGGTGGGATTTGCTTGAGGGTTGCTGGAGTAGGATTCCAGAGAGTCGGGATTTGACTTGGGAAATCCGAACCATGGTACATCATGTGTTTGCACGGTATTTTCCATGGTTGTTGTCTTTATCTCTTTAATTCCGCATATTTTAGTTGTTAGGGTTTTTAATTAGGTGTAATTTTCTATTTATTATGATAAAAAACTATTCACCACCCTCTAGTATTTTCCCTCATAGCTACAGGTCCTACACACTCGAGACCAATTGTGTCCTCCTTCCTCTCTCGTCATCATTATCATCTTCTACTCATCTTCCTCCTCACATTATATTCCTCCAAAAAAATCAAATAAAATAAAACAAAAAAGCATCCATCAAGCTTCTCCTCTACTACTACCACCACCACCCATCTTCTGACATATGTTTGGTGGCAAAACCATGCCTTAGGTTTAGTGGGCTCCCCATACACATATTATTTTGATGGAGACACAATACATAAATTTACATACATACGTACGAGCATACATATACATATTCTATATTACATTTGAGGACTTGTTTGAATTGCATTGCTGACTAGGACAAGCTGATGTTATACTGATGTATAAAGAGATTGATAGAAGAATGGATAGGATTTAATCTTGGTAAAAGAAGAATTGAGATGAGTGTTTGGAAAAATCAAAAAAGCTCGACACATGGATCGCTGACGTGGCAAGATTCAATGAGATCTGATCACTTGGATTAATGACGTGGCAAAAATCACATCCATTCAATTTAACATAAATTAACACAGCTGGATCCCACCCAAAAATTGAATCCCCACCAGTTCTCAAGAAAAGAAACTGTAACACCTCTCACTCGCATTAACTCTCCCTCATCAAAACCAATCTCTCTCTCTCACCCCTCTCTCTCCACATAATTAATTATGGAAAAGAATTACTTATGGGAAAGAATTAATTAAGTAGAATGAGTTAATTACATGAAATCAATTAATTATGCGCCTACGCGCGTTGAAGGTGCCCGCCCCCATCGAAGGCGCCCGCTAAATTTTTGTTCTTTTAAATTGTGAAGTTGAATATTATATGTCCCAAAATTTTGGAGGAGAAATAATTTTTGGGGAAACAAAGATTTTAAATGAACCGTGCCCGAGGGCACGGTTCATGACTAGTGTGTATATATATATATATATATATATATATATATATATATATATATATATATATATATCAATATTACATTTGACAGTGATTTTTGAATCCTAGGGCTGACTAGGACAAGCTGACTAGGACAAAGGGGTTGATAGAAAGAGGGCCAGGATTAAATCTTGGGAAATAAACGGTTAGGATGAGATAAATTTAGGAGGGAAGGGTTTGTTTTTTAAACCCCATTTGATATTTGACATTGATGCGGATAGGGAATCGGGCTATCATTAATTGCAGGTTCTATTTTGAATCACAGGCTCTCATTAAAACAGTTTGAATTTTGAATGTGCTCTCCTTTTTTGGTCGGGCTATCATTAAGCAAAAACACATGGTCAATGGGGCTATCGTTAAAGATAGGTGGACGCGAGGCATTTTTTGGTCGCAGAAATACGTGGGGCACTCCTACAGTGTTTGCATTTAAACACTAGGGAGACTTCTATCTTACAGCGGGGCCCACAGATTAATGGGCTCTTTGCCTGTAATTAATGCAAACAGCTCTTCCAAACGTGGCTGCTGTCATCTCCTCCTGGCCAAAAAACGTTCCCCACTGTCATCTTCTAAATTATAATCTCTACACAAAGATTGAGATTGCCTGAGATCAGATGCCTCCATTCTTCCTCTCATGTCACTACATTCCCTAAATTTTCTTGATCGCTAGCAGGATTGAACTCAAGTTCGAAGAAATCAATGGAGGCATGGTATTCCGCCCGTGGATGACACTCTCCAATCAGCTCTTCATCCTTAGTCCTCCAAGCTCCGATGATCAGGTAATTTTTTTTCCTAATCCAATCGATTTTTGGGTTCTATCCATTTTGGATTTTTGTACTGTCTTTTTGATTTATTTTTAAATTTGCCGGTGATTAAATCATAGGTTTTGAATCAAAGTTTTGGTGAGATCGCAGAATGGATCAAAGGAGTTGGTTATGGAGAAGGAAATCATCAGAGAAGAGCCCAGTAGAGACAGAGAGATCGGGATTAGTTTCTTCTCTTTCTGAGAGATTCTCCAATGATCTGGTAATTTTTTCCTATTTAAAGATGAGATTTTGGGAGATGGGCAGGTTTTATTTCAGGATTTTGTTTTTGGCTTTTGTCCATTCCGAATTTTTGTGCTGTCTTTTTAATTTTATTTTATTTGTCTGAGTTTTGGTGAGTGATAATCATGACGATCGAAGGAGTTGGTTATGGAGAAGAAGGAAATCACGAGAGAAGAAGAGCCCAGGAGAGACTGAGAGCTTAGGATCAGTTTCTTCTCTTTCCGAGAAATTCTCTAATGATCAGGTAATTTTTTAAAGATTTTTGTAGACAATACAGTAAATTTAATTTGAAGAATGAAGTGTTTATGATTCAATACACTTATACGTGATTATTGATTACATTTTATTCATTGAAGACGCGAGGAATCAACATATTTTTTTAATTTTATCTTCTATATAATAAAAATAAAAGAAATATTCAACTTGAAAATTGATTAAAGAATATTAAAA
This sequence comes from Scilla litardierei, assembly GCA_030789695.1. Classification (NCBI taxonomy): domain Eukaryota; kingdom Viridiplantae; phylum Streptophyta; class Magnoliopsida; order Asparagales; family Asparagaceae; genus Scilla; species Scilla litardierei. The sequence continues at coordinate 145,098,308 of CM061133.1, read as the reverse complement.
CGGGTCATTTTACAATAACATAAGGTACACAACACACTAGCATTGGGTTTGTTTGTAGGTTCTATATTTGTGTCCTCCATCGAACAGATCAGTTGTATTTGTTATGTTTATATGAGACATTTCTACTTTTCAATATTTTTTACCTCTTTGATTCTTATGCTATTTCCTACATATTTATAGGATTTTCAATTTTATTTATTTCTATGACATGTTTGCTTAGATAGCTGAATGCTTCAAAAGGTTCTTGCTAGCAGTAGCATCGAAGGACCAAAGTAATATACTTTTTAAATATCTTTTTTACTTTAACAAATTGCAGTTTGCAATATTTTGACCAATATATATATATATACGCAGTCTCTCTGTTTGCAATTTTTTAACCAATATAGATATAGATATATGAATAATGCTTAGCTGTCGGATACACCATTCAAACATACAAGTATTTATACAAATATATATACCTTAAAAATTTAAAACCTGGCTTAATTAATATTGCATGGTGCAAGACAAGGCATATCTATATTCAACCTGAACAATTTCAATGAAGGTTGAACTCACTTTTTCCCCCAAAAAACTTAAATTGTAATGATTAACATCAGGATGCAATCTGTTTTCGAATTCAATTTTATCAAATAAATATATGAAATGTGAATTTTTGTAGTGTGACAATATTCGTATTCGCATGAGCATTATATGTAGTAAAAAAATAAGGAGCAGCTAACATTTTTTTACTACAAACCTCCTCAAAATATATATAACCACTTCTACGCACTCAAAATTTTTTAGTTTGAATAGCTGAACTTTATACGTCAACATCTCAAATTTTCCAAAATATATACCAAAATACTATTAATTCATACATGATAAACAGAGGAAAAAAGTTAGCAACAGAGGCTCATATGATTTCGCTTCAAGAATCCATGCAACATCACAAAACCAAATCAAAATTCATCTGCTTCCGTCCCCTCCGCACGTATAGATAAAAATCTCCACCAGCATCAAATTCGCATCCCTTCCGGCTTATGCTGCCTCCAGCGCCACCTTGGACGAGAAGTCGGAGAGCGTCTTCTTACAGAACTCGAACGTATCCCCCTTCTCCTCCATCCCCTGAACATGTTTTGCAGGTGTTTAGGTTGTGTACAAGTAGTATCCATATATGCCAAAATATGAATGTGAATCAGATTTGAATCAAACAATTTATAGATATTAGCATCAAAGAACAAGTCATATAAAATACAATATGATAACATGAATGTCATTAAGCTTAATTGATCAGCTTATGTATTAAGGCCTCCCCCATAAGAAATGGAACATCCACAAACATAAGATTAGAAATAAACATAGAGCACAAGACCAATTTAAGTTTAACAACATCAGAGAGAAATCCTCTATGATTTCACCAAATTTCTTTAGAGTACTTTTGGTTCAGAATGCAAAGCAATTGCATAATGGAAAACTCCAATTGTACATGTTTCTAATTTGGTTCAGGATGCAAATGATTCAGGTAATTGACAGAACAAAAATTAAATAGAGACATTTCTAACTTAAGTTTGAAAAATATGGATTCAGGTACAAGTATTCATGTACAAGTTTGAAAAATCTATTAATGACGAAAGGATTTCTACAGATCGATCAGAAATTATACATGTAGAAAGGAAAATAGGAAACACGAATAATTTCTCCAGTAATTCATATAGAAATTCATTTAGAAATTGAACAGTAATTTATACATGAGGTAATTACTGATAAACATGAAATTGATCTTATGAGTAATTCAGTTGAAAATGTTACAAACTGTGGGTTCAATTTCTGTTCAGTATTTCAGTTGAAAATGTGTATCAATAATTACTGGGATTACATATTGTTTGTAACATTTTCAGCAATTCCAGCATCATTTTCAAGTAGAAATTTTCAAGTTTCCAGTAAACAGGTAATTAATTCACTGATATTTCCTATTTTCAACTTGAAAATGTTTCCAGAAACTTGAAAATGTATCAAATATTAAACATGTAAACATTTTCAAATTTTCAACTGAATTACTGGAAACATTTTCAAGTTTCTCAGAAAATAGGATACATAAAATTTTTAAGTTGAAAATGCTTCCAGTAATTGAGTTGAAAATGTTTCCTATTGTAGAATTACTGAGAAACTTATGAACAGTAATTCAATTTATGTATCCTATCTTTTCATTGTGGCATTTGAATTCTACAATAGGAAACTTATGAGTAATTCAGTTGTAGAATTACTGGAGAAATTATACATGTAGAAATTGAACAGATTGGATACACAATGATCAGATAGGATACATAAATTGAATAGATGGGGCAGGAGGCAAACATCAGTAGGTTTCTACAACTATTGGCCTATGTTAGTATCATAAAAACATCGGTTAAGATTTAGTTCATGTACCCCCATAACAAGCATTATGATCTTAGATTCCAGTCAGAGTGCAAGGGATCCATTCATTGCATGATATTTTGAACAAAAAACAGACAGAACCCCACATCTGCATGAGAGTTTAGAACCTGTCCAACTTCTTCTCTTTGCTTTTGTTTCTTGCATCCTTCATTTTTTTCTGAGCTGCTAAGAAAGAGTGGCATTGGATAGAAAACATGATTTTTATTTGGTAAGAAATTTGCTGAAGAACTAAGATTTTTGTGATTAACTATTCTTTAGATGAGCTAAATTTTCGGGAAACTAAGCTTTTGACGGTGGAATCCTTACTCTACAGACATGGGTCATGACTATAAAATGCGCATTATGACTAAGTTAAGATGGGACCAAAGTTCCTATTCACTGGGATTAAACTGTTACTGATCTTAGCATAATGCATTTTGACCGGGATTGTGCGCATAACATGTACCCCCATATAATGCTTTAACTATGGGCACCGCTGGAATTTTAACTATCCCGCTAAATTTGTTTACCGTTCTAATAATATTTGCAAACATCTATACTGTGCATAATGCTTTTCGACATTAAATTTGATATTATTAAGCACTATGCTATAAATTGATCCTGCGCACTGATAATTTGATCTTATTTAAGCACTATGCTATAAATTGATCCTGCGCATTGATAATTGCCTGAATTCTCTTTCATTATCCTCAGCAAATTGGAAGTCATGATTCATGCCAAACCGCATACATCTTTTTTCAGAAAAACGTGGGTTCAAAAAAAACGGCCACGTGATTTGGCGCCCATCCTCCATACCAAATCGGGAAAAAATCGAATCGGGGCAAAAACCCACGCCGAAGAAGGCGTCCGCTAAATTGTTTTAGTTTGTCTTCTTCGTGCACGTGTGCGCGCCGAAGGCGCCCACTAAATTGTTTTACCCTAATTTGTTGTTCTGCACCGAATGTGCCCACTTCAAATTTGTTGTTTCATGTCGAAATTTCACCAAATACCATATTCCACACTTCAACAAATAAATTAACAATCCAAATTTTGGATTATAAAACTAAATTTTGCTCTTAAATTAAAATTTTTGGAAATTGAAAATTTAGCGGGGAGAACCATAAAATTTTGGAGATGTATTAAATTTGTTGAGGAACTAAGATTTTTGCGAGAAATTAAATTCCTTGGGATGAGCTAAATTTTGGGGGAACTAAGCTTTGACATGGGAATATAAATGAACCGCGCCCTACGGGCATGGGTTATGACTAGTATATATATATTTGGAAAGTTAGTGTGGATCTTTATTAAAAGTAAAATTGTACAAAAATACATATGTGAAGGATGGTAATGTTAGAGAGGGGAGAGGGCACAAGCGCCGTCACCCTCCACTAACATGACCTCCAACGCAACTTTTCAGTACAAATCCAGTTGCAGGCTGCTCCTAACGAGGGAGAAGCACTATCCTGCATCTCTAAAGTCCCACTTCTCCATAGCGCGCTTGGCCGCAGGGGTGTCCGTATCCAGATATCTCAAGATGATTCTGATGTCAGCTGATATGTCTTCAAATAGGGCGGTTTTTGTCTTTTTGGTTCCCTCAAAAATTCTTCTATTCCTTTCCTTCCAGGAGTGCCAGACAATTGCCGCTAGGACAGTCTTAGCAAGAGCACTAGTTGCATTTTTAGACGCAAAGTGCAGTAAAAAGTAGTCTCCAACCGCATGCAACTGGGGGGCAATGGGGTCTGATACACCCAGTTTTAAAAGGCTCCTTTGAAGAATGTAATTGGTGTAATCACATAGGAAGTAAATATGCTGAATACTTTCGGCCTCTTGTGTTTCGCACAGCACGCAATGTCCTTCCGAATTAATACCCCAGCTGGCCATCATGTCACGGGTCAGCAGCTTGTTTTGCATAGCTCGGAGCAAGCACAGTCCCATTTTTGGAACAAGATTCCGGTGCCAAATTAGTTTTGAATATTTAAATCTCTCATTCCTGTACCTAAGAGCCTCCCATGCTTCCGAAAATTTGAAGTTGGCACTGGGCATCTAGGTCCACGCGTCAGGCCCTGGGGAAAGTCTCATTTGATTTAACATGGACCGTAAGATAGTGATGCTCGGGTCTTCTATCCAGCCAGTACTCGACCAATATTCCGCCACCTTTTTGTTGCTTGCACCCATTGGAACATCATGCGAATCAATAAGTGGCCCACACGGTAACCAATTGTCTATCCAAAATAGGGTGGAGGTTCCATCCCGCACCTGTCTCTTTAGAAGAAGCTTAGAAAATTGACGACAATGCAAGAGGAATTTCCAGGTTCCAGAATGCGTTGCTTTTCTCGCTGCGGCAAAGAAAATTGATGTTTCTCTATAGTTATTACGCATGTACGTAGCCCATAGCCCCTCGGTAGATAGCATACGCCATGTGAGCCGCACACCAGCTGCATGGTTAAGATCAGATAGGAGTCGTAAGCCCACTCCCCCCTCCTCTTTTGGGGTACAAATATCTTTCCAGGCCCAAATACGAGATGAACCCCAGATAAATTTCCGGCATATAGAAGTAATTGCTCGAAGAACAGATTTTGGAATACGATAAACCTGCATCCAAAATGTGATCATGCCGTAGATGACAGATCTCACCATCTCTATCCGACCAGGTATAGATAGTGTAGAAGACGACCATCCCATAATCCGTTTCTTACACTTGTCAATCAGCCTATTATACATAGAAGGTGTTGGGTACCTGGTAGAGAGTGGCAGACCAAGGTATGTGGTAATCGAATTACCAAGGCTGATACCAAGCAGATTAGCAAGTTCATCAGGATTTTTAGCGCCCTTACTGAATATGGCAATGCTTTTATTCCAATTAATTTCCAGCCCAGTCAAATTAGTAAAAGCTTCTAGCAATGATTTTAAACCCTGGAAGGTATGCTTGTTTGCCCGACAAAAGAGTAGTAAATCATCTGCAAATAGTAGATGTGATATTGCGCCAGACCTTCTGAGAGGGTGGATTATTCGCGTTGTGTCACGCCCCGCTTCCCAAAAACGTGGAGGCGAAGCGTGAGAAGGTCCGCTCAGACTTGAAGCTACAAAGCCGCAAGTCCGATAAGCGTCAATCACTTTAAACTGCAGGTCCTTGCAACGCGAAACGAAACAAAGATAATAATAACGAAAAGAGACAAAAGTACATCTCAGAATATCCATAATAATAAATGTCAACATCGCAGAAAAGCCACCAGGCTACAAATAAAAGAGTCTAAAGGAGGCCCAGCATGGCCAACAAAAGTACAAGGTACGAAAACAAAGAAAAGGTGCAAGCACCGACATCTAACAGCAACCTAAAGCAAAAGCAAGTAAAATCAGTCTCTAAGACTGGTCTCCGGTGTCCTCGAACTCCTCAACGAACGTAGGCTCTGGCTCAGCGTCAGCAAACACCTCGTCCTCAGCAACTATCTCTGGCTCAGGGTCTAACATGTGGCACCCAAAGAGAAAGGGGCACATGTCAGCAAGTCTGGAAGACTTGTGCAAGGAAACTAGAAGTGGGAAAAGGAAAGCAACCTAGCAGTTCTAGCATGAATGCGATGACATGGCAGTTTAAAGTATGAGTGCAACAGGTAAAGTAAAGTAAGGTACGAGCATGGCATGGCATTCACAAGACAAGTACAAGACAAGTAAAGAAAGCACCTCGTGCACAGAGATTCCGCCTTTTGGCTAGAGTGGCTGCGCGGGCCAACTCCTAAGCTCAAGCGAACGTTTATCCCTACCCCTCCACGTGTATCGAGCCAGGGCATTACCCCCGAACTTGGAATGCTCGCTTCTGGACCACGAGCCAGGAAGTGTGTAAACAAGTATGGCGTAGGGGTGCACCTAGCCGGACAAGTAGTACAAGGACAAGTATTGTAGCGTGTGCTACGATGCAACAATCAATGCATGGATGACATGGCATGGCAAGTAGTAAAGCGTACAAGTAAGAAAAGTAAACGTGACAGTTTAGCATGCATGAATGACAATTTTAATGGTTGGATCTAGCTTCGTTGTCAAGCTAGATCATTTAGGTGACGGATCTAGTTTCGTTGTCAAACTAGATCAAGTAGGCGTCTAGCCAGCTATCATTTCACTGACTAGTCTCTTTTACGCTAAAAGCAAATAAGTGGCCTAAAAACATGGCCCTACACAAAAGTTGGCAAGTTTCACTTGCCTACAACTATCACGTCAAGAAAACACCGTCCAACGAGTCCAAAGTCACGATTCCTACGTGCACAAGTCCACCGGCCTACATCCGTTTTATTAATCTTGATTAGTGATGGCTAAAACATTTAAAATACTTTAAAATACTGATTTTTAGTCTTGGTTAACATGCAATTGGGTTGGGGGTCCTAGGGGTGCAAAACGTTACCTCAACACGACGCGAAAGCTACACCGGCGTCGGGTAGCGACGCCGGGGGTTGGAATAAAAGATCGCGCTCCAAGTCCAGATTCCAATTAGATTCCTCGCTGGAAATTTCAGAGCATCAACCCGGGCGACGATTCCAGATTCCAAAGCTCGCACGTGCGACGACGGGCTACGACGTGCGATGACGTCGTACGCGGCAAGTCGTCGAAGAGAACACACCTAGGTGGGGCCCACAGCAGTCCTAGGGGCCTTTGGGGGACCCACAATAACTCTGGAGAACTTGGGGGGCCCACGGAGGCAAGTGGTGCAACGGATGCGGGGTTGCGACGAGTGGCTCTCGGTCGTACCCCTCCAATGCGGGAGATTCTCTCGGTCGCTGCGGGGAAACGGAGCTGTGCAGCAGCGGGGGTCGGTGCGGGCCTTGGTGCTCTCGGTCGGTGCGGAGGGAGGGGTCGGTCGTGCGCCTTGGATGCGGGGGAGCGGGCGCTGCAACGTTGCGAGCGTTGCAACGTTGCGGAGGCGGGCGATCCGCTCGGTCAAGCGCTAGCGGATGCGGGCGACAAAGCGGGCGCTGCAGCGATGCGGGGAGCGGCTGTGAGCGGGGGCGGCCATCGGTCTGACCGAGAGATCTCCTCGGTCGGACACAGCTGAAGCGGGGCGACGGCCGTGCAAGCGATCGGAGCGGGGGAGCGGGCCATGGCAGCGGTCGGTGCGGTAGATTTGGGCCCGTTCTCTCGGTCTGAGCGGGGGAAGTTCGTCGCAACGTCCAATTTCAAGTTTGGGAGAGGCTAGGGCTAATTTCTTGCGAAAATAGGTCTTGCTAGGGGTTGCTTATATAGTGTAGATGGGTTGACTTGGTCTAGGGCTAAATCTAATAGGATTAGAAGTTCAAAAAGATTTAAAATTTGAAATTCAATTACTCCAACTCATCCTAGGGTTTGACCTGGTCCAAATGAGCTGGAAATTGGCTCAAAAATTCTTTAAAACGTTTAAAACTCAAATAAATTTTATTTGGCCGAAAATAATTTATAAATTAATTATTAAAAATAATATAAAACTTGTAAAAATTATAAAAGTGGTCAAATAAACTCCAAAAATTATAAAATAAATATCGTGATGATCGTGACGACGAGTGTGAGCTAACTAAAAAGACGGATCTCAGTTTCGACGTCGGACGACGGAACTAAAAATAGAAACGTCTCCCGTCAAAAGTGAAAATCGTCACGTCTCATCGAGTAAGTTTAAATTGTGGAAAAACGACTCGAGAAGTGTCGTTCCAAGATAGTGCCACTATTTAATACTCTCAGAGACGTTCGCAACGGCATATCACACAAAAGTGTTCACCAACAAACAAAGTCTAAAACAAACACGTGCACGGCCAAAAGCACGTGCACGAAAAACGTACCACGAAAAGTGGTCGTTACATCCTCCCCACCTTAGAATAAAGTCCGTCCTCGGACTTTCTAATATAGCTAAGCGCTCTAGTAACTACCCCAATCAAGTCATATTATAATTCAACCAGGTATTGTCATTACAAGTGCTTATATATGCACTAGGTAGTCAAACATTATCACTACTAACACGCATATATATATACATTCACATACGTTATACACTTATACTTATTATAGTCAGTCAATTCCATACATGTGTTTCAATCATATATATAAGCATACATTCCTTATATCACTACTACTTACCTAAACACAAAACAATATTTCAGATACTTATATAGGTATGATCTCATACTAGCAAATACAATCATTGCTCTACCTATATGTAGCTACCTATGCACAAACATCAAGGGTATACTACCCTCTAATGTTCATCCAATACAAAACATCTCAACACATATAGTCACACCATACCACTATTAAATCAAATTCACCATATATAATATACACTCACCACTTCTATAAATTCATGATATATATAGTCATTCAAATGCATTCAAATATTTCACCATACATTCACCTCTACTATAATTTCACAACATATAGTCATACAGTGCATGCAAATAGTTCACCATATATTCTCATCACATACGGTCATATAACTGTATTTATGACACGCCACATATATCGTAGTCATCAATTCCTATAACTAAGCACATACTTACCCGTGCATGGTGCACACCCATACACGCTAACATTTCATTTACATACACCAATCGTACCATTATATAACTAGCACACAAACACACCTAGTTTTAGCTAGTACACATACGTTCACACGAGCAAGTCCTTAGTAGTTAGCTATACCACAAGACCAACACCTATAACTATATACTGGCGTAGCGACCCACAATCATGTGCGTAGCACAACCAGGCACAAACACTCCTATCACTATACATACATCAAACATTGATATATTCAAACTACAACTTACATTCAATGTACTTAGAGTATACCCACTCAAGCTTGAGTGAGACTCAGTACACACATCAGAATATTCCATATACGTAACACGGCATTCATACATATACCAATACCACTCCAATATTTATACGTCTACCAATACAACCATATACATACCATAAGTCATTCACTTAATATTTAATCAAGTAATACTCACATAGTTAAATCAATTTATATACCATAATAATAGTAATACAGACATCAGCACATATATACTTATAATACCCTCCCTAGTACAAACATTTACCGTATAGGCACACATAAGTAATGTATATATATTCACACCATAGCCTACTACCTATAGCTAGCATACCAACACCTATACATACATAGTTAGGATGTGCAATGGTCGCGTATACCTCGCGGTATACACTCATTCAACATCCCGAAAGCAAGCAATATCAATCAAAATTATAATCCTACTATCATATGTATAACACATATATAAAACATAACTACTTACATATAAGCACATATATATCTACCTACGAGCACATACTCACACGTACTAGTATATGGGTCACTCAATAGGCCTACTTACTTAACTATACATACACTTATTATTATCACACCTAGCACACACATAACTTTACCAATCATTTTATTTCAACCATTATAAGTATCTCTTACTACATACACAACTTAGATATTCCAACGCTAATTCAAATATACACAAGCATCCCTAGTATAATATATCTAACCACTCACAAGTCTATACATTCTAGCACATAAACAACTTCATAATATCACGAATAACTCCAAGTACATATATATATCACACAGTAGGCAAGCATCAATATACTATGGGGGTACACTCATTCAAGCTCACGTACACAAGTTAGGTACGTGCACAATGACACCTCACAAGGGTCCAAGGGTCTACTAACAACTAGGGGTTGACACAGACATTGACGGACCCCAAAGCCTAAGCAATAAGAGGGGTCGAGAGCGTGGCGAGGGAAGGGTCGATAAGCACGAGGTCAGATAGGACGAATACAAGGAGACGGCTTGGTTAGACGAACATTGGCTCAATGGTGATGTTTAGGTTGAGGGAAAAAGGAGGTGTAGTGATGCTTGAATAGGGTACAGAAAAGCAACTAGGATAAATAGCATAAGCTAAAATACGCAAAATCGAAAACGGTTGTACTTTAAAATCCTCGTCTGAGAAGAAATGTTTGGGGATCGATAAAACGAGTTGTTCAAAATAAATCTGAGTCGAATATTCAAAATAATAGAAAATGGCCTATTGGTTTTAAAATTTTTTTTTTAAAAGAAGTAAAATCATTTACATGAATATTAAGGACATGGTTTAGAAAATTTATACGTCAGTAATTTAATATAATGTTGCCAAAACTTTAAAATCAGGTTAAATGCTTTCAAAACTTTGGGCTATGGAAAATTGTAGATAATCAATTTGAAACTACTTTTAGAAAACCAAGGTTTGCCAAAAAAAATGAAACAGATTTGCACAAGGTTCTTAATATACGAGCACAACAAGTCTGGCACGGTTACAAAAATAATTGAAATTCGATTTTGTTTAGAAATTTTTTTCTAAAAGCGTGTATGGTGAGCGGGAAGAAAATAATAGTAACTTAGCATAAGAATTATCAAGATCGAATAGCAAATCTTTAAAATCAAATCAGGGAGGGTCTAAAGCAGGAAGAGGCTATGAAAATAGTAATTTTGCAAAAATCTGAAGTAGCGAAAACGACGAGCAAGTCCAACTTGCTGAAAGCTGAGATTCCATATGTCTTGAAAGTATATTAAGGAAAACACGACGTATCATTCGAATAACACAAATAAGAGGGAAAATTATAAATCGAATTGGGCAGGGCAAAAGTAAAACTAATATATGAAAGAACGACACATTTACATAAGTATGAAAAGTATAGGCTGGGAAAATACCATAAGCTAGTATTCAAAAATTCCGACAAGCGTTTTAAAAATTTAAATCAATGAAGGAGGATGAAATATAGGTATATTAAAATTTTGAACAAAATTAAACTGAGTGGAAGAGAAGATTGAAAAATACTTCCAGAATGTTCAAGTTTTGCAATGGCGATGTTTGAAAATTGACGACGATCGTCACGGGGCGATCTCGTGAATCGAGGCAAGGAAATTGGTCGGAGGTCAAAACATTCATACGTCTAGGATATGAATCAGAAGAGGTTACGGGGAAACTCCTACGGTCGACCAACTAAAGATTAGGAACTAGGCGCTAAGACTTCTAAAGGTTAGACGGTAAAGAAATGTGTTCAACTTGGTCCGAAATCGATGACCCCAAAAGCGAACGACAAAAGGAAATTCTAGAAGTCTAATATGGTCAGGGTTAGGCAATAACCACGAAGGTAACTCCTACGACGATTAAATCAATTGCTAGGAGGGAGTCTAACTACCAATCAGGGGCCTCTAAATAGCAAGCACGGACGTCTAACTAAGTCTTCTTATCACCTAGTGTCTTAAGAAAACAACTAGACTCAGGGCTTATGACTCAGATGTTGCAATTTATTTAATGGACATTCCGTTATTATCGTTGTTCCGTTAATTCGCAATTGCAAGATTGGACCTGCATGGGCCACCAACAAAACCTGTCACGCCCCGCTTCCCAAAAACGTGGAGGCGAAGCGTGAGAAGGTCCGCTCAGACTTGAAGCTACAAAGCCGCAAGTCCGATAAGCGTCAATCACTTTAAACTGCAGGTCCTTGCAACGTGAAACGAAACAAAGATAATAATAACGAAAAGAGACAAAAGTACATCTCAGAATATCCATAATAATAAATGTCAACATCGCAGAAAAGCCACCAGGCTACAAATAAAAGAGTCTAAAGGAGGCCCAGCATGGCCAACAAAAGTACAAGGTACGAAAACAAAGAAAAGGTGCAAGCACCGACATCTAACAGCAACCTAAAGCAAAAGCAAGTAAAATCAGTCTCTAAGACTGGTCTCCGGTGTCCTCGAACTCCTCAACGAACGTAGGCTCTGGCTCAGCGTCAGCAAACACCTCGTCCTCAGCAACTATCTCTGGCTCAGGGTCTAACATGTGGCACCCAAAGAGAAAGGGGCACATGTCAGCAAGTCTGGAAGACTTGTGCAAGGAAACTAGAAGTGGGAAAAGGAAAGCAACCTAGCAGTTCTAGCATGAATGCGATGACATGGCAGTTTAAAGTATGAGTGCAACAGGTAAAGTAAAGTAAGGTACGAGCATGGCATGGCATTCACAAGACAAGTACAAGACAAGTAAAGAAAGCACCTCGTGCACAGAGATTCCGCCTTTTGGCTAGAGTGGCTGCGCGGGCCAACTCCTAAGCTCAAGCGAACGTTTATCCCTACCCCTCCACGTGTATCGAGCCAGGGCATTACCCCCGAACTTGGAATGCTCGCTTCTGGACCACGAGCCAGGAAGTGTGTAAACAAGTATGGCGTAGGGGTGCACCTAGCCGGACAAGTAGTACAAGGACAAGTATTGTAGCGTGTGCTACGATGCAACAATCAATGCATGGATGACATGGCATGGCAAGTAGTAAAGCGTACAAGTAAGAAAAGTAAACGTGACAGTTTAGCATGCATGAATGACAATTTTAATGGTTGGATCTAGCTTCGTTGTCAAGCTAGATCATTTAGGTGACGGATCTAGTTTCGTTGTCAAACTAGATCAAGTAGGCGTCTAGCCAGCTATCATTTCACTGACTAGTCTCTTTTACGCTAAAAGCAAATAAGTGGCCTAAAAACATGGCCCTACACAAAAGTTGGCAAGTTTCACTTGCCTGCAACTATCACGTCAAGAAAACACCGTCCAACGAGTCCAAAGTCACGATTCCTACGTGCACAAGTCCACCGGCCTACATCCGTTTTATTAATCTTGATTAGTGATGGCTAAAACATTTAAAATACTTTAAAATACTGATTTTTAGTCTTGGTTAACATGCAATTGGGTTGGGGGTCCTAGGGGTGCAAAACGTTACCTCAACACGACGCGAAAGCTACACCGGCGTCGGGTAGCGACGCCGGGGGTTGGAATAAAAGATCGCGCTCCAAGTCCAGATTCCAATTAGATTCCTCGCTGGAAATTTCAGAGCATCAACCCGGGCGACGATTCCAGATTCCAAAGCTCGCACGTGCGACGACGGGCTACGACGTGCGACGACGTCGTACGCGGCAAGTCGTCGAAGAGAACACACCTAGGTGGGGCCCACAGCAGTCCTAGGGGCCTTTGGGGGACCCACAATAACTCTGGAGAACTTGGGGGGCCCACGGAGGCAAGTGGTGCGACGGATGCGGGGTTGCGACGAGTGGCTCTCGGTCGTACCCCTCCAATGCGGGAGATTCTCTCGGTCGCTACGGGGAAACGGAGCTGTGCAGCAACGGGGGTCGGTGCGGGCCTTGGTGCTCTCGGTCGGTGCGGAGGGAGGGGTCGGTCGTGCGCCTTGGATGCGGGGGAGCGGGCGCTGCAACGTTGCGAGCGTTGCAACGTTGCGGAGGCGGGCGATCCGCTCGGTCAAGCGCTAGCGGATGCGGGCGACAAGGCGGGCGCCGCAGCGATGCGGGGAGCGGCTGTGAGCGGGGGCGGCCATCGGTCTGACCGAGAGATCTCCTCGGTCGGACACAGCTGAAGCGGAGCGACGGCCGTGCAAGCGAGCGGAGCGGGGGAGCGGGCCATGGCAGCGGTCGGTGCGGTAGATTTGGGCCCGTTCTCTCGGTCTGAGCGGGGGAAGTTCGTCGCAACGTTGCGACGAATCGTCGCAACGTCCAATTTCAAGTTTGGGAGAGGCTAGGGCTAATTTCTTGCGAAAATAGGTCTTGCTAGGGGTTGCTTATATAGTGTAGATGGGTTGACTTGGTCTAGGGCTAAATCTAATGGGATTAGAAGTTCAAAAAGATTTAAAATTTGAAATTCAATTACTCCAACTCATCCTAGGGTTTGACCTGGTCCAAATGAGCTGGAAATTGGCTCAAAAATTCTTTAAAACGTTTAAAACTCAAATAAATTTTATTTGGCCGAAAATAATTTATAAATTAATTATTAAAAATAATATAAAACTTGTAAAAATTATAAAAGTGGTCAAATAAACTCCAAAAATTATAAAATAAATATTGTGATGATCGTGGCGACGAGTGTGAGCTAACTAAAAAGACGGATCTCAGTTTCGACGTCGGACGACGGAACTAAAAATAGAAACGTCTCCCGTCAAAAGTGAAAATCGTCACGTCTCATCGAGTAAGTTTAAATTGTGGAAAAACGACTCGAGAAGTGTCGTTCCAAGATAGTGCCACTATTTAATACTCTCAGAGATGTTCGCAACGGCATATCACACAAAAGTGTTCACCAACAAACAAAGTCTAAAACAAACACGTGCACGGCCAAAAGCACGTGCACGAAAAACGTACCACGAAAAGTGGTCGTTACACGTTGCCAGGGATTTTTCAATGAGCAATGAGAACGCCTCCATAGTGATAACGAAGAGGTAAGGGGAGAGAGGATCACCTTGTCTGATGCCTCTGTTGCCTTCAAAGTATCCAACAGGTGAGCCATTGACTATAACAGAGAAAGTCGGGGTCGATATACATTCTTTAATCCAAGATATAAATGTCCTGTTGAAGGCCATTCGATGGAGAATATAATAGATGAATTCACGATTGACGCTATCAAAAGCCTTTCTTAAATCAAGCTTGAGACAAGACCTGGCCCCGATAGGGTTGCTGAAGTCTCGAATTTGTTCATGAGCTAGCAAAGCACTGTCTGAAAGTAATCTTCCCTTTAAGAATGCGGATTGGTTAGGGGAGATAAGCTCATGAATAACCACTTTAAGCCTGTTACAAATGATTTTGCTAATCACTTTATAAAGCACGTTGCAACATGCTATGGGCCTGTAATCACTTAGGCTAGAAGCAGTAGATTTTTAGGGACCAAAGTGAGGTGGGTATGATTTAGTGGGTGCATAAGAGAGCCTGAACGGAAGAAAGAAAGAGCAGCAGCAGTGACATCATTACCTATCAGTGTCCACTCATGCTGATAAAAATAACCATTGAACCCGTCCGATCCAGGGGATTTATCCACCCCTATTTGGAAAACTGCATCCTTAACCTCCTCCTTGGAAATTTCACGCTCAACCCAGATAGCAGCTTCAGAGGTCAAAATACGTTTGGTGACCAGCTTTGGAAAGACATTCCAGTAGTCAGTTTGGTTATAAAGGGCTTTATAGAAAGCTGGAGCACAAGTTCTGAGTTCCTCATATGATGTATTACGATTTCCTGCACCGTCCACTAAGTGGCCCAAATTGTTGTGCCTTTGCCTGGCTTTCATTGCAGTGTAAAAGAATTTCGAGTTAGTGTCACCCAGACTAAGCCAATTTTGCCTGCTCTTTTGCCGAAGCATATCCTCTTCATAGCCCATGTATTTAGCTAGGTTAAGAGCAAGCTCCTGTTCACGTGCCTGCATAGGAATATCTGAATGTAAATTTGGAAGACTCCTTACCTCCTTAAGTTTTTCTTTGCAGGCCATAATGTCCTGAGATAATGCCTGCTTTTTAGCCCAATGTCGAAGTTCATTCTTCAAACTACGCAATCTAATATATATCCTGTGCATGGGAGATCCTTCAACATGGCCGGCCCAAGAGGAATCCAAAAGTTCCCTATATCCTGTCCATGTAGTCAACGAATTAAAAATTTGAATGGCTTTGGGTAAGATTGAACCTTGGAATGAGTGTTAATCAGCATTGGAGAGTGGTCACTGGTTAGCGGATCCATATACTCCACGAAGGAATCAGGAAGCAAATCTAACCATTGAGAGTTACAGAGCATCCTGTCAAGCCTTGCTACAATCCTGCCACCTCCAATTCTTCTATTGCACCAACTCATAGACTGACCAGTCGATTTAATATCACCTAAAGAGCATTTGATTAAGAACCTGTTAAATTCATCAAGAACATTGGGATCACATCGCCGGCCCCCTTTCTTCTCCTTTTGATAACGGATACAGTTGAAGTCACCCCCCAGGAGCCATGCTTCACCAACACAGAGGGCCGCATCAGCCTCCATTAATTTCCATAGTAGGTTACGCTCACTCCTCAAGTTAGACCCATAAACCCCTGTGATAATAACAGAAAGACCTCCAACATTAGCGCAGCGTAAAGTTATGTGTTGGGCAGAGATAGTGAGAAGATTTGCATGCCAGATTGATTCATCAAGACCCATCAGAATGCGCCCTCCAGGATGTGCAGAGAAGTTATTAAAAACACTCCAGTTTTTTGGAAAACACGATCTCCATTTCCCTATTCCTTCTTTTAGCTTAGTCTCAAGAAGGATAACAACAGATGGCTTGAGTTCCTTCAGTCTATCCCGTAAATCTCTTCTTCTTATGGGGTTATTGAGACCCCTAGAATTCCAAACAAAGATACTCATCAAATAAAGGTTTGCTTTGGTTTACCCGACGCCCCCTCCTTGAGGCGGGTGCTCTTTCTCAATCCTCCTCCCATACCCACTAGATTCACATTTGCATCCGACCTGTCGCTTAATACTCCTGCAGCTTTAGACTCCATCGCCTGCAGATCCTCAAATTCTTTCTCCCATTCAGGATTGACAACACTCAAGATACTAGGTGGGTCCGAGGCTGAATTTATGCTAGGAGCAGCATTCACTTCCCGAGTCAAAGTGGGAATAATGACCTCAATAGTAGGTGTAATAACTGGCCTGTCTTCATGCATCTCCGAAATTGTTTCCTGCCCTTCAATAGTTGGCGCCTGTGGCATCACATGGTCTTGGATGCTGTTGGGAAATTGTGTCCTGTGGTCTTGCATTTCAACATCATTATCTGCAGCAATCTCTGCACTATTGGTTCCTTGAGGGATCAGATACACGCCTTGAGTGTCCTGGTCGTCTTTTTGACATATGGGTGCGTCAGAAGCTCTAGAGCCTTCAATAGAGGTTGATGCGTTATCTTCTGCCCTCTGCAAAATATTTATTTGGGTCTGGTCTTTTGTGGTAGACAGTTGTTGCTCCGCAGGAATGTGTGCACCCCCCTCCAACTTATTTAGATCATTTTCATTTGATGACGTTTTTTGGATTGAAGTTAGCTCTTTCAAGTCTGGACAATGAGTGTCATCATGCCCAAAGCAAACACAGTGACTGCATCTCGGCGGCTCGCCTTCAAATTTTGTAGTAATATTGATTATTGTCCCATCATCCATTTCTAGCCCCACTGTCCTTGGCAGAGGATCCTTTGCATCGACCTCCACTAAACACCTGACATAAGTTAATCTCTCCAACTTCGCCGTAGCATGATCAAGGCATAAGGGAATACCCACAGTCGAGCTAAGAATGTTGTATATATCCAGCGTCCACATACTTAGTGGCAATCCATAAAACTAGACCCAGACTGGCACTGTGGCCAACATATCTCGATCAAACTGCAGTGTAGGACTCCATCTTTGCAAGACTGTCAACCGACCATCAAAGAGCCAATGTCCTCCATACAGAATTTTCTCACATTCTTCCGCACATTCAAACCTGAAATAGAAGAATCCATTCTCCCTACAGTATATGCGTACCCCCTTCTTCAATCGCCATAATCTATCCACCCATGCCCTTAATTGACCGTAATAGGGAACATCTCCCAAAACATAGCCTACCAACGTGTTTTTCCAATTATCAACTCATCTTTAATCAGAGGTGGAACAAATGTCATTGTTCTTGCAGCATCATATGATCTTCGATTTGCACAAACGTCAGCCCAAGCTGGCTTGGTCCCAGATGTGTTAATTGATAGAGAAAATTTGGGTCTTACAGGGTGTCTTACCTCTTCCGTGCGTTCTCCAGTTTTAGCATGAGCCCAACCATGTACATCTCGAGATTTCACTTTTGATTGCCCCATTCTGTGAGGATGTCCTCCATTAAAATGGCCCTTCCCATTTGAATTCCTTCTGCCTCCCCAATTGCGATAGGGAACACGTCCTCCAGCTAAGGGCGCCTGTCCTCCACCTATCGTCGCTCGCACAGGACCTTTAGGGTTCCGTCTATACGTGACCGTTCGCCATTCCCCCTCCTCACGATTGATCTCAGGCCCGTGTGAGCCCCTTTGATTTGCCTCCTCAATCTTCTTCCCAGTTTCACTCTGCCGGCCATTTGAATCGGTTCCCTTCTTTGCTTCATCATTATCCAAATCTGTGGTGACCTTTGATCCGCTACGGTAACTGCATCCCTCGCCCCCGTTGCCATCCGAGGGCCTTAAATCTCTTCTCCCATTATCAAAGCCGCCAGCACCCAAAGTAGGGTTTCCGTTCGCCTGATCGCCCCCTCCGTGAAAACCGGCCTTCAACATATATATATATATATATATATATATATATATATATATATATATATATATATATATATATATATATATATATAATCGTTTCTCTCTCATTCTTTTAGTGAGAGAAGCTCTGGCGATTTAGTGGCGGCGTGAGGCGGTTGTCGCCGTCCGCCTCAGCGGCGGAGGCGGAGCTCCTTCTGGCCTGTAGATCGTCCTTGCTGTAGGCTGCGCGAGCGTTGATTCCTTGGACGGTTGTTCCGTTGCAAGTCCTTTTGTTCCTCTCCGATTTGTTCGTGATATCGCCCCTGAGTCGATTGGAGATCTGAAGGTCTTCGATCGTGATCGCCTGGCCAGATCTGAAGGCTGCTCTGTGTGGATCTCGAAGAGTGGTCACATCGGGCTCAGATCGGGATCTAGGAGTAGATCCTGATCCGGCGGTGAGTCCCCTTGTTTGAATCTCCTTCCTCCTCTCGATTATTGACTGATCTGCCGTAGATCTAATCCCTGGTTTGGTTTTCTTTGCTGGATCGAGAAAGTTTTAGATCGGATCTGAGATCGGCGTCCTTTGTCTACTTGATCCTGATCTATTTTGGTGTTTCTTCTTGATCTTGTTCTGAGGATCAAGCGGCGACCGGTTGTCTTGTTCGGATTGAGAACTCAGGCGGAGTTCTTGATCCGCGTGGTGAGTGGATTCCTCTTCTCTCTGTATCGCTCTCCTGTCCTATCCCTGTTTCTCTGAATCTGCTTCTTTGGCATGGCTGACGGGGATAATACGGAGGCAAAGGCGGGGGACTGGCGATTGGTGAATAGAAGGAAGCCGAATAACGCGACTGTGCCCAAGGGGAAGGGGGCTAGAGATGATGGCCTGCGTGCTCCCTATGCTCAGGGGAGAGCTGGTGGCCCGATGCTTGAGATTTCTCGTGTTGCAGGAAATAGGAAAACTGTCGAGCGAAGGATGTTGAGGCCCTCTGTCGAAATCAAGATCAACCCGCTGGCTTCCAAACAGTCGTGGTTGGACGTCTGCACAAGCAAACGGAAAGTGTCTGATGCTCTTGAAATGAACTTTGTCCCTCCGGTGCTTGATGAAACAGGGGTCCCCATCGCCGTTCTTTCGCAGGAAATCATCGATGAAGCTGCGAGGAACTGGGAGAATACTCTTGTTGTGTATGTTCTTGGCGATGCTCCGTTTTATAGCCAGTTGAAAGCTTGGGCTTCTCGAACTTGGAAGAAGCAAGGTATGACGATATTCTCCCGTGACAATGGTTTTTTCTTCTTCCGATTCAAGGACAGAGTCGATTGCGATGCCGTGCTGTTCGGGGGACCGTGGATGTTCGACGGGCGGCTCGTCGTGATTCAGCGCTGGGCTCCGGACATGGGGTATGATAGGGACATGCTCACTTCTGCCCCCCTGTGGGTTCAGCTCCCCAGCCTGCCGTTGAAGTTCTGGTCACTGAAGATCCTTAATATTATAACCAGTGTTATCGGTGTTCCAATCTGCTTGGATAGGGCTACAGCATCAATGGAGAGGATGAGCTACGCTAGGTGCTTGGTGGAGGTCTCGGTGGATCATGAACTTCCTCAAACGATTACGGTGCAAGTTGAAGATGGAGAATATTTCGACATTGCTGTCAGATTCGAAGGTGCCCCGCCTAGATGCATAAATTGCAAATGTTTCGGCCACCTTGCACATCAATGCAGCTCGATGCACAGGGGAGCGAAGGATGACGCGAGCTTAGACAATGTAAGTCTCCCTACCCCTTCGATTCCTTCTACTTCTGCTCTGTATTTGGGGAATAAGGATGAGGGGATGGGACGTCAGGTGGATGATCACCGTAGTAAGCAGCGTGAGGGGGGACCTGTAGGTGATATTCATGGGGGTGTTTCAAGTTTTATAAAAATCAGAGGGAATTGTAACAGTGAGGCTGAAGGTATTGAAGGGGATTGTAATGCCGCTGTAACACAGGGTGAGGTTGAGGTGAGTATTGAGAATGTAACACAGGGTGAGGTTGTATTAGCTGTTGACACTGCTGTAATGAAGGGGGATGTAATCAGTATGAAGGGCGATGTGGCCACTGTCAAAGCAGTTCATGTCACTGCTAAGAGGGAATATGTCAATTCGCTGGCTGCGACCAGTGCGAGCGTGAATTGTAATAGAGTGGTAGGGGATTGCATTGCCAATGAAGCTATTCGCATAAGGCAGGGGGACCTGAATGGAGCGGATCATGGGGCAGGGCTGACAGATAAAAAGAAGGGGCGATTGGGAGATCTCATGGCGGGAATCGTCTACATGTACAAGCTTGTGAAGTACCGCAAAGAGTTCAGGGGCATCTCGGTGACCTCAGGCCAGGCTTCTGTGAAATCAAGCACGATCAATGTGGAGGGAGGGGATGTTAGAAAGGGGAGATTGGACATGGCTGAGGTGATTATGTCCCCAGCTAGTCTTCGTGAAAAAGGGAAGGTGATAATTGATTCTGTCCCTAAGCTAGCTGTGACTGGCATTACTAGAGGAGAAGGTGCTCCTTGTACTCAGTTGTATCCAAGTAATGATAATAAAAATGGGGGGAGGGGTCAGGGGTCTCAGACACGGGATGCACGGCTACTAAGGCCCCCATCGCACGTAGCATGGTGCCATCGCCCAATCACAACCCGTTCAGCGTCCTCTATTCGGGGAACTTATCGAGGCTTGGTGCCTCGCTGATTGATAGCTATGAGAGTGTCGACTCTGATACGGAACCCACTGACATGACCATTGATAATACAGCTTGGCATGAGGAGCAAGCCGAATTGAAACTTAAAAGCAAAGAACGGAAAAAAACAAAAGAGTAAGGGGGGTGTGGTTTCTCCTAAAGGCACCCGCAAAAGCTCTAGGATTAATAAAGCTGTTGAACCCTCCCCCTCTATCTAATGACTGTGCTCATTTGGAATACGAGAGGTCTTAATAATGTCGGTAGGCGTCGTGAGCTCAAAGATAAGTTTCGCGCCCACGATCCCTCCTTGGTTGGGCTTCTTGAAACCAAAGTGTTGGAGGACAACGCCCAGAGGATCACTAAATGTTTTCCTAAAAACTGGCTCCCCATAGATAATAGGTGTACCCATCGCAACGGTCGCATCATACTTATGTACAATCCCGACATTTGGAAGTGTAGTGTTGATGGGATGTCGACCCAGTATATCTCCTTACATTGTGTGAATAGGGCGGGGTTCACCACTATGATTACTATCGTTTATGCTTCTAACTCCTATCAAGAGCGGAGAAGCCTCTGGAGAGATATTGTGGCCATGGCCAATAATTATAATAACACTCCCTGGATCGTGGGGGGGATTTCAATTGTGTCAGATACGCTATGGATAAGGTTGGGGGTAGAGCGATTGATGGGTTCATGGTGGATGAATTTAATGAATGCATTAATTCCAGTGCTCTCCTTGAGCTCAAAACGGTTGGTAATACCTTGAGTTGGAACAATCGTAGCATCGGGCAAAAGCGTATTTCTGCTACTCTTGACCGGGTTCTTTGCAACAGCAATTGGATTGCGGTTCTCTCATCCTCTTACTGTGAGTATATCGCTGGTAATACTAGTGACCATTCCATCCTCCTCATCCACTCTCATCGGCCCAGGGGTACTGATCCTAAACCATTCAAGTTCTTTAATGCCTGGATTCGTAGTCCTGATTATTCTAATATCCTTAAAGATAAGTGGCGCATTAGGACCGATGGTTGTCCTATGATACGGTTGGTGGATAAACTTAAACATCTTAAACTTGGATTAAAGAAGTTTGGTGCGGCTTATAGAGAAGCCAATGATGTGGGGGGGATTTCCATTCAGAATGATGTCAATCTGTGTTTATGCCCTAAACTCCAATTAAAGGAGCAAGTCCTTATAAAACAATTAGCTGAGGCCTTGGATATTGATGAGTCCAACCTCAGGCAGAAAAGCAGACAGGATTGGTTACATCTTGGGGATCGTAATTCACGGTTCTTTTATACTGCCATGAGAGCTCGGTAAAGCCATAATAATCTTGGGCATCTTATATCTAATGATGGTTTGAGCAATAACTCTATCGACCTTCTTAAAGTTGAAGGCCCTAAATTCTATGAGAATCTTTATAACCAGGATGACTATTGGAGAGTTTTCCCTTGCCTCATCACTAAAAGAATCCTAACTACTGATGCTGCTTCTTGGGTTGAAAGACCCGTTACTCCTGAAGAGGTTAAAAATACGGTTTTTGAGATAGGGGCTGATAAGGCGCCTGGGCCTGATGGCTTTAATGGGTTCTTTTATCAAAACTCATGGGATGTTATAGGGAAGGATGTCACTATTGCTGTCCTCAACTTCTTCAAATCTGGGAAGATATATAGGCAGATTAATCATACTTTTCTCACACTTATCCCCAAGAGTACCAATGCTTCTGGGCTTTGGGACTACCGCCCGATTTCCTGCTGCAACGTTTTGTACAAAATAATTAGCAAAATCCTTTGCAATCGTCTGAGTAAAGCTGTTGTCGAGCTCATCTCCCCTAACCAAGCTGCTTTCCTGCAAGACCGTCTTCTGGCTGATTGTGCATTGCTTGCTCATGAGCACATTAGAGGCTTCAACAATCCTATGGGTGCCCGGGCCTGTCTGAAGTTGGACCTCCGCAAAGCATTTGATAGTGTTAATAGAGAGTTTGTTTACTTTATGATGCATAGAATGGGATTTAGGCACAGATTCATTGGCTGGATATGTGAATGCATCTCTACGCCAACCTTCTCTGTTATGATCAATGGCTCCCCCTACGGCATGTTCAACTCTAATAGGGGGCTGAGGCAGGGAGACCCCCTATCTCCGTACCTTTTCGTGATTGTCATGGAGGCATTCTCCTTACTCATGGCTAAGTCCATTGCCACTCGCAACATTATGCCTATGAATAGAATGGGGGCTGTCACCCACCTCCTATTTGCTGATGACCTATTGGTTTTTTGTAGAGCCAATGTTAAGTCCTTTGAGGGGCTAAGGGATCTTCTCTCTTCTTTCAATTCCTTCATTGGTCTTGATGTCAACTGGGATAAAAGTGCTGGTATCTTCAGTAAAGGCACTAGGAGTCCGAACAGTCTGGCCGATATCTTGGGTATTCACCGTGTGCAAACGCTAGCTACTTATTTGGGTCTCCCTCTCTCTACAAGATATCCCAATGCATCCATGTATTGTCGCCTAATTGATAGATGCAAGAGCAGGTTGCAGGGGTGGTCTTCTACTCTATTATCTATTGCTGGGCGTATTGAGCTTGTTAAAGCTGTCATCTATGGTATGGTGGGATTCTGGCTGCAGGCCTTTCGCATTCCTAAGTCCATTCTTGGTACGATTACTTCAATGTGCAGAAAATTCATATGGGGGAATAATCATCTTTGGGCTTGGAATGATATGTGCACTCCCAAACATGAGGGGGGCCTGGGTATTAGAAGTCTCATGGATCTCAGCAATGCGCATGGTATCAAGCTTACTTGGCGCATGCTCACGCATGCTGGTGGATGGGCTTCTCACATGAGGAAGCAATACATGAGTAGTGGGGGGTTTTTTCTTGCCAAGGCTAATCCGATGCAATCTGGAACCTGGAAATTTATCCTTCAGTGTAGGAGATTCACTAAAAAGCTCATCAAGCGCAATGTTAAGGACGGTGCGGATACTCTTTTCTGGCATGATAATTAGCTTCCCTGTGGTCCCCTCAGTGACTCTTTTGTTGTTCCTACCGGGGAGGAAAGGTTTCTCGTCAGAGACTATTGGGTTAATGATGGTTGGACTGACAGCGTCTCTCTTTCCCCTGTCCGCCATATTATTAGTTCGGTGACTCTCAGCACATGCATGGACACTTGGGCCTGGATTTCCAAGACTCCCTCTCTACTAAACGCCTGGGAGGGCGCTAGGGTTATTAGACCCCTCTTTCCTCATTACAAGGTGGTGTGGTTTCAAGGGCACATCCCCAAGATGGCTATTACTTTACTACGGGCTTTTCACGGGAAACTCCTCACCCGTGACAAGCTCGTGAAATGGGGAGTGCCTACTTCACCCTTCTGTGTTTTATGCTCTGATGATATTCATGAAGATAGAGACCATATTTTCTTTGAATGCAGCTATACTAAATATATTCTTTGCAGGAGTTTCCTCAAGCTTGGGATCACCTCCCCCCTTCCAACGTCCCTGGTTGGCGTTAGTGACTTAATCATGGGCCGTTTTCGCAATCAAGATAATGTGGGTAAGCTTGCCAAAATGGTTCTGGCTGCGATGGTTTGGCATATATGGAGGGAAAGGAATAGGAGAATCTTTGAAGGTTCTAAACAGCTTCAGACCCTCTTGTTTGACAACATTGTTGATGATGTCAGAATTGCCTTACGGCATGTTGAATGGGACCCTGATGATGATGGTGCCCCCCCTCGGAACTGGGGGTTCATAGACTAGACAGGCTATTCTTGTATTTTTTTTGTTTTCTTTTGACCTACGGATAGCGGAAGGTGTTTTGTTTTTGTGGGATGTTGGCGCCTGTGCCTCTACTCACATTACAAACATCCTTCTTCCATTCGTGAGTGTCCTGTATTTTTCCATGAGATTAATAAAGAATGCAAAGCATATTCTCCAAAATATAAATATATATATATATATATATATATATATATATATATATATATATATATATATATATATTGAATTGTGGTGGGGGCACATGCCCCCAAACCCTAAAACCTAGGTCTGCCCCTACCTATGTCAGATGATTTATTAGGTTCTAAACCCCAAGCATATGAATATGTGATTGGGCCTTCATACTCGAGCATGGAATTGCTAGCTCGGGGTAAACGACCTGAGCACCATTTGTCCTGCTTGAGTGTTTAGTCTTCAGCATGTTGTTTTCTTTTTTTAGAAATTTAAATTTATTTTTTGTCTGATTTTTTGTTTGATTTTAATTCATTTTTCATTAGGTATTTCATTGAATCTTTTGACATCGTAGAAGTTGCGAAAAAGGAGCTGTGGGAGGAGGAAGGAGGAGGAGGAGGAGGAGGCAGGAGAGGCGGAGGAAGAGGGGTAGGCGCAATGTAGCGACATGGCCAGTTTAAGCATATATAGGGCCTAAAGAGAAACAAAATATGAGGCCAAAAAATTAAAGTAAGTTTTTTAGGAGTCTTAATATAACTTCCAGTTTTCAACAAACACCTAACTCGGTAATAGTATCAATTATAAAAAATAATTAATTGATTAAAAATTTAAAAAGAAAACTATATTATACATTTCATCAAACACCTACAACGCCATAATATAAACTAGTAACAAAAACAAAAACCAATTTAACCAAACAAAGAGAGAGATCTCTTAGACCCATTTCATCAAACGTCTACAAAGACCACCTAAATAAAAGCTTTGTCGATGCGAGCATAGTGTTGGGAGATGTGTATGCTCTCGAGGCAATTTATCTCTATGTATGTGTACAAACCTCTTGTTCGAAATAACATTAAGCTCTTTGGTAAGAATTTACCTAAGTTAATAATAATGTAGTCTTCATTGGAACTTAGGTAAAGTCTCGAGACTTAATGCGAGGTCAAACATATATCAAGATGGAGATCTCGATCATGGAGAAGTGTTTGACTGATTGTAGCATAAGTCTAAAATCGTTGGTGGTCGTAGATATTTAAAAAAATGATATCGATACATCGGATAGACCATTGTGTCTCTGTCTTCACCGTGGAGTGGTGATGATGATCTCATGGTCATTTGACTTGGTGAAGTTGAAGACGAGACACATGTGCTCATCAAAGAATGAGTTCACCGAACGACCCAACGAGAGTTATCATATGGTTAACACTGACTAATCTGTCAATGATAACTCTCAGTGATGATAGGTAAGTTGGTCCTTTGACTTGAGGTCATTGTACAAACATGTACGTTAACAGTGTCACTTTGATCACCGATCTAGCCTCGGGACAAACCCCATTGAAAGGCCCTTGGTTGGGTGACACTAGAAGATGCAAGGAGAGTAATGACTGACAGGTGCCCCGTTTATGATTAGGGCATGGTGCCGTTTTACCGTAAGTGCACGGTCAGTGTAGGGTGCGGGTATATCGAATACATGGAGGTGAATGGATTGAAGGCAACTAGCCTCGCCTAGGTTGTGTGAGAGCTACGCGGATGATACGAGTGGGTAGTGTAGGAATAAAGGAAAGAAATGAAAACGACAAGAAATGAATCCCCGCTAACACGGGCTAGAGCACTCATGACACTTGGTATTCGACTTGACCCAGGGTGAGACATTGCCCCAAAAGGTGGTACCTAGTGCCACATGGGTCCGATATTCCAGTCGGTGCCCATGATGATACGCTAGGTCTACCCGGTTTCGGACGGTGGACATTCCCATGTCCAACACCCTCTGCAACCGAGAGTATTAAGTCCATAATGATAGCTCCCAACATTTCGTCCAAGCCGTTCCCACGTGCAAGGACTCGATGTCAACGCTAGGGCGTGAGCTATGGCTAGAGAATCAAACTCCCGTTTTATTTCCTCTTGGCCCAACGGTTAAAGGCGTCTCCCGCCGAAGACAATGAAACACCCTAGCGTAACCCTAATGGCCAAATAGGTCGAATGTGGTTCCTAGCAATACATCAAAGCGGATCTTGACGGGACAAGCATCCGGAGCCCAACCCCCAACTCCATCTAGTGTGTTTCCATACAGGTTGGTCTCAGATTGCTAGACATCTATATTGACACATTACATCAAACACTTGCCATGCAATCAAGTCAAATAAAATATCCCAAGCATCAATCCTACTCTAACCCATATTAGGGTTCATCAAGAACTACTCAATGATGAAGAACATGATAGCAAGCAATAATAAATGCAAACAAACATTCATCATCAAGCTTATTGAAAATAACACAAAACAATGAAAATAAGAAAAGAAATACTTATCTTGCATTTGAATCCATCAATTCATTACAAGATTTATTGAAAGAGAAACCCTAATCTAAAGTAATCTAAAGCTTCTATGAAAGGGGCAAAAAATCCCTGAAAAATAGAGGGGAACCCTTTACAAGTCGTCCAACATCTCATATTTATAAGCTCCCACAAAACCCTAACAGTTCAGGTACAAATACCCACTAAAACTGCTGAAAAAGTCCCACCCAATCGGGTGGAAACAAACAGAAACTCAAAATTGCTGAAAATGGGCTCACCCGGTTGGGTGGATAGCCCACCCGATCGGGTGAAAATCAAATTCCAGACAGTCCAGAATTTCAGTACCCAGCTACACTCAAACAATTCCAGAGAAATGTACAAAAATCAGATTTGGGCATGCGACCTATCATTGGAAATCTAACGACGATGCCGACGCTAGAAAAATAAGAGATCATCCAAACTCCCACTGGAATGATAGCAGATCTTCAATGAATGCAGCAGCAGTGCACGAAAGGGGAAGAAAAGGCCACCAGATTGGTTGAAGTGTCAACCGGTCGGGTGAGTTCTTCCCCAAAATGACCCGAGGAGATGACCCGATCGGGTGGGAAGCTCCTCCATGAATGCCACTCTGTCTTCTCACCACCCGATCATTCACCCGATCGGGTGGCGCAGTGTGTTGCCCGGGTGAAGCATAGGACTGATACCATGATATGACCCGGTCGGGTGGCTCATCCAAACAACTGGATGAAACTCCAAAACTTCACCTCCTCATCTTTGGCCATCGGATCTTTGCCGTATAAGCGCTCTTTGGTCCCGACATGCCAGTCGACTCCAGAAGACACCGAAATGCCGACATTTACCTGAAATACAAACAATACACCCAATAGTCAATATGAACCTAAATGTGATATATACAACATGGAATGAGATGAAACACATATGAAAACACGATGAAGAGCATGTGCAAAAGGTGAAATATGAACACGCATCAAGCCCCCAAGCTAAACTCTTCCTTGTCCCGAGGAAGACGAGTTGGAATGAAGATCAGGTGCGAGAGAAAGAAAGGGAAGCGAAGAATCCTTGATCACCCTCTCCAAACCACAAATGTAATCATCAACACAATTAAGCACAAGGGAAAAGCATATCACAATCTAAATCAAGAATTCAATCTCATAATATAGCATCATGGGTTCATGTCAATGGAGCACAAAAGAGATAGAAGCGTGATATTGGCAAAGACATAGCTATCATAGCATGTTATAGTAGATAATATGCCCAAAAAGGAAGAAGCTCAAAAGTCATATCAAATCTTCCAAACGGTGAATAAGATATACCCATACATGCATGAAGAAGTATGAAAGAATAGATATGAATCAGGGGAATAAGTATCAATCTCTAGGATGTAAGGAATCACCACACACACTTGTCGTTTTTTATTTTTGAAACAATTTCTTGCCTTGCTTGTATTTTCAAAAGGAGATGGAGAAGATGTGGAAAGATCACTTCGTACAAACTCGCGCCTTCTCTATATACATTGGTGCTCTCAAATATAGGAGATGTGGAGAGCGAAGGAAAAGGGGAGAATGTGGCATATATACGTATTTTTGGTTTGTTTTTGTTGTTTTTGATTTGACTTTAATATTTTTGTGTTGCAAACTTGCGGAATCACAATGGAATGCAAGGGCGGCCTACGCATCCCAAGCTAGATGGCTTTAGGGCGTCGGGTTACGAAGAACCCCGAAGGACCATTATACAAAAATATGTATAAAAGTGTTTATTTGGGTTGTTTTTGGGTGTCTAATGGTTTTTGGGTTATGTTTTTTTTTGAAATGAAAAGTGTGCACTCCCCTAAATGGGAGAACGATGCACGACGAGGGGGGATGTATAAAGTAAAACAAAAGAGAATTTTTGAGAGATCCAAGCATGGAAAGAAAATCCTCCATGAATTAAAGCACAGAACAAAGGTGTGGATATCCTAATCCTGTTGAAAGGTAGCTAACACATGCGATAAGAGTACACATATAGTATTTCATGCAAGAGTTAGAAGCACGGGGATAGGATGGTAAAATAACCATTTCTTGTAAATGAAGCGTGAAAATCTAGGAACTTCAAATAGAGGGGCATATTAAAATATGATATATAGCTAGAAGCATGCATTAAACATAATCACAACCAATAATCTTGGAATATAGCAAATAAACCCAAAAGATGGCAAAACACCTATATGAGCATTGAATAATCAAAGAAATAGCGTGATGGAAAAAAGGGGCACAAATGCGAAAAATGAAGCATGAGTGGAAAAATATCATTGAGGGTTCATCTCTAGAAAGAGGCTAAAATGAAATGGAGAAAGAAAAATGCATGATGGGAATGATGCAGAAAAACTAAAAGAAAATTTTTTTGATGCATGAAAATGGTGAAAAATAGAAGAAAATAAAGGAAACATGCATGAAATGCAACTCCCTCAAGCTAAAGCTTGCATTGCCCTCAATGCAATAAGATTACTCATGAGAGGGCAAAGATAAAATGGGAGGAGAAATGCATCAAAAATAACAAAAATAACTATGGGTGATACTCTCCCCCAAGCTAATATAAGCTATGCCCAAAAGATATGAAAATCCGATACGGGACATAAAAGATAAATGGGAGTATGAATCAATAGGCAAAACAGGCATCACCACCCTTTGGAGGTGGTAGGGGTCTTATGGAGAAAAATGATAACGGGGCCAAGAAAAGTGCCAAAAGAACAAGGATATGGTGATGGGGGTGAAATGATAGAAGGGCACAGCATGACGGGTTATTATGATGCAAAAGCATACCCTAGATACGCTCCCCTTGCTAATGAGAGGAGACGAGATTATTCTAATCTAAACTAGAAAGCGGTAAAAATTTACACTACTATATTATTATACACCTAAGCATAGGCGGATCCAGAATTTGGAGTGGGACAGGTAGCTGCTCTAACTGCTCCTGATGTGGCTCCTCCAGAAGCGATGTGCCATGTGTGCCAATGGACCCAAGCAATGCACCTCCAAGCATCCCTCGTAGGTGTCCATCTATAACCTGCAAAGAATGAGGTGCATTAGCCCATGGCAAGAAATCATTTCCCAGAATAAATGTATCCCAGAGATAATCGTCAACATAAGATGGAAAAATAATAAAATGTTGATGAATACTCCCTAAGAATGGGTCGCTCTCCTCTGTGCTAGTGACGACCAAATCCTCGCTCTTTATGAGAAGTGGCTCTCCAGGTGGTGACATGCTGCAGCATACCTCAAGGGAAGTGGATCATGTGTCCCGCGAAAGATATGGTGTGTCAAAAATATATGAGTTTAAAGAAATATGAAGAGAAAAGTGAGACTCAAAAGTGTAGTGAGAGTGAGTATGAAAATCTCCCTGAATAGGGGCAATATGCTCAAGTAGATGCTCAGCTGCAGAAGAAGTGGAGAGTGATGATAGAGGTAGATGTGACTCGGGCTCTATGAAGTGGAGTGTCGTATCCAAGCCCTCATGCACATTCTCCTCGACGATATGCTCATGCTCCACCATGTGCCCGATGTCCTGAATGACATCATCGTGCTTGACCATAGACCAAGGAAGAAGCAGCAACAGAGATGGCTGTGGAGGTGGATGTGGAGCGGACCACTCGTATGTGGTTGTGGTGTCCTCGTCCTGACGCACATCCTCCTTGCCGGTATACATAAGTTCTGTAGTCTCCTCGGTACTCTCGTAGGACTCATGTAGAGTATCCAAATCAAGATGAGAAGTCTCTCCCACAGATCCTAGAGAAATCCCTACATCCTCCCTATCATCAACAAAAAATGAGTTGTCATCCAAGTGGTAGTGTGGGAAAAATGGGACATTGGAAAGAGATGTGTCTATGGTGGCCGATGGGATGGTGGTCTCAACCATGAAAGTGTGTATATCCTCTCCTCCATCCCCTCTCCTCGATGTAGGCTCGGTGATTGGTACCATAAAGGTTTGCAATATTTGGCATTGGTTAAAAATGCTACGTTCAAGGAGAGACTCAAGGCTTGATTTTTCTTGTGTTGGTGAAGGGATATAAGGTTGAGGAAATGGATGGGAGGTGTTTGGGCTAAGGTTGTGGGAAAATGTTAGACTTTGGTTTAGGAGGAGGCTCTCAAGCGTAAATGGGCAATCATTATGCACGTGCCCTGCCATCCCACAAGTCTTACAAACCACAAATGAATAAGGATCGTAGCCTCCCATCTGAGCTTTGAAATTCGATCTCCACATGGTAATAGGAAAGATACCTGGACAACAAAAATAAGAAAACTAGAGAGGAGCGTCAATAATACAAGAGAATAACAAAAGGATAATATGATGGTGGGGGGAAATTTCGTGGTTATGGTATTTGTTTTTTTGGGTTTTTTTGTTTCTTTAATGTTTTTATGCGTAGTCTAACGAACCTAAGCAAAGCTAAGATCAAACCGAATGCCTCCCCGGCAACGGTGCCAAAAACTTGACCGGCGCCCCGTTTATGATTAGGTCGCAGTGTCGTTTTACCGCAAGTGCACGGTTAGTGTAGGGTGCGGGTATATCGAACACAGGGAGGTGAATGGCTTGAAGACTACTAGCCTCGCCTAGATTGTGTGAGAGCTACGCGGATGATACGAGTGTGCAGTGTGGGAATAAAGGAAAGAAATGAAAAGGACAAGAAATGAATCCCCGCTAATACGGGCTAGAGAACTCATGACACTTGGTATTCGACTCGACCCAGGGTGAGACATTGCCCCAAAAGGTGGTACCTAGTGCCCCATGAGCCCGATATTCCGGTCGGTGCCCATGATGATACGCTAGGTCTACCCGGTTTCGGACGGTGGGCATTCTCAAGTCTAACACCCTCCGCAACCGAGAGCATTAAGACCACAATGATAGCTCCCAACATTTCGTCCAAGCCGTTCCCACATGCAAGGACTCGATGTCAACGCTAGGGCGTGAGCTATGGCTAGAAAATCAAACTCCCATTTTTTTTCCTCTTGGCCCAACCGTCAAAGGCGGTCTTTTGCCCGTCGATGACAATGAAACACCCTAGCGTAACCCTAATGGCCAAATAGGTCGAATGTGATTCCTAGCAATACATCAAAGCGGATCTTGATGAGATAAGAATCCGGAGCCCAACCCCCAACTCCATCTAGTGTGTTTTCATACGGGTTGGTCTCAGATTGCTAGACATCCACATTGACACATTACATCAAATACTTGCCATGCAATCAAGTCAAATGAAATATCCCAAGCATTAATCCTACTCTAACCCATATTAGGGTTCATCAAGAACTACTCAATGATGAAAAACATGATAGCAACCAATAATAAATGCAAACAAACATTCATCATCAAGCTTATTGAACATAACACAGAGCAATGGAAATA
The DNA here is from genome assembly GCA_030789695.1 of Scilla litardierei. Classification (NCBI taxonomy): domain Eukaryota; kingdom Viridiplantae; phylum Streptophyta; class Magnoliopsida; order Asparagales; family Asparagaceae; genus Scilla; species Scilla litardierei. The sequence continues at coordinate 145,065,513 of CM061133.1, read as the reverse complement.
AGAAAAGAAATACGTATCTTGCATTTGAATCCATTAATCCATTACAAGATTTAATGAAAGAGACCCACTAATCTAAACTAATCTAAAGCTCCCAAGAAAGGGGAAGAAAAGCCCTGAAAAATAGAGGGGAACACTTTACAAGTCATCCAACATCTCATATTTATAGGCCCCTACAAAACCCTAACAGTTCGGGTATAAATACCCACTAAAACTGCTGAAAAAGTGCCACCCGATCGGGTGGAAACAAACAGAAAATCAGAACCGCAGAAAATAGGCTCACCCCGTCGGGTGGATAGCCCACCCGATCGGGTGGAAATCAAATTCCTGACAGCTCAGAATTTCAGCACCCAGCTGTGCTCAGAAAAATCCAGAAAAATATAGAAAAATCGGATTTGGGCATGCGACCTATTGTTGGAGAACTAACGACGATGTCGACACTAAAAAAATAAAAGATCATCCAAACTCCCACTAGAATGATAGCAGATCTTCAATGAATGCAGCAGCAGTGCATGAAAAGGGAAGAAATGGCCACCCGATCGGTTGAAGTGTCAACCGGTTGGGTGAGTTCTTCCCCAAAATGACCCGAGGAGATGACCCGATCGGGTGGGAAGCTCCTCCATGAATGTCACTCTGTCTTCTCACCACCCGGTCATTCACCCGATCAGGTGGCGCATTGTGTTGCTCGGGTGGAGCGCATGACTGATACCATGATACGACCCGGTCGGGTGGCTTATCCACACAACCGGATGAAGCTCCAAAACTTCAACTCCTCATCTTTGGCCATCGGATCTTTGTCGTATATGCGCACTTTGGTCCCGACATGCAAGGTCGACTCCAGAAGAAACCGAAATGCCAAGATGTACCTGAAATACAAACAATACACCCAATAGTCAATATGAACCAAAATGTGATATATACAACATGGAATGAGATAAAACGCATATGAAAACACGATGAAGAGCGTGTGCAAAAGGTGAAATATGAACACGCGTCAAGCCCCCAAGCTAAACTCTTCCTCGTCCCGAGGAAGACGAGTTGGAATGAAGACCGGGTGCGAGAGAAAGAAAGGGAAGCGAAGAATCCTTGATCACCTTCTCCAAACCACAAATGTAATCACCAACACAATTAAACACAAGGGAAAAGCATATCACAATCTAAATCAAGAATTCAATCTCATAATATAGCATCATGGGTTCATGTCAATGGAGCACAAAAGAGATAGAAGCGTGACATTGGCAAAGACATAGCTATCATAGCATGTTATAGTAGATAATATGCCCAAATAGGAGGAAGCTCAAAATTCATATCAAATCTTCCAAACGGTGAATACAAGATACGCTTACATAAATGAAGAAGTAAGAAAGAATAGATATGAATCATGGGAATAACTATCAATCTCTAGGATGTAAGGAATCACCACACACTTGTCGTTTTTGATTTTTGAAACACTTTCTTGCCTTGCTTGTATTTTCAAAAGGAGATGGAGAAGATGTGGAAAGATCACTTCGTACAAACTCTCGCCTTCCCTATATGTAATACCCTGGAAGCTACTGCACAAGTACTAAGGGGGGTGAGTAGTGCTTTAAAATAATCAAGAGGATAATTCCTAATTATATTGCAAACACAAACAACTATGCGGAAAAATGATTGACAACACGAAAAACGCAACGCAAACAATAGAAGTAATGGGTTCGGATCCACCCAAGTCTCCCCGACTTTTTCTTGGTGATCCTACATCCCAGACACCCGGATCCCTTCCGGCTACTTGAGTTAGAATCCACTAACTCAAGTTTTCAATAAAAACTTCTTGTAGAAAATACTACAAGATAAATCAATACAACAATTGACTCGTGACTCTCACAAACTGGGATCACATACCTCTCACAAACCGAGAGCAAAACTATAATATAGAGTTTAATGAAATATAACAAACTCACCACAAATTCCTATGCCTTGAGAAATACTTACGATATTAGGGCAAGGAAAGATGATGAGAGAGATGATCACGAAACCCTAGCCCACTGAGTTGAACAGAGGGAGATGGCTAGGATGATGATGATGATGATCGTGATTCAATTCTTCAGGAGAATGATCGCACAAAAGCTGAAAAACTCTTGGAAAGAATTAGGTCAAAAGAGAGAGAGCAATTTTCGAGAGAGAGATAGAGCCTTGGAAATTGATAATCGATTAATCCAAGAATTAGATCTGAATCCTCTCTCATAATGAAGGAGTTTCCATGTTTGAAACGTATCAAACAGATATGGAAAGAATCAAAATCGATCCACAAAAATCGTGAAAATAAAATCTCCAACGGCTGGAAAATTAAAGCGGTTAATCGGTCCAACTAGTTGGTCGGTGAGCCTTCTTAGACCGACTGGTTTGAAACCGAGAATTTTGTGAAAAAATAGGAAGAATCTCGTCGGTCCAAGAAGAAACACTAACCGACTAGTTTGAGAACTAGTCGGTCGGTGAACCTTCTTGGACCGACTAGTTGGTCAACAGTGAATAGGCTAAAAATGCTCAAGATAACTAGTCGGTTCAAGAAGAATTTTCAACCGATTAGATTGTCATTTAATCAGTTGGTTCTTGTACTTGAACTAACTAAGATGCACAGAAAGCCAAGATAAGGATGATAAGCTAAAGAACCCTATCTAATGGCTTCTAAGGCATTCTTAGGGAAAAGATAAGATAGAAATGAAGGTTACTAAGTAAGTAAGACTCAAGGATTAACATTCTATGAAATTAAGCTAGAAGACATAAAAATATACACGACAAACCATCTTCAAAGCTTCAACATGACGAGTCATATGCTCTTGACTTCATCGATACGACCTTGAGCTTCAACGAAGCTTCAGGCACAATGATCATGCGCTCTAAAGAAGTCTTGAGACGTCGCTTGAGATCTACAAAGTAAATTGGCGACGATCTCCATAACTGCGCTCAAAGAGAATTAGTACACGATATTTATGTTTGTTCATCATTAAAACCAAATCAGGGCAATCAATACTCAACATTCTCCCCCTTTTTGGTGATGACAACCCAACATAAAATATAAATCAATAATAATGAGATAAATGAAATTTACTTACCCCCCCTGCATTGATGACACGTTAGTTCCATATTAAATACTAAACATAAGCATCAAGCAGCAGAGAAAAGAAAAAACATAATCCAACTATCGAAGAAAACAAGGAAAATACATAAAACAATAGTTCAAACAAGAGAGTCGAAGAATATGACGACGGTCCAAATGACACCAAGGAAAATATCGAAAAAAACAAAGTGTGTCAATAGACCATAGTCGAAAAACGAAAAAGAGAAATCATCAAAAAAAATCTTCAAATCAGATGGTTGATTAAAGGAACAATCTCTCCAATATCAACAATGTAGCGAAATGAGTGCATGGAAAACAATTCATGTTTTCATACAAACAAAGCTAGTGAACAACATAGTCGTCGAACGACGAATAAAACAACAGAGACATAGCACAACATGCACAAAGATACGAACTGCAGCAAGATGTATTTATATATAACCAGAAAAAGAGATACATCCAGCCAACACAAAAAAATATCTATCATCATCAGAGAGTATCACAAAGTGCACGAGCAGATATCACAAAATGTCACAACATACATCAAAGTATAACAAAAACATACAAAAACCCACCCAACTATCCTAGCCTCACTCTCTCAAAACTAGATGTATCATCCAAAGTGCTTAAAAAAGAGTCCTCCAAGGTAGGCTCAAGAGGCAGGAGCTGCACCAGCGTCAGGTTGTGCAGACAGAGTGGCAGACTCAGAAGCAACAGAAGTATCCACCAAAGGGATGGTGGCAGCAGGAGTGCTCTCAGGAGCACGAACATGAGAAGTGGTGGCTGGAGTGCCCTCGGGGGCACGAACAGGAGAGGTAGCAGCAGGCTCCTTGTGCTCAGAAGTATCCATGGCTTCCTCATCAGAAACAGTCGGAGGAACCTCAACACCCAAGTGATCACAGATGCGCACTAGCATCTCCTCACACCGCAAGAGACGAGCATCCTGACGGCTCAAGGAAGCTGAAGAGGCAAGCGAGACGATGGAGGAGGGACAGAAGGGGTGGTCTGTTGAACATGTCTCAAGGTAGTAAGAGATTTCTTGACAGCGGTCGCGTTCAAGGGAGGACCCAAAGGACGCTGATCGTCAGAGGGAAGGAGAACTCCAAAGTGACGGAAGACCAAAGTCAAGAGGCAAGGATATGGAATATGTGTGGCCTTGGATGACTTCCGGATGCACTCAAACGTGTCCATCTTGTCTTGAATGATGCGAGCCCAATTTATCTCGCTCCCATCAAACATGGCATAGATGAGCTTCAGGAAGGGCTGGGATGGAAGACTAGAAGAGCCGTAATTCGGAAGAAGACACGACTTCACAATCAGATTTAGAACCCATGCATTCGGATTGAAAGATTTGGAGGGAACGCCAATCATGGCGGGAGGAACGACGTGAAACATATCAGCCAAAAGGGATTGATCAAGATCATGGATATTCTACACAGAGATGTCAGATGGGAGCAGACCAGAAGATGAGATCCCAAGAATCTGTCCTAAGATCTCGGCATTGAGAACAATGGGCGTCCCCAAAACATGTTGGATCTGGATCGTAGCCTAGAGGGGGGGTGAATAGGCTAATAAAAATATTCGTGCAACCCACGAACAAACACACACAGTTATAGGTACAGGCAGAGTAAATAGAATGCAATCACAGTGTACGCACAGATATACCCTGGTTCGGTCGTCCCCACGACCTACTCCAGCCCCCGAAAGCAAATACTAGATAGATATGTAATCATGTACAGCTACAATGAGTCAAGATCCCAAATCTGCTCTCGCCTAGCTCGTACGCACACCACGTGCTCTATACTCTCAATCTAGCCAGATGCTCTCCCTCCGTGACGACTCCCAAAGTCGTCAGGTCCCCAAAAAGTAACACAGATGGTAAAGTTTCCCCTACGAAGAACTAACACAAATACTACACAATATAATAAACAAGAGAGTTTAGAATGCTCAGATCGTGTAGCAGTGTCGTCTTCGTCAATCAGCACCGGTCAAAACTCATCTGACGTAGATGTAGATGTCTCTCGGCAACTCAGGTTGCGGTAGTACCCCTGTTTGTAGATCTCCCCTCTTGATGAAACTTGCGCCTTCCCAAAAACTGAAAGTTGAGGCACTAGGCACTTCACGATTTCTCAAAGGAAATACAATGATGCGCGTCTCTTAGGAATTTGCAAGATGCAGCTCTTAATTCTGCAGCCTTGGAATTTGATTTGGAAGAAATACTTTGCCAAGTCTCCTCTTAATCTTGCGGCATGCGGCTCTTTGATTTGTGAACTGCGGCTTGCAATTTTTCTATTCAATTGTTTCGGCCGGCTCTTTGGTTTGGTGCCTGAGAGAAAACAAATAATCAGGTTAAAAATTGAACATTTATGCACAACCTTGATTTTTGAAGAGAACAAAGTGCGGCTGTAATTCCCTTTTGTGCGGATGAGGGTTACAGCGTTTAGAATTCCAATTGAGATGCGACATGTGCTTTCCGAGTTTCTTCACAGAAGAGAGCTCTTGATGTGTGGCACCTTGCTTTGGGATTTTCAAAAGGAAGATGGGATAATTCGGCCTTTGCTTATGAAATCTCTTGAGGAAATAAAAAGGTCTGCTCTTTGAATTTTGATGCAAATCACTAAACAACAAAATGGCTTTTGTTTTTGAGTGGCCTTCACGTTTGATCCTGCAAGCAAACAAATAACAAAGTTAGTGGGAAAAAGAAAACTAAAAACAACTTAACCAATAACTTTTTGTGTATGAAAAAAAAATGTTGCATCTTTTTAAATCTTCCTTCCAATTAGATGGCCATGCTTCTAGATGGATGTGTGGCCTCTCAGAATCAAAGAATTGTGGCCTTGAGAATTGTTGCGTGGAGATTCACAAAATTGTGGCCAAAAAAAATTAATTGATTTTGCCAATAATTTGCGTGAGGAAGGATCTTCCGTAAGTTGCTTCTTAAGAGGAGGCCTAGTGCTCTAGGGTTTGTGCCGCACAACTTTATTTTCTGGGCGCAATCTACTTTCTCCAATTTTCATGAGCCCTATTTGTAGGGGGTAGCTAGGGTTGTTGCGAAATCTCTAGATTTGATGAAATCTTAAATACGCCTTGGCTAGGAAAATTATCCCTAGAGAGTAGGAATATGAGATATGATATTTGGAGAGATTTGATTTGAATAGGAATAGGATATTGTCAAATCTCTAATTGATATGAATGAATCACATAGGATTCTTTCCATCTCTTCCTATATTTGACCAAGTCCACTTTGCTAAGCGCATAGCTCTTTGACCTAGTCCAATTGCTATATGTATAGCAATTCCTCCATCTCTTTGAGTTAGCCATCATTTGGATATTTACGTCCGTGCCACTCCTGCAATACTTAACACACACATCAGATCGTTCACAACTGTTTGTCATCATCAAACCATAAATCCTAGATCATTGTATTCAACAATCTCCCCCTTTTGATGATGACAAACCCATAAAGGATTTGCACAAATAAGTGTACTTATATGACGTGTGATGAATGATGTAATGCAATATGATATATTCAATGAGATGATATCAAACATTACTAGCATGCACAATATAACAATATAATTAGCATGCTCCCCATTTTTCCAAGCTCCTCATTCTCATGTATTTTCATTGCTCCCCCTTCAATCAATAATACCGTATTTTGAACCAACATTGATACCACAAATCTTTCACCACTTTTCTCCCCCTTTGTCATCATCAAAAGTGTATTCATGAAGATTAAAACATACCACATGCAAAAAGAGAGCATTATTAACTATAACTAGCATTTGCATGTCGTCATTCTATAATTAGCACTTCAAATCCAACGATAATGATAATTAGAATTCAACACCATCGTGTAAGTGCAATTATTAAACTTAGAAGTACAAAGGGAGATATTTTTGCAAATTCAACCAAAACCAATCCATCATTTTCCAAATAACTTCATATCACCTAGGATTGATTTTCCCCACCTCATTAAAAATGAGTTCAAGGTGTCACACCCCAAAACATAGCCTAAACGGACTCTTAGATGTGGGGGTAACATTTCTTGACGAGTAAGAACACCAACGCTAAAGTTTACCCATAAAGCTTATGTTGGATACTCGTGGGTAGTGTATTTGTCATAAATTATATCCATTTTTCATACAGAGCAATTTTCAATTTTATTTTTTTTACATTCATTTCCTTTGTTTTGTGCTCAATTTTTATTCATGGCAAATCACATCATATCACTTAGATTTTCAGTTAATAATCATCCTACATTCACTTTCCAATATTCATAAAAAATATCTCCAAAAGTACGACATAGTCTAATATTCGTGGAAGTGAAAGTGGGTGTAGAAATCATATTATTAATTCATCGAACTTGGCATGGCTATTAAGAAATAAAACATACGCATATAGCCATGATAATAATACTACACTTTCTACAAGGATATGATCATCATTCAGTTGTATCACTAGAATGATGCAAAGAGGAAGATATGCAATAAGCTCTTTCTTTTATATTTTCAGTTTTTCAGTTTTTTTTAAATGCATGAAGTACTAAAGCAAACATGAGATGCAATCACACAAACAAAAAGAATCATGCACACATAGCAATGCAACTACTAGCACACAAACAAAGAAAAGTCACGCACAAAAAAAACACGAAGATATTAATTAAGTTCAAAGAATGAGATATACCTTCGCGTAGCCGTTGGACTAAGGAGCTAAAAAGTAATGAGACATTCAATTTATCGCTCCTCATCAAATTTCCATCCACCTACAAAAGAGGTGTCGTGTGTGACCTTGGAATCCAACAAGGTCCACTCACGTTAGTCATCAAAGATTTAGGAATCCATATTTGTTTGAACTTAATGTTTTTGTTCCTATATTTGCAATGATATGAAGTATGACCAACGCATCCACATGTAAAGCACTTAGCATGAAAATTTCCAACCTTTGTTGATTCAATGTGAACTTTTCTATATTTTGATTTTTCAACATTTTTAAGACCATATCCTAGTCCTCGCCTAATATTGCCATAAATTTGATTTCCAAGAATAATGTCCAAATTTTATTTTCCAATGGAAAATCTCTTTAATGACAATTCTAGGGTGGTGACTTTGGATTTCAAGATATCGTTTTCATCCATAAGCAAAGTGCATTTACTAATGAAAGCTTGCTTGTTTTCCTCTTCTTTCTTTTTAAAATCCCTCATTTTTTCTTTAAGTTCAAGATTTAGCATGTTAATCTTTTCAGAAAGCAATTCATTTTCAACTTCAAGTTTTGTCTTATCAAGTTTATACATGCTAATATCCTTTAATAAAGAGGGACATGAAAGACAATCAATTTTTTCAGGCAAGCTAGCTTTCTCTTTTTCTAAAATGGTGATGGTAGATTTGCATGCAACAAGCTCTTGTTTAAGATTTTTCATTTCTATAGACATGTCATACTCAGTTTGTTGCATATCAAAATTATCATTCCTATAACATTCCACATCAGCTTCTAGCTCATCAATTCTATGTTGCATTCCTTTACAGATTTCTAAGAATTCAGCTTTAGTGGGAGATTCTACCTCATTGTGTTTGGCCATCAATGCCATGCAGGAGTGGGCGTCATGTTCCTCATCCTCCTCCTCAGCTTCGCTATCCATGTCCCACGTTAGCACTTTCGTTTTTCCTTTTGCAACTTGAGCTTTGTGTTGTTGTGGGCAATCTTTTATGTGGTGCCCTTTCTTCCTGTATTTAAAACATTCACTTCTATTAATAGCTTTCTGATCATAGGAATTTCTACCAAAATTAGAATTATTAGAACGAATGAACCTTTTTCCCATCTCAGCTCTTCCTTGATCAGTCTGAATGTATCTCCTGAAGTTTCTGACCATTAGAGCTTGCTCTTCATCAAGATCGTCATCGTTAGCTTGAAGAGCTAATGGTGTGGAAGCTTTGGTCTTCTCTTCAGGTTTCTCTCTGGCTTCTATACTCTACAACTCAAGCTCGTGTGACATTAGGTTGCCTATCAAGTCCTCCACTTTCATTGTTAACAAGTCCTTAGCTTCTTGAATAGCGGTGACTTTAGGCCTGAACGAGCTTGGTAGCGTCCTTAAGATCTTTCGTACCTGTTCATGGCTAGAGTATGGCTTACCGAGGGAACTGGATTTGTAGACGATGTCCGTGAACCTCGCAAACATCTCTTTCATAAATTCTGTTGGTAGCATGCTGAAGCTCTCATATTCAGTGCTCAGCAACGCAAGTCTGGATTCCTTTACTTGCGATGTTCCCTCGTGTGTCACCTCTAGAGTATGCCAGATTTCCTGCGCAGTTAGACAATGTGAGCTACGATTAAACTCAGATTTATCAAGAGAGCATATAAGCGCATTCATAGCTTTACCATTAAGAGTATAAAGTTTCTTGTCAGCTAAATCCCACTTGTCTTTAGGCTTAATCATAACAGTGTCTTCAATTTTAATAGTGGGTAGACTATAACCATTTTCAACAATATCCCACACATCATAATCTACAGACACTAGATAGATTTTCATCCTAGCCTTCCAATAAGCAAAGTCTACACCATTAAACTTAGGGGGACGAGCTATAGACTGACCTTCAGCAAAAGCAAAATCAGATATATTCATGGTCAACTAAAAATCTAGACTAGATCCTCTAAACTGGCTCTGATACCACTTGTTGGATCTGGATCGTAGCCTAAGGGGGGTGAATAGGCTAATAAAAATATTCGTGCAACCCACGAACAAACACACGCAGTTATAGGCACAGGCAGAGTAAATAGAATGCAATCACAGTGTACGCACAGATATACCCTGGTGCGGTCGTCCCCACGACCTACTCCAGCCCCCGAAAGCAAATACTAGATAGATATGTAATCCTGTACAGCTACAATGAGTCAAGATCCCAAATCTGCTCTCGCCTAGCTCGTACGTACACCACGTGCTCTACACTCTCAATCTAGCCAGATGCTCTCCCTCCGTGACGACTCCCAAAGTCGTCAGGTCCCCAAAAAGTAACACAGATGGTAAAGTTTCCCCTACAAAGAACTAACACAAATACTACACAATATAATAAACAAGAGAGTTTAGAATGCTCAGATCATGTAGCGGTGTCGTCTTCGTCAATCAGCACCGGTCAGAACTCGTCTGACGTAGATGTAGATGTCTCTCGGCAACTCAGGTTGCGATAGTACCCCTCTTTGTAGATCTCCCCTCTTGATGAAACTTGCGCCTTCCCAAAAACTAAAAGTTGAGGCACTAGGCACTTCACGATTTCTCAAAGGAAATACAATGATGCGCGTCTCTTAGGAATTTGCAAGATGCAGCTCTTAATTCTGCAGCCTTGGAATTTGATTTGGAAGAAATACATTGCCAAGTCTCCTCTTAATCTTGCAGCATGCGACTCTTTGATTTGCGAACTGCGGCTTGCAATTTTTCTATTCAATTGTTTCAGCCGGCTCTTTGGTTTGGTGCCTGAGAGAAAACAAATAATCAGGTTAAAAATTGAATATTTATGCACAACCTTGATTTTTGAAGAGAACAAAGTGCGGCTGTAATTCCCTTTTGTGCGGACGAGGGTTACAGCTTTTAGAATTCCAATTGAGATGCGACATGTGCTTTCCGAGTTTCTTCACAGAAGAGAGCTCTTGATGTGTGTCACCTTGATTTGGGATTTTCAAAAGGAAGAGGGGATAATTCGGCCTTTGCTTATGAAATCTCTTGAGGAAATAAAAAGGTCTGCTCTTTGAATTTTGATGCAAATCACTAAACAACAAAATGGCTTTTGTTTTTGAGTGGCCTTCACGTTTGATCCTGCAAGCAAACAAATAACAAAGTTAGTGGGAAAAAGAAAACTAAAAACAACTTAACCAATAACTTTTTGTGTATGAAAAAAAAATGTTGCATCTTTTTAAATCTTCCTTCTAATTAGATGGCCATGCTTCTAGATGGATGTGTGGCCTCTCAGAATCAAAGAATTGTGGCCTTGAGAATTGTTACGTGGAGATTCACAAAATTGTGGCAAAAAAAATTAATTGATTTTGCCAATAATTTGCGTGAGGAAGGATCTTCCGTAAGTTGCTTCTTAAGAGGAGGCCTAGTGCTCTAGGGTTTGTGCCGCACAACTTTATTTTCTGGGCGCAATCTACTTTCTCCAATTTTCATGAGCCCTATTTGTAGGGGGGTAGCTAGGGTTGTTGCGAAATCTCTAGATTTGATGAAATCTTAAATACGCCTTGGCTAGAAAAATTATCCCTAGAGAGTAGGAATATGAGATATGATATTTGGAGAGATTTGATTTGAATAGGAATAGGATATTGTCAAATCTCTAATTGATATGAATGAATCACATAGGATTCTTTCCATCTCTTCCTATATTTGACCAAGTCCACTTTGCTAAGCGCATAGCTCTTTGACCTATTCCAATTGCTATGTGTATAGCAATTCCTCCATCTCTTTGAGTTAGCCATCATTTGGATATTTACGTTCGTGCCACTCCTGCAAATACTTAACATACACATCAGATCGTTCACAACTGTTTGTCATCATCAAACCATAAATCCTAGATCATTGTATTCAACAAAACAGTGGTCTCAATACAGTGCTTCTCGTTATACTCACCCCTAACTCGATTGGCATAGAAGAGTTTGACGAGTCGTGGGTAAGGATGAGGATCCGCCTTGGGATCGTGGCGAAGATAGTCAACAAGTCTGCTATAGGATAAAAGATCGGCAAGCTTAGGGAAATCGGCAAACTTGACGTAGTGTTCGAGGATCAAGGGGCAATGCTCAATACGATTGTAGGCGGCTAGACACAACGGGTCATTGCGGCAAAGAGAGATATCTACCCCCACCAGAAGGCATTGGATGCTTCCCCTTGGACTGTCGCAAGGTAGTGCAAGCAGGCGAGGTAGGTTCCTTCTGGGCAGCCTCAGACTCCGGAATATAATCTTCGACGGAGTCAGAGGGTGGTGTGGGAGCACGATAGGGGCCAGGGGTCAAAATCTTCTGGAATTTAGGCTGGGGCTTGGGTTTAGAGGAGGGTTTTGGTTTGGAAGCGGCAGCCTTCTTCTTTTTGAGTGGAGGCGAAGAAGATGATGGAGAAGCTGGCGACGAAGGGGGCGGATGAGCAGTTTTGGAACGTCGTTTGGGTGGAGTAGGGTTGGAAGGAGGATCGACGGTCATCGGAGAAGGACCGGAAGGGCGTGTTGGAACTTGGTATTTTCCATCCTCTCTTCCATAAGGTTTTGATGTGACAAATCAATTATTTCATGTTACTAACTCTATCTATGCAGATGTGCAGCTACAACGCAAATTCATTCACATCAAGCATATGATCAAAGTACAAGGACTCTCTGCAAAAACAGCCTTGCTACTCAAATTACGTTTGAAAAATGTATCAACGAAATGATGTAATTTTTACTTTTTAGATAGCTTTATGGCCTTGGTTATATCATATCATTCATCCCTAAGCTCAAAATTACATCATCTTCCTAACCCATTTGATCCTAAGTCAAAATTCATATTTTTCAGAATTAGCCTACCAGGATTTTTCCTAGCCTACCAAAACAACTATATTTTCATTGACTTTTGACTTGATGCTTTCAGACAAGGATCTATCCGTTGTCTAGTCCACGTCACCAAAATTTTGTGACCGTTTGTGACCGTTTCAAAATTAGCATGCTACGAATTTTCCTAGCCTGACAAACCGTTTTTTGGACTGAAATTTTCCATAACAGTTTCTGACCATTCTCCAACGTTCCTTACAATTTCTGAATGTTGTGCAACGTCTCTTTTAGAGCCATTCATAACCGTTTCTAAAAAATATATAAGGAGGGGTACCCCCTCTCATTGTCCACACACTTTCCTTTTCTTTATTCTGATTTTTTTGAAAGCAAGCCATTGATTTTCTTAAGCAATTTAGCCATTAGTTGTTCTTTTCTTATTTGTAAGAAGAAATCATTAGATTTCTTTCTTCGTTTTAAGAACGGAAGAACTTGGATTTTCAACATCATTTTGGAAAGTTGTTTGTGTTCATAATTGCAAGAAGAAATCGGTTGATCTCTCTCTTCTTTTATGAACCAGAGAACTTCAAGTATTGTTCTTCATTACATATCTTATACATCTTGAAGTTCATCTTTTAAACACCATCCTTGAATTCATTCTCTGAAATTTATACCAAGGCTATAGGTGTTTTTTTTCTATTTCATTATTTAACAGATTTGAATCTCTGTTTAGAGATTGTACAAAGTTTGGGACACGGGGAGTGTCGCCATTTTTGTAAGTTTGTGCTTGCGGGACAAGTGATTATAGTGGATTGAAAATCTCTACATGGAGTAGAGGATTGGAGTAGGATCAAGAGGATCCGAACCATGATAAATCTTTGTATTTGCGATTGGTTTAATTTTCAGCACTTGTCATTTTATTTCTGTGCCATCTTTGCAAATATCAGTAACGTTTTATTTGCAACATTTTTTATATACACTATTCACCCCCCTCTAGTGTATTGATCCTTACAAGCTGAAATTACATTTGGTATCAGAGCAAGGTAAAGATGGCAGATTCCGCAGCATCAAACATGAACGATGTTCCACACAACTACAACACAAATCAACATCCTGAAGGGCACTCTCAAGTTCTTCCTCCTCTATTGGATGGTTCTAACTACTCATATTGGAAAATACGAATGGAGATTCATCTCCAAAGTATGCATTATGAGATTTGGGACATCATAAAGACAGGATACACTAAGCCAACAACTCATGTTGCTGATTGGACCGCCAACGACAAATCTGCAAAAACCAACAACTCAAAGGCCATGAATGCTTTATTCTGTGCCATGGATAAACATGAGTTTAATCGAGTATCTCAGGCCAAAAGTGCTAAAGAGATTTGGCATATACTCGAGGTAACTCGTGAAGGAACCAGTAAAGTGAAGGAAACTAAGATTTCTGTTTTGGTTCACAAATTCGAGTTGTTCAAGATGAAGGACCAAGAGACTATTGGAGAAATGAACACCAGGTTTACTAATATTATAAATTCTTTAAATGCTCTTGGAAAGACTTACACTTCTCTTGAACAGGTTCGCAAGATTCCTAAAGCTTTAACTCCAGTATGGCGTCCAAAGATCACTGCTATTTAAGAAGCCAATGATCTTTCCAAATTATCTATGGAAGATCTTATTGGTAACCTAATGGCCCAGGAAGTTACACTACAAGATGAGAAAGAAGAATCAGATCAAAAGAAGAAAGTACTCGCCTTCAACACTACATCAGAAATGAAGACTCAGATGATGATATGGCATTCTTTGCCAAAAACTTCAGAAAATTCTTTCAGAAAGGTAAGTATAATAATTTTAAATCTAAGAATATTGATTCTTCTCTCTGCTTTAATTGCAATAGACCAGGACATGAAGAAAGACTGTCCACTTCTGAAAGCAAAGTTCAAAACTTCCAACAATGATCAATCCAGAAGAGAAAGGAAGTTTGGCAAAATGAAAAAGGCATTTGTAGCAACATGGGATGATTCTTCAGATGATGAAGATGATGATCTAAATGAAAGTGCTAACATGTGCTTTATGGCATAAGATGATGAAGATGAGGTAAGTTCTTTTAATAACGAAGAATTACTTGATGCATTAAAAGATCTCTATTCTCGTTTCAAAAAATTGAATGGTCAACATAAATCATTGAAACAGAATAATGATGATCTCCTTCTTAAATATCAAGAATTATCATCTTCTAAAAGCACTGAGAATACTTCTTCTCAAGTTTTGGACTTAGTAAAGAGAATGATCTTCTCAAAGCTAATAATCTAGAATTGCATACACAAATATCCAAAATGGATAAAAGTATTTCATCACTAAAGATGAAATACGATGAGATGTCATCCAATGTTAATAAATTTAACAAAGAAAAGACAAATCTTGATGATTTGCTAAAAATTCAATATCCAGCAAATCATAGACAATGTTTGGGATATTCTCATAAGGATGCACCCAAGTCTTGTGACATATCTTCATCTTGTGGAAAAACAATTTTTGTTAAACCACAAAAGAAGAATCACGCATATATTTACACGAAGAAAGTAAACATATCTACTTCTTCTTCACAAATAAATGTTACTAACATTTCAAAATCATCTCCTAGGAAACCTAATACAATTAGTATATGGGTTCCTAAGGAGTCATGTTTAAATGGTAGAAATAGTTATATTTCTCATTATATACATGCTATTGTTCATTCTAGTAATTACATTAGAAAGACAAATTCCACTTGGGTCTGGCTTCCTAAAATCTAATCCCAAGGACCCTCAAACAAAGGGTACCAATGCTTAATGTTTTATCTTTCAGGTACCTAAGAAAGAAAAATGGATTTTGGATAGTGGATGTTCAAAACACATGACGGGAAATGTCAACTTGCTCTCAACTATTAAATATAAAGATGGAGGCACAGTTACCTTTAGTGACAACAACAAAGGCAAAATCATAGGCACAGGAACAGTTTGTAATACAAATCAGCCTATCATTGAGAATGTTCTCCTGGTTGACGGTTTGAAACATAACTTACTTTCCATTAGTCAATTATGTGATAAAAATTACAAAATAGTTTTTGAACAAAATGATTGCATCATTTATGATTCTAATATGTCATTTATCTTATTCCGTGGTAAGTGTAAGAATAACATTTATATCTTATGCATGTCTGTTACCACTCATAATCATTGTTTAATGATTACATCAGATTATACACTTTTATGGCATAAACGTTTTGGACACACCAATTTCAAAAACCTAGCACGTATTTCAAAACACAAGTTAGTTAATGGAATGCCAAATATTTCTTTCAAACACAAACATTTCTGTGATGCTTGTCAACAAGGAAAAATGCACAAATCTTCTTTTAAATCAAAGGACGTTATCTCAACAAAGAGACCATTAGAACTTCTACGCTTAGATTTGTTTGGTCCTTCAAAAGTAGCTTCTTTGAATAGAAGTAGATATGCATTTGTCATTGTTGATGATTACTCAAGATACACTTGGGTTATATTTTTGCAAAACAAGAGTGATGCTTTTGAAGAATTTTCAGTATTTTGTAAAAAGATACAAAAGATTAAATCCTCTAACATTGTCACTATTCGTAGTGATCATGGAGGAGAATTTGAAAATGAATCTTTTACGAAGTTTTGTAATGATAATGACATTACTCACAATTTTTCTTTTCCTTGTGCTCCTCCTCAGAATGGAGTAGTAGAAAGGAAAAATAGAATTTTACAAGAATGTGCAAGGACAATGCTTTGTGATAGTAAATTACCAAAATATTTTTGGGCAGAAGTTGTCACAACTACTTGCTACATTATGAATAAAGTTCTTGTAAGGTCATTGCTTAATAAAACTTGTTTTGAATTATTCTTTAATCGCATTCCTTGTGTATCATATTTTAAATTGTTTGGTTGTAAATGTTTCATTCTTAATACTAAAGATGCACTTGACAAATTTGATTCTAAATCCGATGAATGTATTTTTGTTGGATACTCAACACGTAGCAAAGCCTACAGAGTATATAACAAAAGAACTTCAACAATTGAAGAATCACTACATGTCACCTTTGATGAGAACCCCTCATCAAATTCTCCCATCATTGATGATGAAGAAAATATATTACCTCTTTCTAATTCCTTAGATAATATGAAACTTGATGAAATTGATGCTAATAAACATTTTGTTGAGTCTATTTCAGATAATACAGATCTTCCTAAGGCATTTGCACAAGTTTCAAATCATTCATCAGAGTTAATCATTGAAGATATTACAGATGGAGTAAGAACTCGTCGCCAAACAGAGCAAATGGCACATTGTGCATTTCTCTCAACTATTGAACCAAAGAACATCAAAGATGCATGTGAAGACAGTTCATGGATTATGGCTATGCAGGAAGAATCAACCAATTTCAACGGAATGATGTTTGGGAATTAGTTCCCAGACCATCAGATCATTCAATTATTGGTACCAAGTGGGTATTCAAAAATAAATTGGATGAATTTGGTCAGGTAATTTGAAACAAGGCACAATTGGTTGCACAAGGTTATAATCAAGAAGAATGTATTGATTATGATGAAACCTATGCACCTGTTGTATGTCTTGAATCTATTAGGATGCTATTATCGTTAGCATGTTTTAAAGATTTTAAGCTTTTTCAAATAGATGTGAAAAGTGCTTTTGTAAATGGTTTTCTTAAAAAAGAAGTTTATGTAGAACAACCTCCGGGTTTTATTCATGAAAATTTAGAAAATCATGTTTTCAAATCGAAAAAGGCTTTATATGGTCTCAAACAAGCATCTCGTGCTTGGTATGAAAGACTTAAAAGCTATCTTTTGAATTCTGGTTATTCTATTGGTAAAATAGATTCTACTTTGTTTATTAAAAACATAAAATCTGACATTATCATTATTCAAATATACGTTGATAATATTATTTTTGGTTCTACTAACGAATCTCTTTGTCAAGATTTTTCTAAGATTATGCAGAAAGAATTTAAGATGAGTCACATGTGTGAACTCAATTACTTCCTCGGTCTTCAAATCAAACAAATAAAGGAAGGAATATTCATCCACCAAAGCAAGTATTCTAAAGAACTCATCAAGCGTTTTGGATTAGAAAGTTCTGCAGAAAAACATACTCCAATGAGTACATCTACTTCCCTTGACAAAGATTTAAATGTTAAGAGTGTTGATCAACGTCTTTATAAAGGTATGATTGGCTCCTTACTTTATTAACTGCAAGTAGACCAGACATCATGTTTTCAGTATGTTTATGTGCACGTTTTCAGGCAGATCCTAAAGTTTCACATCTAACTACCGTAAAACGGATTATTATATATGTTAAATATACTTCTGATTTTGGTTTATTTTATCATAAAACAAACACATTTGATTTATTATCATATAGTGATGCAGATTTTGCTGGTTGCAAACCAGACCGTAAAAGTACTAGTGGTACATGTCACTTTTTAGGACATGCATTAGTCTCTTGGTTTAGCAAAAAGCAAAATTCTATTTCATTATCTACAACCGAGGCAGAATATATTGCCGCCGGTTTAGCATGTGCTCAAATTTTATGGATGAAACAAACTATTTCAGACTATGGTATAAATTGTTCCACATGCCCTATTATGTGTGATAATACCAGTGCTATTAATTTATCTAAAAATCATGTGCATCATTCACGTACAAAACATATTGATGTACGTCATCATTTTCTAGATGATCATATTCAGAAAGGAGATATTATTTTAAAATTTATTTCGACTGAACATCAAGTTGCCGATATTTTGACTAAGCCTTTGAAGGAAGAATCTTTCATTAAGCTTAGAAGAAATCTGGGCATTATTAGTGAATCAGAATTTGATTTACAAGAATGTACATTTATTTTTTATTTTTGCGAATTTTTCTATAATTTTTCTGGTTTCTAATTATTTTAGCATGCTACTAAATTTTGTAGCATGCCAATTTTAAAAATTTCTCATGTTTTCTCCGTTTTGTGACTATATTGACCCCTGGTTTTCAGATTATTTCTGTAACTTTTCATCTACGGTTTTGGCATTTTTTTCTTTTACGAAGGCACAACTTTTTCAATAAAATACAAAAACAATAAAAAAATTACTTACCCATTCTCTGTTTTGTTCTTCACTTGATTCACTGTCTCGAAATTGGGTCACTGTTTATTCCTTCTTCTCCTTGGAATTTGATCAAGATATTCTTTGATTGCTCTTTATCTAATATCCTCTTCTCATACCAAGTGGCACGTTTCCATTCGCCTTCTCCACCTACCATACTTTCTGTTTGTGTGCACTAAGGCTTCACATGAAGACAACCAGATATAAACTCATATTTTTTTTTCAAAAAGACACATGGCTTTCTCCTATGCGTTTTCTTACATCTACCCGTCCTTTTTCTTTTTGAAGTCACCACCGAAATTTAATTCTCCTGCCTTGGAACATGCACTCCTACTTATTATCTCTTGGATAAATTTCTTAATTAATTAGAGAAGGCACTAACCGTTCTCTCTTTAGTGGGTGGTTTCCTTCAATTTTTTTAACCTCTTCATAATTTCTTGTCTTGGAATGACAACTATACATTCAATTCTATTTTTTTGTCATTTATTCCAAGACACCACCTACCTCATTCATTTCGGCCTGACATCCTCTCTTTGTCTTGGAAATTTCCACACTCCTTCATGACAATTAAACACACTCTCTCATTTGATTCTCTTTTCTTTTTTCAAACCCAACAACCGACCTACCCCTTTCATTTGGCCTCTACATTTGCAACTTAAATTTCTTAATTTATTTGTATGTTGACCACTCAACCACCCCTATCTAATTTATTTCGGCCTTACCTCTCTCCCCAATTTCCCATGCGAATTGGGACTACAACCTATTTATTTTTTTATGACTTCTCTCTACCATCCTTACTGTTTGTTCTTATTTTATTATTTTTGTATGCGGTTTTTAAAGCCAACGGGTATTTTTTCAACCGCTTCTAGCGTCTCTTCGTCTTCCTCTCTGTTCAGTTTCTGCATTTTGAATCTTTCAGTTGCTCTAACCTATTCGGTTTTAGCAACATCTTCCACTTCTATCATGGCAACAGATCAGCCTTTCTTTCCTTCTATTTATTTCTTTCCACTTCTCTTTCATTTTTCCATTCTCTGTTTCAACATCTTCCTCCTCTCGTTTTTATCCTTTATCTCATCTCCACCATGGCAGAACCTACTCCTCCTTCAACCACCGACCGATTTCGCTCGCAGGCCGCCAAAGACCGCTACTTGTCCTTCGAGGCTACCCGTTACCTTCTAGAACATTATATGGACTATGGAACCGCCGCGATGATGCACGTGAAGGGCATTCTTATGGTAGTCGGTCTTCATCAAATTTGGTCCCTTGCAAATAAGGTGACGTATTATCCCACACTCGTCAAAGAATTTTACGCAAATCTCGAATCCACAGTTCATCGCAGTCAGAAGTTTTTCACAACAATGGTTCGAGCGGTTTATTTCACCGTCACGGCCAAAAACATCGCCACCATAATTAATCAACCTTCCGACTTCCGTGGCATTCTGTCCTTTTCCATGACCGACCCAGTCGTCCTCGCCAAATTAGCCAAAAAATACACCCCTCACATGTCCGCCGCAAAGCTTCATCCGGAGGCTCGCATTCTCCACAAAATCATCATCAGTAATCTTCTTCCCAAGGCCGGATCCGCCAATTATCTCAGCAACACCCATAAGCATTGTTTATACGCAATGTTGGCCGGCTATCCTATTGACTGGGCTCATCTTCTTCTACATACTCTCACCAAACGAGTCTCTACGCGCTTCTACTTACTAAGCCTCATCACCTTGATCCTTCGCGCCTTTGTCGTTCCCACCGACGGGGAATATCTGCTCCAGAATGATATTAACATTGATGAATACACTATCCATAGTATGGGCATTCCAGACCCCGATTCTCCATCCTCCGACGACGACGCGGAGGACGAAAATTTGGATGATGACTCGGCCCAGACTCCTGCTCCACCACCTCACGCACCGGCGTCTTTTCCGGGCTCCTCTCGTTCTAAATGTGGCAGGAAGATTCTTGCTTCCAAAGACTGTGTTTCCCCTTCCCGCGAGACCAACCGTCCTCCTTCGCCGTCTCTCTGAACAGGTCACCGAGGGCTTCGCCGGTATCCAGATTCAAATGAGTTCCTACGACCAAACTCTCAAGCATCACTCTGAAGTTCTAGAACAAATCCAGGTCGAACAGTCCGCACTCCATTCGTCCCTTGAATCCGAAAATGTCATACCCACTCGCCGTACTCGATCTCGCGGTTCTTCTCCTGGGTCGTCCTCATATCATCCTTAAACTTCACTTGCGTGCTCACTTTGCCCCTTGGTTATCTACTCTGTTTGTCTCGTATCCATCCGTGACTTATCGCTGCTTCTCTTGCATGTCGGTTTCTCCTGGTTGCTACCCACAAATCGTGCCTTTACCTCCTATCATGTTATGATGTTTTCCAGTCATGTTTTGCTCAGTTGGTTTCCGTGGTTGTTTTTCCTATCGTCGTGGTCGGTTCATCACTAGAATGTTTTTATGTTGTATGGGTTATTTAGTATGTTGGTCGGTTTGCTTAATGTATTTTGGCAGTTTAGTACTATCAGTCATGTAGATCGGTTTGCTTCTGTTAATGTACTTGGCTTTTTTGTATGTCGTTGGATGTTTAATGAATATTAGTTCCTTTCGTATTTTCCTTTTGCTTATAAGTAATTCTATTTTTTCTTTTTTCCCATGCTCAGTCTCTGTTACATTTCTATGCTTATTATTCTCCACTGCTTCCCTTTTTACATGCCCAATTATCTCACTTTCAAATTTGGCCAGCTACAAATTCACTTAGCCTGCCAAATTTTCCTTTTCCACTTTTTGTGGATGACAAAGGGGGAGAATTATTGCATACATTCAGGGGGAGGCTATAATAATATAATCAGGGGGAGTAATAATCTCATTTATATTAACTTACATTTAACATCATATATTAAACCATGTTAACTCATTTCATTTTTTGTCATCATCAAAAAGGGGGAGAATGTTGGAACTTGGTATTTTCCATATTCTCTTCCTTAAGGTTTTGATGTGACAAATAAATATATTTCATGTTACTAACTCTATCTATGCAGATGTGCAGCTACAACGCTAATTCATTCACATCACGCATATGATCAAAGTACAAGGACTCTCTGCAAAAACAGCCTTGCTACTCAAATTACGTTTGAAAAATGTATCAACGGAATGATATAATTTTTACTTTTTAGATAGCTTCAAGGCCTTGGTTATATCATATCATTCATCCCTAAGCTCAAAATTACATCATCTTCCTAACCCATTTGATCCTAAGTCAAAATTCATATTTTTCAGAATTAGCCTACCAGGATTTTTCCTAGCCTACCAAAACAACTATATTTTCATTGACTTTTGACTTGATAGTTTCAGATAAGGATCTATCCGTTATCTAGTCCACGTCACCAAAAATTTGTGACCGTTTCAAAATTAGCAGGCTACAAATTTTCCTAGCTTGCCAAACCGTTTTTTGGACTGAAATTTTCCAGAACAGTTTCTGACTGTTCTCCAACGTTCCTTACAGTTTCTGAATGTTGTGCAATGTCTCTTTTATATCCGTTCATAACCGTTTCTAAAAACTATAAAAGGAGGGGTACCCCCTCTCATTTTCCACACACTTTCCTCTTCTTTATTCTGATTTTGTTGAAAGCAAGCCATTGATTTTCTTAAGCAATTTAGCCATTAGTTGTTTTTTTCTTATTTGTAAGAAGAAATCATTAGATTTCTTTCTTCGTTTAAGAACGGAAGAACTTGGATTTTCAACATCATTTTGGAAAGTTGTTTGTGTTCATAATTGCAAGAAGAAATCGGTTGATCTCTCTCTTCTTTTATGAACCAGAGAACTTCAAGTATTGGTCTTCATTACATATCTTATACATCTTGAAGTTCATCTTTTAAACACCATCCTTGAATTCATTCTCTGAAATTTATACCAAGGCTATAGGTGTTTTTTTTCTATTTCATTATTTAACAGGTTTGAATCTCTGTTTAGAGATTGTACAAAGTTTGGGACACGGGGAGTGTCGCCATTTTTGTAAGTTTGTGCTTGCGGGGCAAGTGATTATAGTGGATTGAAAATCTCTACGGGGAGTAGAGGACTGGAGTATGATCAAGAGGATCCGAACCAGGATAAATATTTGTGTTTGCGATTGGTTTAATTTTCAGCACTTGTCATTTTATTTCTGTGCCATCTTTGCAAATATCAGTAACGTTTTATTTGCAACATTTTTTTATATACAATATTCACACCCCTCTAGTGTATTGATCCATACAGGCTGAAATTACAGGGCGGATATGGATTCTAATTCTCGCCATGAAGGGCGGAGAGAAAACAGCCAATACGAATGAAAAACAAGCCCTAAAAGGAGAAAAGGGAGGAGGAGATACCCTAGGTGGGAGGAGAATGACCCTGGAGGGAGGAGGACAACCGGTGGCGACTGGATGCGGCCGGAGACGACGAAAGACGACGGGAGTTAAGAGGGAGTCGGTGGATTTAAGGTTTTGAGAAAGGGGGCGCTCTGATTAGAATGAATTCTAATCGGTGCGGGCACGACTTAATCGATTGAAGTAGGGCCAAATACGAGATTACCCTTGGACATCTAGTCGGTCTGAGTTCAATAACTGACCGACTAAAATGCATTCTAGTCGGTCGGCAAATGAACTTGGACCGACTAAATGGAAAAAAACAAGTGAGGCAAATAATAGGGCCCAAATTAGTCGGCCTAAGTTCAATGACGAACTGACAAGAAGTAAAACTAGTCGGTATGTACATGAACTGGAACCGACTAACTGAGTCCAAAGAAATGATAATGAGAAATTTTGAGTCCTTTCCCAAGAGCACTTAGACTAAACATCTAAACACTCTCTTACGCACGTATGCTACCCCATAAAACCATAAAACCATAAATACGACGCGCAAATCGAAAAGCCAGTCATAAATCCAGCATGAATAGAGAGTATCACAAGAAATCCAGCATGAGCTTATGAATATCATTACCATGCAAAAGTATATATTAAAAATATGAATCCTAAATCTCGGATTCACCCATAATCCCCAATTCTCGACGTAACCGCATAAAGGTATCTTCCTTAAGTGATTTCGTGAAAATATCGACGATTTGCTTTTGGGTTTCAACGTACACTAAAATGATGTCCTTTTTAGCTACATGATCATCTAGAAAATGGTGACGGACATCTATGTGTTTAGTACGGGAGTGGTGTACCGGATTCTTAGAGAGACATATTGCACTTAGGTTGTCCACCATGATAGGGAAAGTATCACAATTTATACCAAAGTCTTTCAGTGGGTGTCTCATCCAAAGAACATGTGCACATGCAGCACCGGCGGTGATATATTCTGCCTCGGTGGTTGAAAGTGATACAGAATTCTGCTTCTTAGAAAACCAAGAGACAATGGAATTTCCTATAAAATGGCAAGTGCCACTAGTACTTTTCCTGTCGGATTTGCATCCAGCATAATCTGCATCACTATATGAGATTAACTCATATGTGCTTGACTTTGGATAGAATAATCTGTAGTCTAGTGTGTGACTTAAATATCGAAAATACGTTTAACCGCTATTAAGTGTGATTCCTTAGGTTGTGACTGATACCTAGCACAAACACATACGGCAAACATTATATCTGGCCTACTAGCAGTGAGATATAATAGACTACCTATCATACCTCGATATAGACGAATGTCTACATCTTTGCTGTCCGTATCTTTATCAAGATGTGTTGTGGTGCTCATCGGAGTCTTCTTGCCAGAAGAATTCTCCATTCCAAATCGCTTTAGCAGCTCCACAATGTACTTGGTTTGGTGGATGAAGATTCCACGTTCATTTGGCAAATTTGGAGTCCTAAGAAATATTTGAGCTCACCCATGTGGCTCATCTCAGACTGATCCTTCATAACATTAGAAAACTATTCACAAAGAGTGAAGTTAGTAGCACCAAAAATGATATCATCTATGTAAATTTGAACTAGAATAATATCATGATTAGCATACTTAACAAAAAGCGTTGAATCAAACTCACCCATTTTGAAACCCAAATCCAAAAGAAAGTTGTTTAGGCGGTCATACCAAGCTCTAGGAGCTTGTCTCAAACCATAAAGAGCTTTCTTAAGTTTAAAACGTGATTCAGAAATTTTTCGTTTATAAAACCCGGAGGTTGAGAAACATATACTTCCTCAACGATATCTCCGATTAAAACTGCACTCTTTACATCCATTTGAAAAAGTTTGAAATCTTTATGGAATGCAAATAACAATAATAGTCTAATAGATTCTAATCTAGCTACATGTGCAAATGATTCCTCGAAATCGATACCATCCTCTTGCCTGTAGCCTTGGGCAACTAACCGAGCTTTGTTTCGGATGACATTTTGGTTCTCGTCTGTCTTGTTCTTGAAAATCCACTTCGTTCCTATAACATTGTGGCTCTTTGAAGGCAACGGAACTAGCTCCCAGACCTCATTCCTCTCAAACTGAATGAGCTCCTCTTCCATGGCTCGATCCAAGAACTATCTTCGCAAGCCTTGTTGATATTCTTTGGCTCCACAGAAGAGACAAAGGCACACTGAGCGAAGAAGTTGACTTGAGACCTTGTTTTGACACCATCTTCCATGTTGCCAATAACTTGCTCATGGGGATGGTCACGTACTGTTGCAAGCTTTCTGGGAACACCCTGATCACTAGTAACATTCTCAAGAGATTCATTAGTAGGGTTAGTTTCAACAGAATCAATAGCATTAGACTTATCAACCGAATCACAAATTACTTCTGTCACGCCCCGCTTCCCAAGAATGTGGAGGCGAGACGTGAGAAGGTCCGCTCAGACTTGAAGCTGAAAAGCCACAAGTCCAATAAGCGTCAAATAGAACTACAAATGGCAGGTCCTTGCAATGCAATACGGAACACCAATAATAACAAGAAGGAGAGACAGATAAAATGTTCAATCTCAGATTATCCATTAATTAAATTACAATATCACAGAAAAGCCACCAGGCTAAAAGGAAAAGAGTCTAAGGCCCAAACATGGCCAACAAGGTATAACATACATACAAAGGTGCCACGCACCAACAACTAACAGCAAACCTAAACAAAGAAGTGAACACGAGCGATCTTCAAGACAGGCCCCTGGTGTCCACTCACCTCCACAGCAAACATCAGCATCAGTAACACCATATCCCCTGCAACAAAGCTCTGGCTCTGGGTCTAACATGTGACACCCAAAAGAGAGAGGGGCACATGTCAGCAAGTCTGGAAAGACTTGTGCAAGGAAACGGAAAGAAAGGTAAACTAGCAACCTAGCAGTTATAGTATGATGCATGACATGGCAAATATAGCATGGAAGTGACAAGTAAAGGGAAGTACAAGTAGCACGTAGCAAGTATGGCATGGATAACAAGTTTTGCAAGTTTAAACACGGACAAGTACAAGTCAAGTAAATCACGTCAAATGAACACGTCAACTGAACACATCAAGTAACAAGTGGTAGTTGTGACATGTATTGTCAAGTAACAAGTACAAGGGATCACCCACACATGGATGCCCTATTGCCCGCAGGCTGTAGTCATGTACAAGGGATCACTCAGAGAGTGCCCTATTGCCCGCAGGCTGTGTTCACGCATCAAGTACAAGGGATCACTCAACGAGTGCCCTATTGCCCGCAGGCTATGTTGAGCTCGTCTTCTGGAAAGCGAGCCAGAAAGTGTATTTAACAAGTATGGCGTAGGGGTGCACCTAGCCGGAACAAGTAGCACTAGTATGTAGCGATGCTACGCAATCACGATGAGTATTCAAGTATGCAATGACATGAGCAGATATTCACGTACCGTTAATAGAAATTAAACGTGACAGGCAAAATGCAATGACATGAACAAATATTCGCGTACTGTTTATTGAAATTAGACATGACAGGCACAATGCAATGGCATGAACAAAATTCGCGTACCGTTTATTTAAATTAAACATGGCAGTTAAAGATGCATGGATGACATGAACAGTTAATACGCGTACCGTTATTTGAAATTAAACGTGACATACAAGCATGATGAGGGTGACGGACCAAGCTTCGTTGTCAAGCTAGGTCAATGGCGTCTAGACGGCTATCCTTTCACCGTCTAGTCTCTTTTACGCTACACCAAGCAAATGGCCTAAAACATGGCCTAAACCCTAAGTGGCAAGTTTCACTTGCCTCACGCCAAGGAAGATGATCAACGAGGCACGCCATAAAAGTTATCTACGGAGAGGAAATCGCTACCACGGAGAAACAATCATCAAACAACATCCACCTAGTTTATTATTAGGGTTTCAATAAAATCACAAGGAGAGTTATGAGAAAACCAAAGGATCGAACCCTACCGTATAGAAGCGGAAGATCGATGCCGAGCAATCACGGCAACGGAAGAACGATCCGGGGAAACCTAGGGTTCAGATCTGGAAATGGATGGAGAAGTTTGGAGAAATAGGGTTTTGGGGGATTTTGGGGGTTTGATGAGATTTTGAGGAAGATGAGAGGTAGAATGTGTTAAGGGAGAGTTTGGATGATGGATTTTGGGCTTGGGATGAAGGAATAAGGGTTTGAGGTAGTAGGGGGCTCAATGGGGGAGAACTAGGGTTTTGGGTCGTGAGGAAGGAGAAGAAAACGTTTGGGAGGGGTTTAAATAGGAAGGGCTGGCGGCTGCCCAGAAATTAGGGTTTTGGCACTGATTAGTCGGTCAGAGAACAACCACTGACCGACTAGTTTGGGAACTAGTCGGTCGGTTGACCAACGCAGACCGACTAAGTCCAAACAGTAACTCCTGTACAGAAATAGGATTTATATTTAGTCGGTCAAAAACAACTACTGACCGACTAGTTTCTCATCTAGTCGGTCGACGAACGTTCTTAGACCGACTAAGAATGAACAGTACTCGACTGCACAGAAGAACTAAGAATTAGTCGGTCTGAGTACAAAACTTAATCGACTAGTTTAACAACTAGCCGGTCGAAAGATGAACTTAGACCGACTAAACAGAAACAGTAACTTAAGTAAAATTAATCCAAGGAACTAGTCTGTTTGAGTAGAGTTGCCGACCTACTAGATCTCAATTTAGTCGGTTGGTTCCCCTTCTCGAACCAACTAAGATGCACTAAAAGTGCCGATTCGAATCGCAGAGCTTCAGGAAGATTCCTATGGCTTCTAAGATCACTCTAACTCTAAGATATGAGCGATTTGAAGCTCGTCACGAATGACTTACTCCGAAATCGACGATCGAAGGAAGAAGCTAGAAAATCACATCAAAAGGAATGAAAACGAAAGCTAGGAAATCTCAACGAGATGAATGAAAGCGAGAACTATGGTAATGGAAACCACACAAGGAGAGAACCCACCATCACAAGCAAAACACACTGATAATCCAATCATACAAAAACCAGTCGTTACATCCTACCCACCTTAGAATAAAGTCCGTCCTCGGACTTTCTAACATATATATATAGTCGCTCAGGTAAGTACCCTCAACCAATATCACATCACAAATTCAACCAAGTACTTTCATTTCGAGTGCTTATATATATATGCACTAGAAATCAAATATTACTACCACTACATACATATTTTCACGCACATAGTACACTCATACTTATTATAGTCAATCAATTTCATACACGTATCTCAATCACATATATATAGTCGATATATTTATACAACAATAAACACTTATTACTTACTATAAGAAAATAACCAAGCATCTCTTATTTGAAAATAATTTCACATTTATTTAGTCATTCAAATACATGCAAATATTTCACCATATTTTCACCTCACATATAGTCCTATAGCTATATATTGGTATAGCCACCCACAATCGTGTGTGTAACACAACCAAGCACAAACAACTCAAACACCATACATACATCATCCATCACTATTCACCACCACATACAATTATACCAAAGTACATAGAGTATGCCCACTTAAGCTTGAGTGAGACTCAAATCATAGCAGGACATTTATATGCGTAACACAGTATCCATACACATACCAATACCACCCCAGGGCATACACATCCACGTATCACATATTTTTACACCATATCCATCCATTTATAATTACCATATCAACACATCAACTATATACAAGTTTAAGAGATGCAATAGTCGAGTATACCTCCTGATATACACGCATACGACATCTCATAAAACAAGTAGTACCAATCAAAATTATCATTCTGTTATAATACGTATATCACATCATACTCAAGCAGAAAATTACCTACACACAACATACAAATGCCAACACCCATACCACTATATACACACCACGAAATCGACACTACGACGACATAACCACTTAACTAATGGGCCCACCAAACTATAACAAGGTTGACACAGGCAACGACAAGCTCTACGGGCTAGACAATAGGAAAGAACCGAACCTAGATCATGACGAATAGAAAGATCGAAAAAACATGGGTTCAGCTAGGACGAAGATAAGGAGCCAATTTTGGTTAGGGCAATCAGGGTAAGACTGTGAATGTTTAGGTGGAAAGATGATGCAATGATACCCTTAAGGAATACGTAAAGAAGGTAGTGTAAACAACATAAGTTAAAATACGTGAATTCGAAGACCGTTGTACTTCAAAAATTCGGAGTCCTCGTTTGTATAAAATTATTTAGAGGTCGATAAACAAGTTGTTTGAAAACGAGTTTGAGACGAATATACGTAATAAGAGGAAAAGTGGTTTATTGGCTTATATAAAATCATCATGAGGAAAAAGGAAATCATTTACTCGAACATTAAAACATAGGTCAGAAATGTTATGCGTCAACAACCTAAAAATTTGGGAAAAGTTTTGAGATTCGAAGATTGAAATCAGATCAAGTATAGTGTGGAGAATTTAAGCGCATGCTAAAGGTTTTCCAAATCTTAAAACCGAAAAGAAATCCCAAATAAACCATATCGAAAATACTTTTGGAGAAATCCGGATTTGCCAACAAAATTGCTTTATACAAGATCTTAATGTACAAGCAAAACGAACGTGGTACCGATATATAAAAATAATTGAAGTCATATTTTAGAAATTATCTTAAAAGTGTGTATGGTGAATGGAAAGATAATATCTTAGTAGTATGGAAAGAGAAAAGGATATTTAAACTCATCAAGTTAGTATTAAAACTTTTAAACCGTTTTATGAAGGGTCTAAGTCAAGAATGATTTCGAAATAGTAATAATTTTTTTTATTATTATTACAAAAATCTGAAATATGGAAAATGTTGAGCATAAAATCGACTTGCTAAAAGCCAAATTCCAAAGGGACTCGAAAAGTTTATTAAGAGTAAGCACGAGGTGTTTTCGAATAAAATTTTAATGGCACAAGTAAGAAAAGAAATTATGAATCGAGTTAGGAAAATAAAAATACGGTTCAGAATGAAATTGGTATATGAAAAGGGACAAGACATTTATATCGATACGAAAGTATATGCAGAAAATATTATAAACTTCTAATCTAAAAATCTCAACACAAGTTTCGATATTTAAAAACATAAATAATTTAAGTCGGCGAAGGAGCATGAAACCTTACATATATCAAAAGTGTTTCGAACAAATTTAAACTTAACGAAAGAAGAAGATCGAAGATACTTTTAGGGAAATAAGGATTTGCCAAAAGAACGTGTTGGTATAAAAACTTTTGAAGTACGAGTACGACGAACCTATAATTGATACAAAAATTAGTTGAAGTCCATTCAGTTTGGAAAAATACCCCTAAAGGTATGTAAGATAAGTGGTTAAAATAAATTTTTGTAGTTAGGAAAAAGGACGGTATATCGAACCATCAGGATAGTAATAAAGTTTTTATTTAAAAAAATCGAAATGCGAAAGGTACATTGTTAGAAAAATAGTACAAGATAGAAATTTTAAAATTACGACCAAAAGTCTTCAAAATTCAAGAACGACTTTTAACTCCATCGAAATTTAGGGAGACATATTTAAAGAAGTTTTGAACAAAATTTAAATTGAGTAAAACTTCAAATAAGGAAAGCATTCGAAAATAACTTTGGAAGAATCAAGATTTACAACTGAAAACATTTGAAAGATCAAGGATAATTGTAACGAGGTGGTCATGTGAATTGAGGACAAGGGAAGTGGTTACGGAAGCGTAATTTTCCAAAAATCTGTAGTCGGGAAAATGTTTGAACATAACTTTGATTTTGTTGAAAGCTGAAATCATCTGTGACTTGAAAAGTATATTAAGGGAGCGCGACGAGTCATTTGAATAGCATAAATAAGAAAGGAAAATTCATAAATCGAATTTGGAAAATAGAATTGCGGCTCAGAATTAAATCGATCTATGAAAAGGGACAAGATATTCAAATAGGTATGAAAGGTATAGGCTGTAAAACATTATAAAACAGAAATCAAAATCTCGTCAAAACTTTCGAATTTCAAAAATTAATTTAAGTCAACGAAAGAGTACGAGATATAAGTATACATATAACAATTGAAATTCCATTTAGCTTGGAAAAGATTTTAAAGTATGTATGCTATGCGATTAAAATGGATCTCATAGTTAGAAAATGGTACATCGAATTTTCCAAAATAGTATTGGAGTCTTTAAACCGAAATGCGAAAATATAGACAAGAAAATGGTTACGAGTTAGCAATTATAATTACAACCATTAGACTCCGAAATCTACAAGGAATTTGACTCAATCGAAAAGTGAGAAATTTTAAGTATATACGTAGCGGGTTTAAAACAAAATTTAAACGTAACGAAAACTTTAATAAGGGAAATCGAAAAATAACTTTAAACGAAATTAAGCTTTGCGAATGGGGACATTCGAAGGATCAACGATTATCGAAACATGGTGGTCATGGGAATCGAGGCAAGGGATTTGGTCGGATGATCAAGGCACAAATACGCCTAGGATATGACTTAGGAAAATCTACGGAAACTCCTACGGTCAACCAGCTAAAGATTATGGAACTAAGCGCTAAGACTTCCCTAAGGGCTAGACAGCGATGAAATGAGTTCAGCTTGGTTCGAAATCGATGAACCCAAGCGAGAGACCAAAGAATTCTAGAAGTCTATCCTAGTCAAAGCTAGACAGGAACCACTAAGGTAACTCCTATGACGACCAAATCAACTCCTAGCGGGGAGTCTAACTAACAATCAGGGGCCTCTAACTAGCAAGCACGGACGTCTAACTAAGTCTTCCTACCACCTAGTGACATAGGAAAACTACTAGACTCAAGGCTTATAAATTGGATGTTCTAATTTATTTAATGGACATTCCATAATTATTATCATTGTTCCGATAGTTCACATTTGCAAATGGACCTGCATGGGCCACCAATAAAACCTGTCACGCCCCGCTTCCCAAGAATGTGGAGGCGAGACGTGAGAAAGTCCGCTCAGACTTGAAGCTGAAAAGCCGCAAGTCCGATAAGCGTCAAATAGAACTACAAATGGCAGGTCCTTGCAATGCAATACGGAACAACAATAATTACAAGAAGGAGAGACAGATAAAATGTTCAATCTCAGATTATCCATTAATTAAATTACAATATCACAGAAAAGCCACCAGGCTAAAAGGAAAAGAGTCTAAGGCCCAAACATGGCTAACAAGGTATAACATACATACAAAGGTGCCACGCACCAACAACTAATAGCAAACCTAAACAAAGAAGTGAACACGAGCGGTCTTCAAGACAGGCCCCTGGTGTCCACTCACCTCCACAGCAAACATCAGCATCAGCAACACCATATCCCCTGCAACAAAGCTCTGGCTCTGGGTCTAACATGTGACACCCAAAAGAGAGAGGGGCACATGTCAGCAAGTCTGGAAAGACTTGTGCAAGGAAACGGAAAGAAAGGTAAACTAGCAACCTAGCAGTTATAGTATGATGCATGACATGGCAAATATAGCATGGAAGTGACAAGTAAAGGGAAGTACAAGTAGCACGTAGCAAGTATGGCATGGATAACAAGTTTTGCAAGTTTAAACACGGACAAGTACAAGTCAAGTAAATCACGTCAAATGAACACATCAAGTAACAAGTGGTAGTTGTGACATGTATTGTCAAGTAACAAGTACAAGGGATCACCCACACATGGATGCCCTATTGCCCGCAGGCTGTAGTCATGTACAAGGGATCACTCAGAGAGTGCCCTATTGCCCGTAGGCTGTGTTCACGCATCAAGTACAAGGGATCACTCAACGAGTGCCCTATTGCCCGCAGGCTGTGTTGAGCTCGTCTTCTGGAACACGAGCCAAAAAGTGTATTTAACAAGTATGGCGTAGGGGTGCACCTAGCTGGAACAAGTAGCACTAGTATGTAGCGATGCTATTCGCGTATCGTTAATAGAAATTAAACGTGACAGGCAAAATGCAATGACATGAACAGATATTCGCATACCGTTTATTGAAATTAGACATGACAGGCAAAATGCAATGGCATGAACAATATTCGTGTACCGTTTATTTAAATTAAACATGGCAGTTAATGATGCATGGATGACATGAACAGTTAATACGTGTACCGTTATTTGAAATTAAACGTGACATACAAGCATGATGAGGGTGACGGACCAAGCTTCGTTGTCAAGCTAGGTCAATGGCGTCTAGACGGCTATCCTTTCACCGTCTAGTCTCTTTTACGCTACAACAAGCAAATGGCCTAAAACATGGCCTAAACCCTAAGTGGCAAGTTTCACTTGTCTCACGCCAAGGAAGATGATTAACGAGGCACGCCACAAAAGTTATCTACGGAGAGGAAATCGCTGCCACGGAGAAACAATCATCAAACAACATCCACCTAGTTTATTATTAGGGTTTCAATAAAATCACAAGGAGAGTTATGAGAAAACCAAAGGATCGAACCCTACCGTATAGAAGCGGAAGATCGATGCCGAGCAAGCACAGCAACGGAAGAACGATTCGGGGAAACCTAGGGTTCAGATCTGGAAATGGATGGAGAAGTTTGGAGAAATAGGGTTTTGGGGGATTTTGGGGGTTTGATGAGATTTTGAGGAAGATGAGAGGTAGAATGTGTTAAGGGAGAGTTTGGATGATGGATTTTGGGCTTGGGATGAAGGAATAAGGGTTTGAGGTAGTAGGGGGCTCAATGGGGGAGAACTAGGGTTTTGGGTCGTGAGGAAGGAGAAGAAAACGTTTGGGAGGGGTTTAAATAGGAAGGGCTGGCGGCTGCCCAGAAATTAGGGTTTTGGCACTGATTAGTCGGTCAGAGAACAACCACTGACCGACTAGTTTGGGAACTAGTCGGTCGGTTGACCAACGCAGACCGACTAAGTCCAAACAGTAACTCCTGTACAGAAATAGGATTTAGATTTAGTCGGTCAAAGAACAACTACTGACCGACTAGTTTCTCATCTAGTCGGTCGACGAACGTTCTTAGACCGACTAAGAATGAACAGTACTCGACTGCACAGAAGAACCAAGA
This sequence comes from Scilla litardierei, assembly GCA_030789695.1. NCBI lineage: Eukaryota > Viridiplantae > Streptophyta > Magnoliopsida > Asparagales > Asparagaceae > Scilla > Scilla litardierei. The sequence continues at coordinate 145,031,330 of CM061133.1, read as the reverse complement.
ATTAGTCGGTCTGAGTACAAAACTTAACCGACTAGTTTAACAACTAGCCGGTCTAAAGATGAACTTAGACCGACTAAACAGAAACAGTAACTTAAGTAAAATTAATCCAAGGAACTAGTCGGTTTGAGTAGAGTAGCCGACCGACTGGATCTCAATTTAGTCGGTTGGTTCCCCTTCTCGAACCAACTAAGATGCACTAAAAGTGCCGATTCGAATCGCAGAGCTTCGGGAAGATTCCTATGGCTTCCAAGATCACTCTAACTCTAAGATATGAGCGATTTGAAGCTCGTCACGAATGACTTACTCCGAAATCGATGATCGAAGGAAGAAGCTAGAAAATCACATCAAAAGGAATGAAAACGAAAGCTAGGAAATCTCAACGAGATGAATGAAAGCGAGAACTATGGTAATGGAAACCACACAAGGAGAGAACCCACCATCACAAGCAAAACACACTGATAATCCAATCATACAAAAACCAGTCGTTACAACTTCCATTGAATCATCATCATTGATACTTCTAGGAAGGACAAAGTCTTCATTAAATGATACATGAAGTGATTCCTCGATCGTTGAGGTTGTATACAAAAAATATCCCCTCATCGGATCTTGGATCAAATTTGTCCAAACTACCATACGTGTTCTTGATAAAACATTTTGCACCAAATACTCTAAAAAATTTCACTTGAGGTAACCTACCAAACAACAATTCATAACAAGTTTGTTTAGTGCCGGGCCTCAAGAGTATTCTATTAAACACATTGCAAGCGGTATGTACCGCTTCTGCCCAAAATTGATGGTCAAGGTGGCTATCATCAAGCATAGTGCGAGCACATTCCACTAGCGTCATATTCTTTCTCTCAATAACACCATTTTGAGGGGGTGCACGAGGAAAAGAAAAGGTGTGAGTAATACCAACCTCATCACAGAAGTTTGAGAAAGACTCGTTCTTAAATTCCCCTCCATGATCACTACGAATAATGACAATGGTGGTTCCAATGAGATTCTGTACTTTCTTAACAAATACTGTGAAGTTTTTAAAAGCATCATTTTTATTGACTAAAGTAAATACCCAAGTAAATCTAGAAAAGTCATCAACGATGACAAGTCCATATCGTGCATTCACTAATGAAGCAACTCTAGTTGGCCCAAAAAGATCTAGATGTAAAAGCTCTAGGGGCAGTTTAGAGGATATGCTTTTCTTAGGTTTAAATGACGATTTTGGAAGTTTACCTCGTTGACATGAGTCGTAAAATCTTTTCTTATTAAAAGAAAGCTTAGGGAATCCTTTTATAGAATCTAGCTTGGATAGTTTGAAAAGTGTTCTGAAATTCGCATGACCAAAACGTCTATGCCATAAGTGTTGCTCACTTGTGTTGGCAATAAGACATTGTTCATGGGAATTTGGAATATCTAAGATATATAAGTCCTTATGGCGTGTGCCAGAGAACAACACATTATTATTATCAGTTCTTAAAATATGGCACATTCCTTTCTCAAAGCTAACTTTGTAACCCTTGTCACAAAGTTGACTTATTGAGATTAGATTGTGATTTAAGCCTTTAACAAGGTAAACATCATTTATAAGAGGTTTAGAAGGGTTACTAACTTTCCTAACACTTATGATGGTTCCACTCTCGTTGCCTCCAAAGACCACTCGGTTTCCATTTTCAATGGGTACCACTTCGGATAGCAACAGAGCTTTACCAGTCATGTGTTTTGAGCACCCACTATTAAGTATCCAATCATTCTTTGAGCCAGTTTTAGATTTGTTGCTCCTTTTCTTTTTCTTGAGTACCTGAAGATAAAAACATTGTATCATGGTACCCAAGGTCATTGGGTCCTAAGAGATTAGACCTTTGGAAGCCAAGTCCAATTGGACTTAGACTTCCCAATATAGTCATCATTGTGCACAACATTCATAAAATATGAGTTTATAAAAGCTTGTTTCTCATGCATGCTAGTGTCCTTCGGGCCCCAAATAGAGAAAGTCTTGGGAGCCCTATTCCTATTGGGAACATGCACATTTTGTTGATTTCTACGTGTTGCATGTGTTTTACGAGGAAGTGGCCTAGTGTATGCATGACGTGGATAAGCATGCGGCACATGATGAAATGGTGGTGGCAACATATGATACGGTGCATGATGGTAATTATTCATGTAATAGTGATGAGGGTGAGCATATGCATGTGGGGGAACACGTGCGTGAGTGTGTCTCACTTGGTATACACGTGCTCGTAGATGTGAAGCATAAAAATCATCATACGTGTGAACATGTGGAGTAGGAGGTGTGTTCATACGTGGCATAGTATTTGTGTACATAAGTGCATGACCCTTCTTTGGAGGTCCACCCAAAGTGGGTTTCTTTCCAAAAGGGGATGTGAACTTAGTGGAAGTACCATTGGAAGATGAACTACCCATGTGGTGTTTACTTCCACTAGTTGAGGCATCGGAGGATGGCCGTACAAAGGTGGTGGACGATTTGGATGAATTTTCCTTATTATATCTCAACCCAATGCGATGATTGGCTGGGAGTAAGTCATTCAGAATATTATCCAAGTGGTCCTTCCCTTTGTTGAATTTCTCAACACGGCCTAATGTGAACTCATATTTCTCAGTGAGAGAAAGTATTTTAGCATCCATAGTGGACACTTGTGTGGTAAGTTCACAAACACGTGACTTGAGATTCTCATTCTCAATACTCAAAGTTGAGTTTCGAGAAATCAAATCCGCTATCTCATTTTCATCCGGATCCTCAATGTTGACATGCTCAAGTTGAGATTTGAGATTTACAATCTCAGTTCTCAAGGCTTCAACAACGGTGCTGTTGTTGGTGATGACAGGTTTAGGTGTGCTTTGAAGACTAGTTAGCTCATCTTTGATTTTAGTATATCTATTTACTAACTTAGAATAATTAGACCAAATTTCTTCATTAGCTAATCTCAGGTCACCCATAGTTACCTCTTCACCTTCATCCTCACTTTCATCTGAAGTGGTCTCTTGATCTGTTGTTCTCTTGCCATGAAGCACATATGTGCTTTCTCCAATTGTTCTTCATCTGACTCACCACTTGAAGAATCCTCTTCAAAGTCGGTGAATGTACCAACAAGCCCTTTCTTATACTCCTTGTACTTTCTTGAGTTGTCGTACTTAGGTGCCTTCCATTTCTCCTTTTGTTTGTTCAGTGGACAATCAACCTTGATGTGCCCTGGCTTATTGCATTTGAAACACAATGGAGCAGAGGCATTAGTAGAACCAACTTTGGATTTGTTCTTGAAATTACCTTTTCGGAAGAACCAGTTGAACTTCTTTCCCATGAGGGCCAAAGATTCCATGTCCAACTCAGCTTCTGATTCTTCACTATCGGTAGGTGTGGTAGGGGCGGCCTTGAAAGCAATCGCCTTTTTCTTCAGCTCTTCTTTCTTCAAGAACCCCTTCATCTTGTCCTGCATCTTGATCGTGTTGTCCTTTTGTACCTCATAAGACATTAAGGTACCCATTAGTTGAACAATAGTATACTTTGACATGTCATTACCTTCCTCGATAGTGTAGATTCGCTTTTCCCAACTAGAACAAAGTCCGTCAATGATCTTTGCGACTTTCTCTTCTTGGGTATAGGTCTTCCCAAGAGCTTCCAATTCGTTGGTTATATCCACGAAGCGAGCATAGTACTCCTTAATTCTTTCACCCTGTTCCATGTGAAATAACTCGAATTATTTGTTAGCAACAGTGAGTTTAGAGTGTTTTACCCTGCTCATTCCCTCGTGCAAGATAAGGAGTTTATTCCAAATCTGATATGCACTCTTACATGTGCATATCTTGTTGAAGTCTTCAGGCTCCAGTGCACATTGTATGGCATTCATTACCTTGGCATGCTCACCTCCGCGGCAGTCCACTTTGTGAAGTCTTCTTCAGTGGGCTCAATGTACTCCGTTAACGTGGCTCTCCAAAGTGATGCGCTCTAGAGGAAAGTTTCCATCCGGCATTTTCAGTACCCATAGTTGGTACCGTTGAAGTGAGGAGGCCTGGTTGAGGAGTATCCTTCGATCACTGAAGAGGCTCCTTCATGATTCTTGTAGGAGCTATAGTCGGGCGGTGGTCGAACGGCCTTGTTGTCGTTGTTTGTCATAGCTATGAACCAAGCTCCGATACCAAATGTAATACCCTGGAAGCTATTGCACAAGTACTAGAGGGGGGTGAATAGTACTTTAAAAAATCAAAAGGATAATTCCTAATTATTTTGCAAACACAAAGAACTATGCGGAAAAATGATTGACAACATGAAAAACGCAACGCAAACAATAGAAGTAATGGGTTCGGATCCACCCAAGTCTACCCGACTTATTCCCTGTGATCCTACATCCTAGACACCCGGATCCCTTCCAGCTACTTGAGTTAGAATCCACTAACTCAAGTTTTCACTAAAAACTTCATGTAGAAAATACTACAAGATAAATCAATACAATGATTGACTTGTGACTCCCACAAACCGGGATCACATACCTCTCACAAACCGAGAGCAAAACTATAATATAGAGTTTAATGAAATATAACGAACTCACCACAAATTCATATGCCTTGAAAAATACTTACGATATTAGGGCAAGGAAAGATGATGAGAAAGACGATCATGAAACCCTAGCACTACTAAGTTGAACAGAGGGAGATGGCTAGAATGATGATGATGATGATCGTGATTCAACTCTTCAGGAGAATGATTGTACAAAAGCTGAAAATCTCTTGGAAAGAATTAGGTCAAAAAGAGGGAGAGCAATTTTCGAGAGAGAGAGAGAGAGAGAGCCTTGGAAATTGATAATCGATTAATCCAAAAATTAGATCTGAATCCTCTCTCATAATGAAGGAGTTTACATGTTTGAAACGTATCAAACAGATATGGAAAAAATCAAAACAGATCCACAAAAATCGTGAAAATAAAATCTCCAACGGCTGGAAAATTAAAGCAGGTTAATCGGTCTAAGAAGGATCACTGACCGATTAGTTGGAGAACTAATCGATCGGTGAGCCTTCTTGGACCGACCGGTTTGAAACAGAGAATTGTGTGAAAAAATAGGAAGAATCTCGTCGGTCCAAGAAGAAACACTAACCGACTAGTTTGAGAACTAGTCGGTCGGTGAACCTTCTTGGACCGACTAGTTGGTCAACAGTGAATAGGCTAAAAATGCTCAAGATAACTAGTCGGTTCAAGAAGAATTTCCAACCGATTATATTGTCATTTAATCGGTTGGTTCTTCTACTTGAACCAACTAAGATGCACAGAAAGACAAGATAAGGATGATAAGCTAAAGAACCCTATCTAATGGCTTCTAAGGCATTCTTTGGGAAAAGATAAGATAGAATTGAAGGTTAATAAGCAAGTAAGACTCAAGGCTTAACATTCTATGAAATTAAGCTAGAAGAAATAAAAATATACACGACAAACCGTCTTCAAAGCTTCAACATGACGAGTCAGATGCTCTTGACTTCATCGACACGACCTTGAGCTTCAACGAAACTTCAAGCACAACGATTATGCGCTCTAAAGAAGTCTTGAGACGTCGCTTGAGATCTACAAAGTAAATTGGCGACGATCTCTATAACTACGCTCAAAGAGAATTAGTACACGATATTTATGTTTGTTCATCATCAAAACCAAATCAGGGCAATCAATACTCAACACTATATACATTGGTGCTCTCAAATATAGGAGATGTGGATAGCGAAGGAAAAGGGGAGAATGTGGCATATATACATATTTTTGGTCTGTTTTTGTTGTTTTTGATTTGATTTGATTTTAATATTTTTGTCTTGTAAACTTGCGGAATCGCAATGGAATGCAAGGGCGGCCTACGCATCCCAAGCTAGATGGCTTTAGGGCGTCGGGTTACGAAGAAACCCGAAGGACCATTATACAAAAATATGTACAAAAGTGTTTATTTGGGTTGTTTTTGGGTGTCTAATGATTTTTGGGTAATGTTTTTTTGTGGAAAATGAAAAGTGTGCACTCCCCCAAATGGGAGAACGATGCACGACGAGGGGGAATGTACAAAGTAAAACAAAAGAGAATTTTTGAGAAATCCAAGCATGGTAAGAGAATCCTCCTTGAATTAAAGCACAGAATAAAGGTGTGGATATCCTAATCCCGTTGAAATGTAGCTAACACATGTGATAAGAGTACACATATAGTATTTCATGCAAGAGTTAGAAGCACGGGGGTAGGAGGTAAAATAACCGTTTCTTGGAAATGAAGCGTGAAAATCTAGGAACTTCAAATAGAGGGGCATATTAAAATATGATATATAGGTAGAAGCAGGCCTTAAACACAATCATAACCAACAATCATGGAATATAGCAAATAAACCTAAAAGATGGCAAAACACATATATGAGCATTGAATAATCAAAGAAATAGAGTGATGGAAAAAAGGTACACAAATGCGAAAAGTGAAGCATGAGTGGTAAAATATCATTGAGGGTTCATCTCTAGAAATAGACTAGAATGAAATGGAGAAATAAAAATGCATGATGGGAATGATGCATAAAAACTAAAAGAAAACTTTTTTGATGCATGAAAAAGGTGAAAAATGGAAGAAAATAAAGGAAACATGCATGAAATACGACTCCCCCAAGCTAAAGCTTGCATTGCCCTCAATGCAATAAGATCACTCATGAGAGAGCAAAGATAAAATAGGAGGGGAAATGCATAAAAATAACAAAAATGACTAGGGGTGATACTCTACCCAAGCTAATATAAGCTATGCCTAAAAGATATGAAAATCCGAAACGGGGCATAAAAGATAAATGGGAGAATGAATCAATAGGCAAAACAGGCATCACCACCCTTTGGAGGTGGTAGGGGTATCATGGAGAAAAATGATAACGGGGCCAAGAAAAGTGCCAAAAGAATAAGGATAGGGTGATGGGGGTGAAATGATAGAAGGGCACAACATGATGGGTTATTATGATGCAAAAGCAAACCCTAGATATGCTCCCCTCGCTAATGAGAGGATACGAGATTATTCTAATCTAAACTAGAAAGCGGTAAATATTTACACTACTAGATTAGGATACACCAGAGCATAGGCGGATCCAGAATTTGGAGTGGGGCAGGTAGCTGCTCTAACTACTCCTGATGTGGCTCCACCAGAAGCGATGTGCCACGTGTGCCAATGGACCCAAGCAATGCACCTCCAAGCATCCCTCATAGGTGTCCACCTGTAAACTGCAAAGAATGAGGTGCATTAGCCCATGGCAAGAAATCATTTCCCAAAAAAAATGTATCCCAGAGATAATCATCAACATAAGATGGAAAAATAATAAAATGGTGACGAATACTCCCTGAGAATGGGTCTATATCCTCTGTGCGAGTGACGACCAAATCTTCGCTCTCCATGAGAAGTGGCTCTCCAAGTGGTGACACACCGTAGTATACCTTAAGGGAAGTAGATCTTGTGTCCCGCGAAAGAATGGTGTGTCAAAAATATATGAGTCTAAAGAAATAGGAAGTGAAAAGCGAGACTCAAAATTGGAGTGAGAGTGAGTATGAAAATCTCCCTGAATATGGGCAATATGCTCAAGTAGATGCTCAGCTGCAGAAGAAGCAGAGAGTGACGATAGAGGTAGATGTGACTCGGGCTCTATGAAGTGGACCATCGTATCCAAGCCCTCATGCACATTCTCCTCGACGATATGCTCATGCTCCACCATTTGCCCGATGTCCTGAATGACATCATCGTGCTTGACCACAGACAAAGGAAGAAGCAGCAACAGAGATGGCTGTGGAGGTGGATGTGGAGCGGACCACTCGTATGTGGTCGTGGTGTCCTTGTCCTCACGCACATCCTCCTTGCCGGTATGCATAAGCTTTATAGTCTCCTCGGTGCTCTCGTAGGACTCATGTGGGTTATCCAAATAAAGATGAGAAGTCTCTCCCACAGATCCTAAAGAAATCCCTCCATCCTCCCTATCATCAATAAAAAATGCGTTTTCATCCAAGTGGTAGTGTGGGAAAAATGGGACATCTGCATGAGATGTGTCTATGGTGGCCGATGGGATGGTGGTCTCAACCATGAAAGTGGGTATATCCTCTCATCCATCCCCTCTCCTCGGTGTAGGCTCGATGATTGGTACCATAAAGGTTTGCAATATTTGGCCTTGGTTGAAAATGCTACATTCAAGGAGATACTCAAGGCTTGATTTTTCTTGTGTTGGTGGAGGGATATAAGGTTGAGGAAATGGATGGGAGGTGTTTGGGATAAGATTGTGAGAAAATGTTAGGCCTTGGTTTCAGAGGAGGCTCTCAAGCGTAAATGGGCAATCATTATGCATGTGTCCTGTCATCCCACAAGTCTCACAAACCACAAATGAATAAGGATCGTAGCCTCCCATCTGAGCATCGAAATTTGATCTCCACATGGTAATAGCAAAGATACCTGGACAACAAAAATAAGAAAACTAGAGAGGACGTCAATAGTACAAGAGAATAACAAAAAGATAATATGATGGTGGGGAAAAATTTCTTGGTTATTTTTGTTGGTTTTTTTGGTTTTTTTAATGTTTTTATGCGTAGTCTAACGAACCTAAGCTACGCTAATATCAAACCGAACGCCTCCCCGGTAACGGGCCTAAAACTTGACCGACGCCACGTTTATGATTAGGGCACGGTGTCGTTTTACCGCAAATGCACGATTAGTGTAGGGTGCGGGTATATCAAACACAGGGAGGTGAATGGCTTGAAGGCTACTAGCCTCGCCTGGGTTGTGTGAGAGCTACGCGGATGATAGAGTGTGTAGTGTAGGAATAAAGGAAAGAAATGAAAAAGACAAGAAATGAATCCCCGCTAGCACGGGCTAGAGCACTCATGACACTTGGTATTCGACTCGACCCAGGGTGAGACATTGCCCCCAAAAGGTGGTACCTAGTGCCCCATGGGCCCGATATTCCGGTCGGTGCCTAGGATGATACGCTAGGTCTACCCGTTTTTGGACGGTGGGCATGCCCTTGTCCAACACCCTTCCGCAACCGAGAGCATTAAGGCCACAATGATAGCTCCCAACATTTCGTTTAAGCCGTTTCCACGTGCAAGGACTCGATGTCAACGCTAGGGTGTGAGCTATGGCTAGAGAATCAAACTCATGTTTTATTTCCTCTTGGCCCAACGGTCAAAGGCAGTCTTTCTCCCGCCGATGACAATGAAACAACCTAGCGTAACCCTAATGGCCAAATAGGTCGAATGTGATTCCTAGCAATACATCAAAGCAGATCTTGACGGGACAAGCATCCGGAGCCGAACCCCTAACTCCATCTAGTGTGTTTCCATACGGGTGGTCTTAGATTGCTAGACATCCCCATTGACACATTACATCAAACACTTGCCATGCAATCAAGTCAAATGAAATATCCCAAGCATTAATCCTACTCTAACCCATATTAGGGTTCATCAAGAACTACTCAATGATGAAGAACATGATAGTAAGCAATAATAAATGCAAACAAACATTCATCATCAAGCTTATTGAAAATAACACAAAGCAATGAAAATAAGAAAAGGAATATGTATCTTGCATTTGAATCCATCAATCCATTACAAGATTTATTGAAAAAGAAACCCTAATCTAAACTAATTTAAAGCTCCCATGAAAGGGGCAGAAAAGCCCTGAAAAATAGAGGGGAACCCTTTACAAGTCGTCCAACATCTCATATTTATAGGCACCCACAAAACCCTAACAGTTCGGGTACAAATACCCACTAAAATTGCTGAAAAAGTGCCACCCGATCAGGTGGAAGTTCACTCGATCGGGTGGAAACAAACAGAAACTAAGAACTTCTGAAAATGGGCTCACCCGGTCGGGTGGATAGCCCCCACCCGACCGGGTGGAAATCAAATTCCAGATATCCCCGAATTTCAGCACCCAGCTGCGCTCAAAAAATTCCAGAAAAATGTAGAAAAATTGTTTTTGGGCATGCAACCTATCGTTGGAATGCTAATGATGATGTCGACGTTAGAAAAAAACAGATCACCCAAACACCCACTAAAATGATAGCAGATCTTCAATGAAAACAGCAGTAGTGCACGAAAGGGGAAGAATAGGCCACCCGATCAGTTGAAGTGTCAACCGGTCGGGTGAGTTCTTCCCCAAAATGACCCTAAGAGATGACCCGATCGGGTGGGAAGCTCCTCCATGAATCCCACTCTGTCTCCTCACCACCCGGTCATTCACCCGATCGGGTGGCGCAGTATGTTGCCTGGGTGGAGCGCAGGACTGATACCATGATACGACCAGGTCGGGTGGCTCATCCACACGACCGGGTGAAGCTCAAAAACTTCAACTCCTCATCTTTGGCCATCGGATCTTTGCCATATAAGCGCGACTTTGGTTCTGACATGCAAGGTCTACTCCAGAAGACACCGAAATGCCGACATTTACCTGAAATACAAACAATACACCCAATAGTCAATATGAACCAAAATGTGATATATACAACATGGAATGAGATGAAACGCATATGAAAACACGATGAAGAGCATGTGCAAAAGGTGAAATATGAACACGCGTCAAGCCCCCAAGCTAAACTCTTCCTCGTCCCGAGGAAGACGAGTTGGAATGAAGATCGGGTGCGAGAGCAAGAAAGGGAAGCGAAGAATCCTTGATCACCTTCTCCAAACCACAAATGTAATCACCAACACAATTAAGCACAAGGGAAAAGCATATCACAGTCTAACTCAAGATTTCAATCTCATAATATAGCATCATGGGTTCATGTCAATGGAGTACAAAAAAGATAGAAGCGTGACATTGGCAAAGACATAGCTATCATAGCATGTTATAGTAGATAATATGCCCAAATAGGAGGAAGCTCAAAATTTATATCAAATCTTCCAAACGGTGAATACGAGATACCCATACATGCATGAAGAAGCAAGAAAGAATAGATATGAATCATGTGAATAACTATCAATCTCTAGGATGTAAGGAAACACCACACACACTTGTCGTTTTTGATTTTTGAAACACTTTCTTGCCTTGATTGTATTTTCAAAAGGAGATGGAGAAGATGTGGAAAGATCACTTCGTGCAAACTCTCGCCTTCCCTATATACATTGGTGCTCTCAAATATAGGAGATGTGGAGAGCGAAGGAAAGGGGCAGAATGTGGCATATATACATATTTTTGGTTTGTTTTTGTAGTTTTTGATTTGATTTTAATATTTTTGTCTTGCAAACTTGCGGAATCGCAATGGAATGCAAGGGCGGCCTATGCATCCCAAGCTAGATGGCTTTAGGGCGTCGGGTTACGAAGAACCCCGGAGGCCATTATACAAAAATATGTACAAAGGTGTTTATTTGGGTTGTTTTTGGGCGTCTAATGGTTTTTGGGTAATGTTTTTTTTTGAAAATGAAAAGTGTGCACTCCCCCAAATGGGAGAATGATCCACGACAAGGGGGACTGTACAAAGTAAAAAAAAGATAATTTTTGAGAAATCAAAGCATGACAAGAAAATCCTCCATGAATTAAAGCACAGAACAAAGGTGTGGATATCCTAATCCCGTTGAAAGGTAGCTAACAAATGCGATAAGAGTACACATATAGTATTTCATGCAAGAGTTAGAAGCACGGGGGTAGGATGGTAAAATAACCGTTTCTTGGAAATGAAGCGTGAAAATTTAGGAACTTCAAATAGAGATGAAAATTAAAATATGATTTATAGCTAGAAGCATGCCTTAAACACAATCACAACCAACAATCTTGGAATATAGCAAATAAACCCAAAAGATGGCAAAACACATATATGAGCATTGAATAATCAAAGAAATAGCGTGATGGAAAAAAGGGGCACAAATGCGAAAGTGAAGCATGAGTGGCAAAATATCATTGAGGGTTCATCTCTAGAAAGAGGCTAGAATAAAATGGAGAAATAAAAATGCATGATGGAAATGATGCTTAAAAACTAAAAGAAAATTTTTTTTGATGCATGAAAAAGCTGAAAAATGGAAGAAATTAAAGGAAACATGCATAAAATGCAACTCCCCCAAGCTAAAGATTGCATTGCCCTCAATGCAATAAGATCACTCATTAGAGGGCAAAGATAAAATGGGAGGGGAAATGAATCAAAAATAACAAAAATGACTATGGGTGATACTCTCCCCCAAGCTAATATAAGTTATGCCCAAAAGATATGAAAATCCGATACGGGGCATTAAAGATAAATGGGAGAGTGAATCAATAAGCAAAACAGGCATCACCACCCGTTGGATGTGGCAGGGGTCTCATGGAGAAAAATGATAACATGACCAAGAAAAGTGCCAAAAGAACAAGGATAGGGTGATGTGGGTGAAATGATAGAAGGGCACAACATGATGGTTTATTATGATGCAAAAGCAAACCCTAGATACGCTGCCCTCGCTAATAAGAGGAGACGAGATTATTCTAATCTAAACTAGAAAACGGTAAATATTTACACTACTAGATTAGGATACACCTGAGCATAGGTGGATCCAGAATTTGGAGTTGGGTAGGTAGCTGCTCTAACTGTTCCTGATGTGGCTCCGCCAGAAGCGTTGTGCCATGTGTGCCAATGGACCCAAGCAATGCACCTCCGAGAATCCCTCGTAGGTGTCCACCTGTAACCTGCAAAGAATGAGGTGCATTAGCCCATGGCAAGAAATTATTTTCCAAAATAAATGTATCCCAGAGATAATCGTCAACATAAAATTGGAAAAATAATAAAATGGTGACGAATACTCACTGAGAATGGGTCGCTATCTTCTGTGCTAGTGACGACCAAATTCTCGCTCTCCATGAGAAGCGGCTCTCCGGGTGGTGACACGCTGCAGCATACCTCAAGGGAAGTAGATCCTGTGTCCCGTGAAAGATATGGTGTGTCAAAAATATAAGAGTCTAAAGAAATAGGAAGTGAAAAGCGAGACTCAAAAGTGTAGTGAAAGTGGGTATGAAAATCTCCCTGAATAGGGGCAATATGCTCAAGTAGATGCTCAGCTACAGAAGAAATGGAGAGTGGCGATAGAGGTAGATGTGACTCGGGCTCCATGAAGTGGACCATCGTATCTAAGCCCTCATGCACATTCTTCTCGACGATATGCTCATGCTCCACCATCTGCCCGATGTCCTGAATGACATCATCATGCTTGTGTTGGATCCTGTCAAAACAACATTAGGATCGAATAATAAAGTCGAGACTTACGCTTGCGTACGCATCACGGTAATCTCAGAACTTTGCCCTCGGATTCGCCACAACGGTCGATACTTCGTCACAGAGGATCGAAGCAGAGTTTCATCGCCTAAATCTCTAACTAGAAGAGGATTTTAATGGAAGGGAGAAGAAGAACATAAGATGCCTTATGCAAACTTATGGCATGGAAAGTGTGAATGAATGCCTTACCCTTGGGTCCTATTTATAGGCTTTAGGGGTAGTTATTGTAGGAAATAACTAAATATATGCTTATTAGCCTATATTAGCACATTCATTTATCTTCTTCTTTATCCACTTATCAAGTGCCATTTTGCACTTATAAAGTGGCTTTTTCCACTTATCGAGTGGCTTTTTCCACTTATCGATTGGTCCTTTTCACCCGAGAAAAGGTTCCCTTCGCGCACGCCTTCGTGCACGCGACATCTGTGGTCTGTATACCCTCATACATCCCCTTATGGGTGTATTTATGTCGTCCATATCCAACATCTCCCACTCACACTTGAGGGGCTTGTAAGGAAACTTATTTTCCTCTAACTCTTCTGTTTATCATACCGAGAAATAGGCCGTGTGACCGTCATGCGCATAGAGTCCGCTGTTGTGCACTTGTTAGAGATACACAACACTCCTCGAGGTGCAAAGTTGAGTAGATCAACGCATGCTTTACCCTAGATTATTTCTTCACATTTCTTATACTTTATATTCAACAATTGAATCCAATCTGGATTGCAATTGGCTGGCCAGCTTTGAATCTTTAAAGTCCAAATGTGAATGCGAAATTAATCTTCCTCTTCTTACGATCCTTTCGATCTTGACTTGACTTGCTTTTCTAACATGCCCCGCCGGACCGAATTAACCATAGTCCATAAGTAACATGCAAAGATAGCAATCACCCGGTCAAATCTAAAGGAACCAATTAGAGTCCATAAGGGTAATGAATTACGACCCATGTGGTCTTTGGGTCTCACATAATAGTAAACTTATTTACTATTCTAACCCAATGGTCAAAAATGCATACGTAGTATGAATACGTATTACAACATCGCTCCTTTCCCAGGGAGTGTATGTCTCAATGATGTTGTAAGGATGATGATCAGACACCACAATGTCTGATTTTGAGTCCCTTTTTCTACTCAAATAATCCTTTGGACTCACATCCCGCATTTAGACAGATAGGATTTCAAAATCCTCTTAGATCTTCTGTAAGCATCCATATGATGCAGATCTTTCATGCGACCATTTTGTTTACGTCATGACTCTAAATCATCCGTGTGATGATTTTGACTTTAAACAGGTCTCATCTCTATTCTATCTGTCTGATAGAATAAGGCGGTTGCTCATGTGAGAGAGCCAACCTCAATCTGTCCGACATACTAGAAAGTATAGCTGAGATTGCAAAAATGTACACAAACATTTCTCAAGAAATTCATATGCAATGTTTGAAAAAGAACTTATTCTTTTATTAAATTTGATCATTTACAGACATGGGAATTTATATTGGTACAACTCAGCTCTTACGCAATCCTTGAGATGATAAGTGTTTGTAAAACACATCTCTGGGGATCGCCTTCGTAAGCGGATCCGCTACCATCTCATGCGTAGATATGTACCTTATGTCTACCTTCTTGGTCTTATCATAGTCTTTTGCAAATTTGTAGCGGATATCTATGTGTTTGGTCTTACAATGGAATTTCGGATGTTTGACATAGGCTATAGATGCTTGAATGTCGCTGTGTATGGGTACAGCACCTGAGTCACTTGCATTAATTAGCCTGTCTAAGAACTTCCTAAGCCAAACAGCCTCTTGGACTGCCATGCTAAATGCTACAAACTCGGCTTCCATGGTTAAAAGTGCGATGCAGGATTGTTTCTTGCTACTCCAGGATATTGCACCAGATCCAAGTAGAAAAACATATCCTGAGGTCGATCGTCGCTCATCGAGATCACCCACCCAATCAGCATCAGTGTAGCCTTTGAGCCTCAAGGCATCTCCTTGATAGCATAAAGCAAAGTCTGCAGTTCCTTTGAGATACCGCATTATCCTCTTAACCGCTTTCCAGTGTACTTGCCCTGAGTTGGATTGGTAACGACTTACCATTCCAACGGCAAAACAGATGTCTGGTCTTGTACACATCATAGCGTACATAAGACTACCAACTGCACTGGAATATGGAAATTTTTCCATAATCTCTTTCTCCTTTTGGTTCTTAGGACATGATTTCAGACATAAATTATCGCTGTTGCTTATAGGAGTATCAATGGACTTGCAGTCTTGCATATTAAATCGTTCTAGAACCTTCTTTATATAAGTCTCCTGTGAAAGAGAAAGAAGTTTCTTCGAACGATTCCTTGAAATCTTAACTCCAAGGATATATGCGGCTTCTCACATGTCTTTCATCTCAAAAACTGATGAAAGCCAAGCCTTGATATCCATCACAAAGCCCTTGTCATTTCCGGCTATTAAAATGTCATCTACATATAGAGACATGATAACATACTTGCTTTTAATCCTCTTGATATATACACAGTTATCTTCATCAAGCATGGTAAAACCATTTGATAAGACAACTTCTTGAAATCGTATATACCATTGCCTCGAGGATTGTTTAAGACCATATATGGATTTAAGAAGTTTACAAACCTTATGTTCATTTCCTTCTTTTACAAACCCAGTTGGTTGTTCCATATAGATCTCCTCGTACAATTCTTCATTGAGAAAGGTAGTCTTTACATCCATTTGATGTAATTCGAGGTCTAAGCAAGCTACCATTGCCAGAATCAGGCGAATCGAGGTAAAACGAACAACAGGTGAGAAGGTCTCTTCGTAGTCTATCCCTTCCTGTTGCGTAAAACCTTTCGCGACAAGGCGAGCTTTATATCTGTCAATAGAGCCATCAGCCTTATGCTTGATCTTGAGAACCTATTTGCTCCCAATAGCTCTACGTCCTCTGGGTAAGTCAACTAAGTCCCAGACTTGGTTAACATTCATGGATTCTAACTCCTCTTGCATCGCTTCCATCCATTTGTCTTTAGCAGGGCAAGATGCGGCCTGTTTGAAAGTAGCAGGCTCGTCATCTTCTTGTAGTAAAGTCATAAAGGTTTGCGAAAATTCATCCTCAAATCTTAGAGGAGCCAACCTTGTACGACTACTATGTCGTATTTGAGATTCTTCAAGTCCTTGTTAACTCGAATTTAGATCAACTCTAATATCACTCCCACTTGGAATGTCATTAGAAGGTCTCCCACTTGGATCATTATTCCCGTATGGAATAGGATAATCGTCATTCGTATAATCCATTGGTGAAGGTTGAAACGTATTTTCGTTTTCACCAAGAATTCTCCCACTCGAATGAGGTAATCCTTCTTGATCATAAATCTCAAATAGAGATAAGTCCTGACTTATCTCGCCCTGTCTTGGAAACTCGTTTTCCAAGAAAGTGACATCCCTCGACTCAAACTCAATTAGCCCACCATTGTCTTCCTGACTAACAAAAACATAACCTTTGGAGTTTTCTGCGTATCGTATAAAGATACATTTCCTTCCCCGTGGCCCAAGTTTGCCATACTTATGGGAGGAAATATGTGCGTAGGATGCACAACCCCAAGGTTTCAAAAAATCTAAGTCAGGAGACTTTTGGTTCCACAACTCATAAGGAGTGGAGCTAACTGATTTCGAGGGTACGCGGTTCAAGATGAAAGCGGCCGTCAATAATGCATCACCCCAAAAGGTGATTGGCAAGTTAGCTTGCGCCATCATTGAACGGACCATTTCCATTAAAGTCATATTTCTCCTTTCTGCAACACCGTTTTGTTGAGGAGTATAAGGCATAGTTACCTGATGTACTATGCCTTTTTCATCACAAAGTTCCTTAAAAATTGTTGATTGATATTCACTGCTCCTATCGGTTCGCAAGACCTTAATCTTGCGATCTAATTGATTCACCACTAAACTCATATAGTTTTTAAAGCAAGCTAATGCTTCACTTTTGTGGTATATCAAATAGATATGTCCGAATCGGGTGAAATCATCAATAAAAGTGATGAAATAGGACTTCCCGCGTCTTGTCTTGACATTCATCGGACCACATATGTCCGAATGGATAAGCTGTAATGGAACCTCGGCCCTTGTACCGGTTCCAAACGGCATGCGACAAGATTTCCCCACTAGGCAATGTTCGCAGGTCGACATTTCAACCTTTGAAACATTGGATAGAAGGCCACGTTTGGCAAGTCTATCCATACGCGTTGGTCCAATATGACCAAGCCTTACGTGCCAACAAATCACATCAGACTCATAAGTCTTAGAATTTGCAATAAGGAAATTTTCATTACACGAGGAATCATACATTGTACTCATTACAATAAATCCTTTAAATACAAACCCAGTACCAATAAGAGTATTATTACAACTTAAGTCCACATTACAATCATGAAAAAACCAGTTATAGCCAAGACCCATTAACACGACCACAGAAATTATATTCCTTCGAATATCTGGAGCGAAGAGGACATCATGAAGTAGGAGAGTGCGGCCGTTGTCCAAGACTAGCTTGCAAGTCCCAACGCCTTTCACTTCAACACGTGTGTTGTTTCCTACATAGATCCACTTCGTTCCTTGGGGTATCCTGTGATACTCCACGAAGGACCGTCTGTCCCTTGCTATGTGGTCGGTGGCACCTGAATCAATTATCCAAAATGGATTAGATTCCACAAGAAATATTGAACTAGAAACACATATGTAACTAGTATAATTACAAGTTACCTCGTCGCTTCCACTCGTACACGAACGAGCATAGTGACCGAGCTTGTTTCACTTGAAGCACTTGATCCTCTTCAAGTCTTTCTTCTTGTGCCATTTCTTGTGCACACCCTTGTGTTTGGGTTTCTTGGTAGACTCAGGTTGCTTATTACGTTCATTAGTGGACTTCGAATGATCTTTCCGTTTCTTTCCCCGTGTGAGGAACTAGCAACCATGTGCACTTCTGCACTTGGCTTGGCGGCCGCAAGCCGCTCTTCCTCTAATTCGAGGTGCTTGGAAACATCGCTGAAAGTCTTGATGCTCTCATTGTGAGTGAGATGCATCTTCATTTGGTCCCACCCATTTGATAGGGAACGTATGACTGCTTGGATTTGTTGCTCATCTGTGAGCACATGACCTGCATCCTTTAACTCAGAGATTAGATTCGCCATATGTCGCAGATGTTTCCCCATGGAATGATCTGGACGTTCCTTATATGAATCGAACCTTATAGTTAAGGCGCGAAGTTTAGACACCGATGTGCCATCGAACTTCTCCTCTAGCTTGGACCATATGTCCATGGCTAGGTCATGTTCTCGGAAGATGCGCATTATGTCATCGGCCATACTGGACAATAACGTAATGCGGGCTATCTTGTTCTTCCGAGACCAAGCATCAAAAGCTTCCTTGTCTCGTCTGTGTTGGGCCGTAGTGCCCAACTCGGGTTCAATCATGACGTTCTTTAGAGTCTCGAGCACTTCTTGCTCCTCCAGAACGTATTGTATCTTAATGGACCAAAGTTTGTAATTATCGCCATTGAGTTTTTCACCTCTGTTTAACTCAGCGACGATATTCTTTGAAGCGGAAGACATTTTACTTTTAAAATGCTGCAAAAGACACAAAAACCGAAGGTTTGATCAAAAACATTGCATTGAAAAATTCTTAAATATAATTCCCATTTGAAGTGATAATAGAATATCCCATTTGGATAGTTCTAATTTCAACTCCCACTTGGAATGACATTTATAATTTGATAAGTTACTTTCGAAAAATACTGAAGATGTTACCCTAGAATCGGAAAGGTCACTACGTTTCCAATCACCATCTAGAGTAACTTTCAGTATTTCCATATCACTTTATCAAATAAAAGTACTCTTATAGTACTTTGCAGCGGAAAAGCGTTTTTGAAAACGTATTTTTCAAAACGTTAGAAAACGTATTTTTCAAAATAAAATGTATATTTCAACTTAGTACCCTTATGATACTAGTGAAATATTCAGCACTTCCTGCCATTTGCCGGGATGAGTCGTAGCCGTGCTAAGGTCGGATCCCCCTTTTGGGGATTTTTCTGCAAACTATCGTCGTCGGCTCCCGTATGGATCCAGGCGTTTCCCCCTTATTGGAGAATTTTGCCGCAGACGACTGCCGTCGGCCCCGTATGTGCTAGGCTTGTAGGTTGTCGGGTCCGAAACCATTGTCAAGGCCTCTGGCTAAATTGGTCGACCAATAATCCCAAATTGGTCGACCAATACCGACCAATCAATTATCTGGCACCCCCTTGGCCAAGGCCTCTACCCTGGCCAGGGCTGGCCAAGGGCCGGCCAAGGGCCTCTGCCCTGGCCGGCCAAGGGCCCTGGCCCCTCGGCCAGGGCCCTGTCCCCTCGGCCAGGGCCTCAGCCCTGGCTGAGGCCGGCCAGTGCCGGCCAGGCCCTGGCCTGAGGCCAGGGCATTGGCCCTGGCCTCTGCCAGGGCCGGCCAGGCCCTGGTAGAGGCCAGGGCGCCGGCCCTGGCCTCTGCCAGGGCCGGCCAGGCCGAACCATGGCCCCTGCCAGGACCGGCCAGGCCGGCCCCTGGCCTTGGCCGAGGCCGGCTAGGGCCCCTGGCCCTGGCCTGGCCTTGGCCACGGCCAGGGCCCCCTGGCCCTGGCCGTGGCCGGCCAGGTCCGGCCATAGCCGGGTCATGGTCTTATTGCCTTGGCCGGCCATGGCCCATATGGCCATGGCCGGCCACCCCCTTGCATGGGGTTGGCCGCACACCCCCACCGGAGGGGTGGCCGTGGTGATTATTGGCCGTAGCCAACCCCCTCCGCATGAGGAGGGGGGATGCGTTGCCTCCATAGCCCATTTGGCCATGGTGATCATGCACCAAAATTTATCTTCCCCGATGGGAATAACCACCATCTTCTTCCTCGTTGAAGCACCCGTTCGTCGATGAAGCACTCGTTCGTCGAGAAAGTAGTTATTCTCTAATTGCTGTGTGCCAAAATGAAAAATTAACATACTTTAAAATTCGTAAACTACGCGCTCCACATGAAGAGAGTTCACATTCCCTATGAATGGAGACTCAGCATCCATGAAGAGAGCGAGCTTGACGATATGAACGGTCGGTTCTTCCCGTCACAGAGAGTTCCTACCATATCCGTAATGGTAGGAGACCCTAACGTGAAAAGAACAACCGATGTGTTCTCTCCGTCACAAAGCGTTCCTACCATATCCGTAATGGTAGGATACCCATTCGTGAAAAAGACAACGCCTCGTTCATCGGTTCGACGGGGCGGCTGTTTGACCGGGGCGAACCCGTATGGCTCTGATACCAATGTTGGATCCTGTCAAAACAACGTTAGGATCGAATAATAAAGTCGAGACTTACGCTTGCGTACGCAGCACGGTAATCTCGGAACTTCGCCCTCGGATTCGCCACAACGGTCGATACTTCGTCACGGAGGATCGAAGCAGAGTTTCACCGCCTAAATCTCTAACTAGAAGAGGATTTTAATGGAAGGGAGAAGAAGAACATAAGATGCCTTATGCAAACTTATGGAATGGAAAGTGTGAATGAATGCCTTACCCTTGGGTCCTATTTATAGGCTTTAGGGGTAGTTATTGTAGGAAATAACTAAATATAAGCTTATTAGCCTATATTAGCACATTCATGTATCTTCTTCTTTATCCACTTATCAGGTGCCATTTTGCACTCATAAAGTGGCTTTTTCCACTTATCGAGTGGCTTTTCCACTTATCGAGTGGTCCTTTTCCCTTCGCGCATGCCTTCGTGCACGCGACATCTGAGGTCCGTATACCCTCATACATCCCCTCATGGGTGTATTTATGTCGTCCATATCCAACAGCTTGACCACAAACCAAGGAAGAAGCAGCAACAGAGATGGCTGTGGAGGTGGATGTGGAGCGGACCACTCGTATGTGGTCGTGGTGTCCTCGTCCTCACGCACATCCTCCACGCCGGTATGCATAAGTTCTGTAGTCTCCTCGGTACTCTCGTAGGACTCATGAAGAGTATCCAAATCAAGATGAGAGTCTCTCCCACAGATCCTAGAGAAATCCCTCCATCATCCCTATCATCAACAAAAAATGCGTTGTCATCCAAGTGATAGTGTGGGAAAAAATGGGACATCAGCATGAGATGTGTCTATGGTGGCCGATGGGATGGTGGTCTCAACCATGAAAGTGTGTATATCCTCTCCTCTATCCCCTCTCCTCGGTATGAGCATTGAATAATCAAAGAAATAGCGTGATGGAAAAAGGGGCACAAATGCGAAAAGTGAAGCATGAGTGGAAAAATATCATTAAGGGTTCATCTCTAGAAAGTGGCTAGAATGAAATGGAGAAAGAAAAATGCATGATGGGAATGATGCATAAAAACTAAAAGAAAAATTTTTTGATGCATGAAAAAGGTGAAAAATAGAAGAAAATAAATGAAACATGCATGAAATGCAACTCCCCCAAGCTAAAGCTTGCATTGCCCTCAATGCAATAAGATCACTCATGAGAGGGCAAAGATAAAATGGGAGGAGAAATGAATCAAAAATAACAAAAATGACTATGGGTGATACTCTCCCCCAAGCTAATATAAGCTATGTCCAAAAGATATGAAAATCCGATACTGGACATAAAAGATAAATGGGAGTGTGAATCAATAGGCAAAACAGGCATCACCACCCTTTGGAGGTGGTAGGGGTCTTATGGAGAAAAATGCTAACGGGGCCAATAAATGTGCCAAAAGAACAAGGATAGGGTGATGGGGGTGAAATGATAGAAGGGCACAGCATGATGGGTTATTATGACGCAAAAGCAAACCCTAGATATGCTCCCCTTGCTAATGAGAGGAGATGAGATTATTCTAATCTAAACTAGAAACCGGTAAAATTTTACACTACTAGATTATGATACACATAAGCATAGGCGGATCCAGAATTTGGAGTGGGACAGGTAGCTGCTCTAACTGCTCCTGATGTGGCTCCTCCAGAAGCGATGTGCCACGTGTGCCAATGGACCTAAGCAATGCACCTCCAAGCATTCCTCGTAGGTGTCCACCTGTAACCTGCAAAGAATGAGGTGCATTAGCCCATGGCAAGAAATCATTTCCCAAAATAAATGTATCTCAGAGATAATCGTCAACATAAGATGGAAAAAATAATAAAATGGTGACGAATACTCCCTAAGAATGGGTCGATGTCCTCTGTGTTAGTGACGACCAAATTCTCGCCCTCCATGAGAAGTGGCTCTCCAGGTGGTGATACGCTGCAACATACCTCAAGGGACGTAGATCCTGTGTCCTACGAAAGATATGGTGTGTCAAAAACATATGAGTTTAAAGAAATATGAAGCAAAAATCTAGACTCAAAAGTGGAGTGAGGGTGAGTATGAAAATCTCCCTAAGTAGGGGCAATATGCTCAAGTAGATGCTCAGCTGCAGAAGAAGTGGAGAGTGATGATAGAGGTAGATGTGACTCGGGCTCCATGAAGTAGACCGGCGTATCCAAGCCCTCATGCACATTCTTCTTGATGATATGCTCATGCTCCACCATCTGCCCGATGTCCTGAATGACATCATTGTGCTTGACCATAGACCAAGGAAGAAGCAGCAACAGAGATGGCTGTGGAGGTGGATGTGGAGCGGACCACTCGTATGTGGTTGTGGTGTCCTCATCCTCACACACATCCTCCACGCCGGTATGCATAAGTTCTGTAGTCTCCTCGGTACTCTCGTAGGACTCATGAAGAGTATCCAAATCAAGATGAGAAGTCTCTCCCACAGATCCTAGAGAAATCCCTCCATCCTCCCTATTATCAACAAAAAATGCTTTGTCATCCAAGTGGTAGTGTGGGAAAAATAGGACATTGGAATGAGATCTGTCTATGGTGGCCGATGGGATGGTGGTCTCAACCATGAACGTGTGTATATCCTCTCCTCCATCCCCTCTCCTCGATGTAGGCTCGGTGATTGGTACCATAAAGGTTTGCAATATTTGGCCTTGGTTAAAAATGCTACATTCAAGGAGAGACTCAAGGCTTGATTTTTCTTGTGTTGGTGGAGGGATATAAGGTTGAGGAAATGGACGGGAGGTGTTTGGGCTACGGTTGTAGGAAAATGTTAAGCCTTGGTTTAGGAGGAGGCTCTCAAGCGTAAATGGGCAATCATTATGCATGTTCCCTGCAATCCCACAAGTCTCACAAACCACAAATGAATAAGGATCGTAGCCTCCTATATGTGCATCGAAATTTGATCTCCACATGGTAATAGCAAAGATACCTAGACAACAAAAATAAGAAAACTAGAGAGGAACACCAATAGTACAAGAGAATAACAAAAAGATAATATGATGGTGGGGAAAAATTTCTTGGTTATTGTATTTGTTTTTTTTTGTTTTTTTTATTTTTTTTGTTTTTTTAATGTTTTTATGCGTAGTCTAACGAACCTAAGCTAAGCTAATATCAAACCGAACGCCTCCCTGGCAACGGTGCCCAAAACTTGACCGGCGCCCCGTTTATGATTAAGGCGCGGTGTCGTTTTACCGCAAGTGCACGGTTAGTGTAGGGTGCATGTATATCGAACACAGGGAGGTGAATGGCTTGAAGGCTACTAGCCTCGTCTGGGTTGTGTGAGAGCTACGCGGATGATACGAGTGTGTAGTGTAGGAATAAATGAAAGAAATGAAAAAGACAAGAAATGAATCCCCGCTAACACGGGCTAGAGCACTCATGACACTTGGCATTCGACTCGACCCAGGGTGAGACATTGCCCCAAAAGGTGGTACCTAGTGCCCCATGGGCCCGATATTCCGATCGGTGCCCATGATGATACGCTAGGTCTACCTGGTTTCGGACGGTGGGCATTCTCATGTCCAACACCCTCCACAACCGAGAGCATTAAGGCCACAATGATAGCTCCCAACATTTCGCCCAAGCAGTTTCCACGTGTAAGGACTCGATGTCAATGCTAGGGCGTGAGCTATGGCTAGAGAATCAAACTCCCCTTTTTTTCCTCTTGGCCCAACAGTCAAAGGCGGTCTTTCTCCAGCCGATGATAATGAAACACCCTAGCGTAACCCTAATGGCCAAATAGGTCGAATGTGATTCCTAGCAATACATCAAAGCGGACTTAACGGGACAAGCATTTGGAGCCCAACTGCCAACTCCATCTAGTGTGTTGCCATACAGGTTGGTCTCAGATTGCTAGACATCCACATTGACACATTACATCAAACACTTGCCATGCAATCAAGTCAAATGAAATATCACAAGCATCAATCCTACTCGAACCCATATTAGGGTTCATTAAGAACTACTCAATGATGAAGAACATGATAGCAAGCAATAATAAATGCAAACAAACATTCATCATCAAGCTTACTGAAAATAACACAAAGCAATGGAAATAAGAAAAGAAATACTTATGTTGCATTTGAATCCATCAATCCATTACAAGATTTACTGAAAGAGAAACCCTAATCTAAACTAATCTAAAGTTCTCATGAAAGGGGCAGAAAAGCCCTGAAAAATATAGGGAAACCCTTTACAAGTCGTCCAAAATCTCATATTTATAGGGCCCCCACAAAACCCTAACAGTTCAGGTACAAATACCCATTAAAATTGCTGAAAAAGTGCCACCCGATCGGGAAGTTCACCCAATCGGGTGGAAATAAGCAGAAACTCAGAACTGCTGAAAATGGGCTCACCCAGTCGGGTGGATAGCCCACCCGATCGGGTGGAAATCAAATTCGAGACAGCCCATAATTTCAGCACCAAGCTGCACTCAGAAAATTCCAGAAAAATATAGAAAAAACGGATTTGGGCATGTGACCTATCATTGGAAAGCTAACGACGATGTCGATGCTAGAAAAATAAGAGAGCACCCAAAATCTCACTGGAATGATATCAGATCTTCATTGAATTCAGCAACAGTGCACGAAAGGGGAAGAACGATGGGTTGAAGCGTCAACCTGACGTGTGAGTTCTTCCCCAAAATGACCCTAGGAGATGACCCGATCGAGTGGAAAGCTCCTCCATGAATCCCACTCTGTCTCCTCACCACCTAGTCATTCACCCGATCGGGTGGCGCAGTGTGTTGCCCGGGTAGAGCGCAGGATTGATACCATGATACGACCAGGTCGGGTGGCTCATCCACACGACCGGGTGAAGCTCAAAAACTTCAACTCCTCATCTTTGGCCATCGGATCTTTACCATATAAGCGCGCTTTGGTCCCGACATGCAAGGTCTACTCCAGAAGACACCGAAATACCGACATTTACCTGAGATACAAACAATATACCCAATAGTCAATATGAACCAAAATGTGATATATACAACATGGAATGAGATGAAACGCATATAAAAACACGATGAAGAGCGTGTGCAAAAGGTGAAATATGAACACGCGTCAATGACCAATAGAGGATTTGTCTCTCTCATTTATATGGAGTTAGTGTCGCACGTATTAGTTCGGACTTCAGTTAAAACATTTGTAACGGTCGCTTTCCGACCGTTCGTATTTTCTACGTGTACATACGTTTTTCATACGCGTATTTTATTTGGCTCTTTCTTGGATTCGGACTATAGGGTGTGGTATGCCGTTGTGACCGTATGGAAGTGTATAATTTTATAGTAATTGTTGGGAACGTCATTTCACGGCTCGTTTTCTCGCAAAACGGCCTTGAATGGAAAGGGCGTTTTGGTCTTTTGGCCTTAATACTCAGTTCCCGATTTTACGATAATTTTTGATAGGCGTAGCGCACGATCGGACACTGTAGTCCCGTACTTCTCGTCTCCACGATCGTCTCGGTATTTTCGGATTATTTATCTGATGCTCTTAGTAGAAGTTATCCCCTTCCTATTAACCCTACTCACGTTGGCATCCAACCTATATGAACCAAGATTAAAAATATTTAAACATAGACCCTAGACCCTAAGACTTGTTCACATGCTACACTTTCAGGACAACTCTACTATTTTCTTCATATAGGAACCCAGGCTAAATCTGGGCCCGGTTCCAAGCTGCCCAATTCTTCAACTTAGTCTCTTACCGTAAGATTTCAAATCACACACATCTAAAGGCTAACAAAGCTTCACCCTACTTATAAAAAAACACCCTAGGGTTCTCTCTAACCCTACCAACTATACACAGCCGCCGCCGCCTCCATGATCCACGCTTCAACATTGCTCCGGCCACCTTTCTTCGACGCCGGCAACCACAACAGCCCTGACCACCCTTGTTCTCCTCGTCGCCGAACACCCAACAGGCCGCACCCTTCCGATGGCCGCCTACAGCCCCCGTTTGCCCGCACTGCAGTCGCCGCCAGCGATCTGTGTGCACGTGGCCGTAATAGGCCTCGTCGCCAGCCATCTCTGGCCGTGCCCCCTTGCCTTGCCGCCGTTCAGCGACCTCTCAGGCCACGCGACCCTGTCGGCCTCCTCCACCACCCCATCAAGCTGTGATCACCCCTCTCTCCCTTGGCACCCACGACAACCTTCATGGCGAGCTACCGGCCTCCTCCACATGAACAGCGGACACCGCCCGTAGATCTTCCCGTTGATAGCCGACTATTCCTTTGCTCCACCCACGTCAGCCCCTCTTCTCTTTAGAACCACAAATCCGTCCTTTTCACCCACATAGCGCGCAAACAGGCCTCCCCCTAAGCCGAGATAACCCTCTGGCCTAACTCATGCACAAACCACATCCCGATCTGCCCCTTCTATCCACATCAGCCCCCTTGCACGCCTCAGATTCCGTGGCCTCCTGACGTCGCGACTTGTCTTTGTTACCGTTGTCGTAGATGTTTCGTTGCCGGGACCCGCAACCGAAGCGATCTCAACATCGTACCCATAGCCGTGACATCTCGGTTGTGCTACCCACAGCCGATACGATCCCGAGGCGGTCCCGAGATGACCCTTATTGTGCTACCCGCAGTCGAGGACACGAGCACCGCCACCGTTTCCAGACCCGACGCCAGATTCGTGCGCGTTCGTCGCACCAGGTTAGCCCTCTTACTTGTAGCAACCCAAACTTTAGGTCATCAAAACCTAATTAAAAATCATCAACTGTAACTAAATTTATTTTCTGCTCCCTTAAAATGATGTGGAACCATAGATCGATGATCGGACTTTTTGACTGTGCACATAGGATAGAATCGTCGGATAGGCTAAACGGACATTTTGACATGTGATTGTTAGGGTAGCCACGTCTAACCTAGAAATGAACCTAAATAGGATTTATTGAAAAACGCGACCTGACACCGTCGCCGTGACACTGTTTCAGACGGACTACCGCGGACGCGACGACTGGACGAGACGCCCCGGACAGACGACACACTCGCCATCACAGGCAAGTGTACCCACTTGCGTTTTTGACCGTGTCTTGGTCTTAAATTGTTAGAACTGTTAGACCGTGAGTGTATAGAACCGGACGTGAAATGATAGCGTCTGGATCACCCTGACGACTTAGACATGACGACGAAGTTTAAGCTCGACAAACAACAACTTTTGACACCATAGGACTATCTTGTGTGTGCGTGTGTGTGGACACCCAAGAATAACTTTCCCTTACACTTGTCATGTCATGTCCCTGTTACATAAAAAGCCTGAGGGCGTTTCAGATGCTTCCTTAGCGGAAGTGATCTCTGTGATACAAAAAGCCTGTGGGCGTTTCAGATGCTTCCTTAGCGAAAGTGATCTCCGTGATACAAAAAGCCTACGGGCGTTTCGGATGCTCTCCATGTGAGAGTGATCCTCGTGACTGTTATACAAAAAAGCATGCGGGCGTTTCAGATGCTTCCCTAGCGGAAGAGATCTCTGTGATACAAAAAGCCTGCGGGCGTTTCAGATGCTTCCTTAGCGGAAGTGATCTCCGTGATACAAAAAGCCTACGGGCGTTTCGGATGCTCTCCATGCGAGAGTGATCCCCGTGACTGTTATACAAAAAAGCCTGCGGGCGTTTCAGGTGCTTCCCTAGCGGAAGTGATCTCTGTACTTCTTGTCCTGAGTTCCTGGGTTTGGGGTAGGGTTGAGCGTGCGCACGGGGAGAGGGTCTGATCCCCCTCGAACCATAAGGCGTGAACCCTTCGTGTCTCACATGTCCTGTCCGTCTTGTCTTGTTTAGTTCCGTCTTGTCCTGTCACCTTTAGGATAGTCCCGTAGTCGGTAGCACATGCTACGACTACTGCTTGTTATGCTTTACTTTTCCTGCTGCGTTACTTCCTTCTTTTACTTCTCAGTTATAACCCCAGCATGCTAATCAACCAGTAAAATGATGTCTAATAGTTCAGTACACTTGCAGTAGAGTCTGACTTTCTTTTGTAGACTTTACCTGACATACAGTTCCTTTCTTTGGTGTTGTACGTCAGGTGTCGAGCCAGAGTTCGTGGACGAGGCAGACTTATCGGAGTACGTGGAGCCCGAGGACATCGACCCAGAGTACGTGCCTGACGAGGACCAGACCTTGAGGACTTTTCAGTCTCCGCCTTTAAGAGGTTACTACTTTTAGTTTGCTCTTTCGATAGTTTGTTGCCATGATTAGGCTTCTCTTTTTAGACTTTGTACTCAGTGGATATTATCTCTCTATATTAATGAATGCCGCTTTCTTTCTGTACTTTCTATTGTTCCGAATCTTATTAATGCAAGAACCTGAAATTTTAAAATGGTACCCCTACAGACGCTTATTGGGCCCGGGCTTCACAGCTCCGGCCCAAGCGGGCCTTAGTCACGCTTCGCCTCCGTATTTTTGGGAAGCGGGGCGTGACAGGTTTTAGTGGTGGCCCATGCAGGTCTTGCAAAAGTTCGGAACAATAAGAGTACCGCATTCATCTAATATCCATGTACTAGTCTAAATTAGGTTTTCCCAGTCTTACATGGTTGGAAGACTTAGGTAGACGTCCCAGTTTGATAGTTAGATGCCTTGGTTAAGACTTGGTCATACCCGTCTTAGGATACCCTAGTAGCCTCTCACTTGACTCTGACCGTGTTAGATTTCTTGAGCCATTCTCTTAATAGATTTCTAGAGCCCTTCTCTTAGTCGTTCGCTCGGGCCCATCGACCTCGGGCCCAGCAGAACGTAATCTTGATTCTCTTAGGGGCCCTTCCCTGAGATATCTCTATTACAGTCTAGTTCATTAGGAAGTCATAGTGCTGAGTTTCCTGATCTTTAGACGGCTCGATAATTAGAAACCCTGATTTCTAACTTCCTGCTAATCATTACGCTTCTGTGTTACCGACCGTAGAATTCCATCGTAGCTTTCATGAATCATATCTTAGGCGTATTCATCATGCGATCATATTCATTGCCCTCGATTCACTTGATCGCTTCATGACACTTACCGATAATTTTTCAAATCTCTCCATTACAAATCCTGTTTCCTTTAAAAGTATTTTCGAAATTCATTATTAAATTCTTCGCTCAGTTTAACTCCTTTGAAAACCCTTATTAAATATTTAAATTTCTTACTTTCAGTTGAGTTAAAATTGTTTCACGGATTTTGAAACCTTCTTGGTCGAATTTTTAGTTAATATCTCGTAATTATTTCTAACCGGTAACTTTTGTATTTTAGTTTTAAAACATTGTTACCATTTTGGAAATTCAATAAATATATTATTTTTTCTAAACTACGAAATTTATTTCAACCGCTTACCGTACGTACTTTCAGAATATTTTTCTAAGCTAAATAGAACTTCAAATATTTTTATATATTAGTACTATGCTCATCGTGCTCACATTTCAAAAAAAAAATCCTTGTAGAAACCTATTTTTTCATTTGCAAAACAATCGCTACCTCACTCTACTCTATCTTTCCTCCGTCTAACTTTTTTTTCTCCAAGTTGTAATTTTCTACACCTACTCTTTTTTTTACATATTTTATACGTGTGTATATATATATATGAGATACCGTATTTTACACGTAATCCTTCTTTCGTCTATTTAGTTATTTTGTGCAATATCTTAGTCCCATCCAACCAGTTATCTCCTTATCCTCGCCTTATCCGAACTCGTCCTTTCCAATCTTGTTTCGTTCACTTTTGGTTTCGGTTTCCCTTCTATTGTTTAGCCATTAGTGCTTGTAATTGCTTGTGTCGTCTCTAGTTTAGTAGTGGGCCCATTGGTTTGTGATGTCGTCGTGGTGCATGTATATAGGTAGGGCGTGTGGACCTGTATGAGTGTGCTGCCTTTAGGATATTAGTGTTTGTCTTTGGCATCATGTATAGATACTCAATGTGGTTCGTATTATATGTATGAGGTTGTCTGAATGATGGTATTCATATAGGTGTGAATAGCGTCATAGCAGGAATTCCTTAGATTTAGCCTTCTGTATGATAGTATAGCTTAACCTTAGCTGCATGTGATTATATCAAAACTCATGTTTTCTTTTAAACCAAATCTTTAAAGTTTTGAAACTATCTCACAAGATCACAACCCACCTGTCTTCCCTCATCTAATACCACAACTCCACACGTTTTTCCAAATGTTTTAAAAATATGTCAGTGGCCTTAAGTTTTCCTTTCTCTTCTCTTCTTTCTCACTTAGAAATGTTATGTTTATTGTTGTTATATTATTGGGACTAACTATTATTGTTATAAGATCTTGTGTGCGGGTAGGTATAGTGTGTGATGAGATATGTAATAGCGATGAATAATTGATTTTGGGACACAAAGATATGAGATTAGAATCATTTGGATGAAAAGAATGAGCTGTCCAAGACTTATTTATAATACAAATGTGTGACGGACTCAATGGAGAATTTTGGTTGGATGAAATTATATATAGGGAGATGAGTACTTGATCGATCCGAAACTGGGATGAGTGATAGATAGGAATAGTTAGGAAGGGATCGTACGATTTAGAGTGATCGTGAGGATGAGTAGAACTTTTAAAGCGTCAAGATTTGATTATTAAGTTGAGATGAGAAGACGTTGGAAGTAACACGACGTGTTGATATGAAGGGATGGTTAGCTAGACGGATTTGGTATGGTTAGGGGATTAGATGATATGGGTAAGGATAGGTGTGGTTAGATGGTTCATTGATGATAGATATTAGGTACATGAGTCGATATGATGGAAAACATATTGGGGACGAGATGATTGTTGACTTGCAAATGATAATGGGGATTCATAGTTAAATGATAGGATGTGATTCTAGTTGTAGCATTAGCCAGTGGAGTGGATTTATCTGAGAAACGATGTTTGAAGTTATAGAATTAGCGATCTTTATGTGTAGACATGAGAGTTGCGGGTATGAAATTAGATAGATAGTATTATTATTAGTATAAGTGATTCCGAGGACGGAATCATTTCTAAGGTGGGTAGAATGTAACGGCCGCTTTCCGACCGTTCGTATTTTCTACGTGTACGTACGTTTTTCATACGCGTATTTTATTTGGATCTTTCTTGGATTAAGACTATAGGGTGTGGTATGCCATTATGACAGTATGGAAGTGTAGAATTTTATAGTAATTGTTGGGAACGTCATTTCACGGCTCGTTTTCTCGCAAAACGGCCTTGAATGGAAGGGGCGTTTTGGTCTTTTGGCCTTAATACTCAGTTCCCGATTTTACGATAATTTTTGATAGGTGTAGTGCACGATCGGACACCGTAGTCCTGTACTTCTCGTCTCCACAATCGTCTCGGTATTTTCGGATTATTTATCCGATGCTCCTAGTAGAAGTTATCCTCTTCCTATTAACCCTACTCACGTTGGCATCCAACCTATATGAACCAAGATTAAAAATATTTAAACATAGACCCTAGACCCTAAGACTTGTTCACATGCTACACTTTCAGGACAACTCTACTATTTTGCTTCATATAGGAACCCAGGCTAAATCTGGGCCCGGTTCCAAGCTGCCCAATTCTTCAACTTAGTCTCTTACCGTAAGATTTCAAATCACACACATCTAAAGGCTAACAAAGCTTCACCCTACTTATAAAAAACACCCTAGGGATCTCTCTAACCCTACCAACTATACACAGCGCCGCCGCCTCCATGATCAACGCTTCAACATTGCTCTGGCCACCTTCTTCGACGCCGGCGACCCCAACAGCCCTGATCTCCCTTGTTCTCCTCGCCGTCGAACACCCAGCAGGTCGCACCCTTGCGATGGCCGCCTACAGCCCTCGTTTGCCCGCACTACAGTCGCCGCCAGCGATCTGCGTGCACGTGGCCGTAACAGGCCTCGTCGTCGGCCATCATCTCTGGCCGTGCCCCCTTGCCTTGCCGCCGTTCAGCGACCTCTCAGGCCGCGCGACCCTGTCGGCCTCCTCCACGACCCCATCAAGCTGTGATCACCCCTCTCTCCCTTGGCACCCACGGCAGCCGTCATGGCAAGCTGCCGACCTCCTCCACATGAACAGCGGACACCGCCCGTAAATCTTCCCGTTGACAGCCGCCCATTCCTTTGCTCCACCCACGTCAGCCCCTCTTCTCTTTAGAACCACAAATCCGTCCTTTTCACATACATAGCACGCAAACCGGCCTCCCCATGTCACGCCCCGCTTCCCTAAAATGGAGGTGAGACGTGAAAAGGTCCGCACGAGAGTGGAGCTGTGAAGCCCCAAACCCGATAAGCGTCAATAAAACATAAGCAGGTCCCTGTAACCACAAACGGAACAACAATAATAACACAAGGAGAGACAGAAATAAAATCTCATATCTCATAAATTGTCCAACATGAAAATTAAGTTCAACATCCAGAAAAGCCACCAGGCTAAAAGAAAGAGTCTAAAGGCCCAGAACAAGGCCAACAAAAGCAACAACGTCACAAAGTATGGTGGCTTTTAGACTCTTTCCTCGCAATAACGCAACAGCCCCCCATTTAATGGTCATGCGGGTAGGGTTTTAAGACACCCAGACTCGCCCGCAAAATCTTTGCGCACGCTTGGGCGATTTAGGGCAGAGCGGGCCGGCCAGCAGGCCGGACCGCAAACCGCTTGTTTTTATTTTACTTTTTTTTAAATTTTGACAGCGCCCCCCCCCCCCCCCCCCCCCCCAAGAGCGGGCCGCTGAAATGTGTTGTTTTTTTTATATTTTTTAAATCAATGCCCGCGGCCCACTTCTATCATGTGGCCTGGCGCCTGTGAATGATCAGCATATGGCGCCACGTGGCGCCACCAGATCGCGCCACGTGGCGCCCCAAGTAACTCCTTTTCTTGGTTTTAACCTTTTTTTCTCATCCAAATAATTCCCAAAAAATACCTAAAAATCCCAGAAAATTCTAGAAAATCCCCAAGACTCTCAGGAGTACCTGAAAAAAACGAGAAGGAGAAATTAGTCCATATGATGCGAAAATTAATATAATGACTATATAAAACAATATTGACCCCCAATGATTCTTATAAAATATTCCAATGCTCAAATAATTCCCAAAAAATGGCGATATGATCACAATAATAACATGAGCATATGAAAAATAGTAGGAAGCCAATAAGGACGATAAAAACCGTATTTTGTGCCAAGAATGAGAGTAAGCTCCTAAAATGATATGAAATGAAAATATACCCCAAAAGAGCAAGTTTAAGCCTAATCTTTAGCAGAAAATGGGGGTGGTTAGGGGTATAAATATACATGTTACTGAAATGTCTAAGAGACTAGGACTGGTCCCCAACAAAATAGCAGTCTAAACAAAAGGGAAAACACAACGAAGACACTAGGACTGGTCCCCAGTGTCCACGTACTCCCCGTCAAACACAAGCTCGGGCTCGGCGTCAGCAAACACCTCGTCCTCAACCAGGTACTCAGGCTCATGATCTAACATGTGTCACCCAAAAGAGTAAAGGGGCACATGTCAGCAAGTCTCAGAGACTTGGGCAAGGAAACTGAAAGTAAGGCAACTAGCAACCTGGAAGTTATAGTATGCATGGCATGGCAGTTATAACATGAGTGCACAAGCAGGACATGGTGAAACAATAAGTACAAGAGAACAATTATCGGGACAATACAAGAGTAGCCAAGCTACTAACAATCTCAATCATTTCACTAGTCACGTATCAAGTTGTTTGTAGATGTTTATGCCTTACAGCTGAATGGTTTTACATTCACGCTGATTGGCCGCTTAACACTGCCCCCAAAACCCAGAGTTTACGCCTTACCACTGCAGTTGATGATCGGGCAGACTCCCAGTTGATTGGCCGCTTAACTCTTACCCCCAATACCCACATGTAATCGAGCCAGGGTCCCCGCACACGAGCTCAGTAAATGAGCCAGGAGTGCCCCGCACAGGAGCTCGCATTCTAGTTCACGATTCATAAGCAATTGGCGTAGGGGTGCACCTAGCCAGAAACAAGCAATTCGGACATTGGCTATCAACCAACACATGGCCCGCTTCTGGAACACGAGCTAGGAACACAAGCATTGTAGCGAAGCTACGCAATCACGGAAACACTTAAAGAATGCAATGACATGACAATTAATTTGCGTACCGTTAATGGAAATTAAACATGACATGGTAATTGTGCAACATGATAATGTCGGATCTAGCTTCGTTGTCAAGCTAGTTCCTAAATTTGCGCCTAGGCGAGTATCATTTCGTCGCCTAGTCTCTTTTACGCCTACAACAATCAAATGGCCTAAAACATGGCCTAAACCCTAAGTGGTAAGTTTCACTTGCCTAGCACCGAGGATGACGATCAACGAGGGTTCGTCCCACGGACGTTAATCTACGGGGAAGTCGCTGTTATGGAGAAACAATCAACAAACAATATTCATTTCATTAGGGTTTCATAAGAACGCAAATGGGTTATGCTAAAACTAAAGAATCGAGTATTACCGCATAGGAAACGGAAGAAGGATGCCGAGCAACCACGGCGACGGAAGAAATGCTCCGGGGAACCTAGGGTTCATATCTGAAAATGATTGGAGAAGTTTGGAGAAATAGGGTTTTGGGGGATTTTGGGGAAGATGAGAGGTAGAATGAGTTAAGAGAGAGTTTGGATGATGGATTTTGGGCTTGGGATGAAGGAATAAGGGTTTGAGGTAGAAGGGGCTCAATGGGGGAGAAACTAGGGTTTTAGGTCGTGAGGGAGAAGAAGAAAACGTTTGGAGGGGTATTTATAGAGATTTGTGGCGGCTAGGGCAAAACTAGGGTTTCCTGCACTGCTTAGTCGGTCAAAGAACAAATGCTGACCGACTAGTTTAAGAACTAGTCGGTCGGTTGAACAACGCAGACCGACTAAGTGTAAACAGTAGCTCCAGTCGAAAACCTGAACTAAGAGTTAGTCGGTCATAGAACAACTACTGACCGACTAGTTTGACATCTAGTCGGTCGATGAACGTTCTTAGACCGACTAAGAGTAAACAGTAACTCGACTGTACAGAAGAACTAAGAATTAGTCGGTCTGAGTACAAAACTTAACCGACTAGTTTAACAACTAGTCGGTCGAAAGATGAACTTAGACCGACTAAGAATGAACAGTACCGACACCTAAAATTAGTAAATGAGTTAGTCGGTTAAAGAAGCATTGCTGACCGACTAGTTTGCAACCTAGTCGGTCAACCAACTTTCTTAGACCGACTAACGACAAACAGTAACTCCTGAATAACTTAGAAAGCCCGCTAGTCGGTCCATGAAGGCGTGCCGACCGACTAAATCATCATCTAGTCGGTCGGTTCCCCTTCTTACACCGGCTAACGTGCACCAAAAGTTCCGATATAGAGCGCGAAGCTCCGGGATCGATTCCTAAGACTCCTAGGCTTGATCTAACAATAAGATATGACCGATACGAAGCCCGTCACGAATGACTTTCTCCGAAATCGACGATTCTACGGAAGAAGCTAAGAAAACACGACGAAACGATCGAAAATGAAAGTTACGGAGACGAAAACCACATATAAGGAGAAAATCCACCAAAACATATAATATAATATAATAAATCCAGATACATGAAAACCAGTCGTTACATCCTCCCCAACTTAAGAAAAATTCCGTCCTCGGAATTTCCCAAACACTCACGTGTCCGAAAACAAAAGTGGGAAACGCTCTCGCATCTCATCCTCATTCTCCCAAGTAGACTCTCCAGGCGACCCGTGTCGCCACATCACCCTCACAAGATTGACAACCTTGTTCCGAAGTGACTTCTGACGCCTGTCCAGAATCTGCACTGGCTGCTGGTCATACGTCATATCGGGGCGAACGGTAATCTCCGAGAAATCCACAGAATGAGATGGATCGCTAATGTATCGACGAAGCTGCGACACATGGAAAACATTGTGAACTCCCTCCAAAGATGGGGGCAAGGCTAAGCGATAAGCTACCTCGCCAACTTTCTCCAGAATGTCAAACGGTCCAATGTATCGCGGGCTCAACTTCCCTCGCTTCCCAAAACGAATCACACCACGATTCGGGGAAATCTTCAGAAACACATGATCTCCAGGCTGAAACTCCAAAGGACGACGTTTAGCATCTGCCCAATGCTTAAAACGGTCCTGAGCAATCCTCAACCTCTCCCGAATATTCCTGACGATATCCACGGCCTCCACGATCATCTCAGGTCCCAACAACTCCCTCCACCAACGTCATCCCAACTCAATGGCGATCGACATTTCCTCCCATAAAGAGCGGCAAAAGGCGCCATGCCAATACTCGCCTGGAAGCTGTTGTTGTAAGAGAACTCCACCAAGTGTAGATGGTCCTCCCACGAACCCTTGAAATCCAACATGCACGCCCTCAGCATGTCTTCCAAAATCTGAATCGTCCTCTCGGACTGGCCATCCGTCTGCGGATGGTACGCCGTGCTGAAACTCAGACGCGTACCCAAACTCTTCTGCAAACTCTGCCAGAACTGAGATGTGAACCTCGTGTCTCTGTCCGACACGATACTCATGGGGACTCCGTGAAGTCGCACAACCTCCTGCACGATTCACGTTACATCACTAACCCAACTAGGAAAAAGGAAATAAAAACAGAGAGTTAAAGAATTTACCTCCATATATCTCATTGCTAGCGCCTCAGTGGACTGTCCCACTCGGAACGGAATAAAGTGCGCGGATTTGGTCAATCGATCTACGATCACCCAAATCGCATCATTCTGCTTCGGACTCCGAGGTAGTCCAGTCATGAAATCCATAGTGATGTGTTGCCACTTCCACTCCGGAATCGGAATCGGTTGTAGCAACCCGGCCGCACGCTGATGCTCTGCCTTCACTTGCTGACAAACCAAACACTTGGCCACACTCTGAGCCACACTCCTCTTCATACCATGCCACCAATAGTTCAGACGAAGATCCTGGTACATCTTGGTGCCACCAGGATGCACAGAATACGGCGAACTATGTGCCTCCACCATCAGTTCCTCTCTAATATCCCCAGCTGGCACACACAACCTGGCTCCAAACCTCAGCGAGCCATCCCCATGAATCAAAAAGTCAGTCCGCAGACCGGCTTCCACCTGCTCCCGAATCTTTACCAGCTTCGGATCCTCAGCCTGGCCAACCTTGATCCGATCCACAATCATCGACTGTATCTGCATACACATCAACAAAGAAGCCTCCCCAGGAAGAACAATCTCAACACCAGACTCGCAAAAATCCTGCTGCAATCTCCACTGCGAGGTCAAAATCATCACCGCTGGAAGCCTACTCAGTGCATCAGGAACCACATTCACCTTGCCAGGGTGAAACTGCAAATCAATATCATAATCCGCCATGAGCTCCAACCATCGACGCTGTCGCATGTTGAGCTCCTTCTGAGTAAAAATATACTTCAAACTTTTGTGATCGGTGAAAATCTTCACTTTCTCACTCAGCAAGAAGTGCCTCCAAATCTTAAGAGCAAACACAATGGCAGCCAACTCCAAATCATGCGTCGGGTAATTCTTCTCATGAACCTTAAGCCGACGAGACGCATATGCCACAACATGCCCGTGCTGATGCAACACACAACCGAGACCCTTGCCAGAGGCATCGCAAAAGATCTCAAATCCACCGCTGCGATCAGGCACAACAAGAATAGGGGCAGTCGTCAACCTCTCCCTCAGAACACCAAAAGCACTCTCACAATCACCCGACCAAACAAAAGGTACCTCCTTCCGCGTCAACCTGGTCATCGGCTCAACAATACGGGAAAAGTCCTTAATGAAACGCCGATAGTAACCAGCAAGTCCAAGGAAACTCTGAATCTCAGACGCAGACGACGGAACAGGCCACCCTCTAATGGACCTAATCTTCTCGGGATCCACTGAAATACCATCTCCAGTCACCACATGCCCCAGAAAAGCAACTCTATCCAGCCAAAACTCGCACTTCGAAAATTTAGCATACAACCGATGCTTCCTCAAAATCTCCAATACCGTCCTCAAGTGCGAGGCATGCTCTTCCTCCGACTTTGAATAGATCAGAATGTCGTCAATAAAGATAACGACAAACTTATCCAAAAATTCGTAGAAAATCAGGTTCATCAGATTCATGAAAACTCCGGGTGCATTAGTTACACCGAAAGGCATAACCACAAACTCATAGTGTCCATACTTCGTCCTGAACGCTGTCTTCGGAACATCTCCCTTCTTCACCTTCAACTGATGGTAACCACTCCTCAAATCCAATTTAGAAAACACCCTCTAACCTCCAAGCTGATCAAAGATATCATCGATGCGAGGCAACGGGTATTTATTCTTGATGGTCACCGCATTCAACTCCCGATAGTCCACGCACATGTGACGCGAACCATCCTTCTTCTTTACCAGCAGCACCGGTGCTCCCCACGGAGACACACTAGGATTGATATAACCCTTCTGCAAAAGCTCATCCAGCTGCTTCCGCAACTCTTCCAATTCAGCGGGTGCCATACGATACGGCGCCTTCGAAATGGGCTGCGCTACCGGAATCAGATCAATAGAAAATTCTAGAGCTCGATCAGGTGGCAAACCAGACATCTCCTCGGGGAAGACGTCATCAAAATCATGCACCACAGCTGGCCTCTCCAACTCCATCTGCATAGCCACAACCTCCACCGGTCTGGCCCGAAATCTGACAGGACCAAGCGAACTGCTACCACGGCTGAACTCAAATACTGGATGTCCGGGAATCTCGAACACCACCTTCTTCCTCCGACAGTCGATCGTAGTATAGAAGCTCGCAAGCCAGTCCATCCCAAGAACTGCATCATAGTTGATGATGTCGTGGACAATGAAATCAGCGTAAAGCTCATGTCCACAGACCACCAACGAGCAAGAATTGCAACCAAGATGCACCGAGACCACGCCATTCCCTGTGATGATATTCCAACTCTTGGGAAGAGGGAACGTCGACAAGGAATGCTTCTCCACGAAGCTCCGAGAAATAATACACATCAATGCAGCAGAGTCAAAGAGGACTCGTGCAGGAAATGTGCACACCAAAACCACACCTAACAAGCAATTAACAATCAAACCCTAGTCTAGCAGACAATCATGTTCAAGCAAACAACACAATCTAACAATCAAAACCAGCTAGGAAAGTAACAGCTAGATTGAGGATTACCTGCAATAACCTCATCCACAGCCTCGCTCTCCACAGCGGTCATCAGAAAAGCCTGCCTCCTCGGCGGAAAAGCCTGCTGAAAAGCCTGCCTCTGAGGAACAAGAGCTGCTCCACGTCCAACAGGAACAGACGCTCGCTGCTGCAACGGCTGTGCTGCAACAGGTGCCCTCCGCAGCTGATTCGCATGCCGACAATCCTTCGCGACATGAGAAGCATCACCACAAACCAAACACTGGCCCAGAAACTTCCTACACTAATCCTTGATGTGGCCAGGCTTGCCGCAGAAATGGCAAGTCTTCAGAATAGGCCCTCCTGGCCTCTTGAACTGAGCTGGCTGATTAGGCTTGAAACCAGGCCTAACCATCGCCCTGGCCTGCTCCATAGGCCTCTTCCCAGCACCAGAAACATGCCCTCTCCTCTGACTCAGGTTCAGCTCCTGCCTCCTCGCAGCGACCAGAACCTTCTGATAAGAGTCCAGATCAGAGGAAGACACAAAACTCTGGAGCTCCAAAGCAAGTCCCTGCAGGAACCTCTGAGCCCTCTCATCAGCATCCTGCACCATCTTCGGTGCGAACCGACTCAGCCTAGTGAACTCTTGGTGGTACAGGTCCACCGTCAAGCTCCCTTGCTTCAAATCAATGAAGCGCTGCAGCATCTCCTTCCTAGCAGCCTTCGGAAAGAACTCCTCATCGAACCTGGACTTAAAGGTAGTCCAAGCTATCGGCTCCACCAACATCTTCTCCTCCGCATCCCACCAGTTCCAAGCATTATCCTTAAGTTGCCTCTTCGCCAAATCAACCCATCCAGCCGGGGTGATCTTGGCTATCTTCAAATTATCCTCAATGTTCCGAACCCACTCATCGGCAGCCAGAGGACCCTCAGACCCATCAAAATATGCGGGACCCAGCTCCCGAAATTGCTTCGCTCCCGGCTCGGAGCGAGGAACATCCGGAAGAGCCCGGTCAGCTCGAGCGAGTGGAGCATTCTGGACTTGCAGGAGCACGCCCTGCTGCACTTGCATCATCTGGAGCATCATCTGCATCATCTCTCCGTTGGTGGGTTCCCGCTCAGGCTCCTCATCATGAGGGAGCGCACCACTACCTCCACCACGGGTGAATCACCTTACTGCCATCTAATGACACAGAAAACGAAGCAGATTAGACTCATAGCTTATGACTCGGACGTCGAACTTAGTTTATTGGACATTCTAATATTATTATCGTTATTCCGATAATCACAGTTACAGAAGATGTATCTGCATGGGCCACCAACAAAACCTGTCACGCCCCGCTTCCCTAAAATGGAGGCGAGACGTGAAAAGTTCCGCACAAGAGTGGAGCTGTGAAGCCCCAAACCCGATAAGCGTCAATAAAACATAAGCAGGTCCCTGTAACCACAAACGGAACAACAATAATAACACAAGGAGAGACAGAAATAAAATCTCATATCTCATAAATTGTCCAACATGAAAATTAAGTTCAACATCCAGAAAAGCCACCAGGCTAAAAGAAAGAGTCTAAAGGCCCAGAACAAGGCCAACAAAAGCAACAACGTCACAAAGTATGGGTGCTACGCACCGACAACAAAATAGCAGTCTAAACAAAAGGGAAAACACAACGAAGACACTAGGACTGGTCCCCAGTTTCCACGTACTCCCCGTCAAACACAAGCTCGGGCTCGGCGTCAGCAAACACCTCGTCCTCAACCAGGTACTCAGGCTCATGATCTAACATGTGTCACCCAAAAGAGTAAAGGGGCACATGTCAGCAAGTCTAAGAGACTTGGGCAAGGAAACTGAAAGTAAGGCAACTAGCAACCTGGCAGTTATAGTATGCATGGCATGGCAGTTATAACATGAGTGCACAAGCAGGACATGATGAAACAATAAGTACAAGAGAACAATTATCGGGACAAGACAAGAGTAGCCAAGCTACTAACAATCTCAATTATTTCACTAGTCACGTATCAAGTTGTTTGTGGATGTTTACGCCTTACAACTGAATGGTTTGACATTCACGCTGATTGGCCGCTTAACACTACCCCCAAAACCCAGAGTTTACGCCTTACCACTGCAGTTGCTGATCGGGCAGACTCCCAGTTGATTGGCCGCTTAACTCTTACCCCCAATACCCACATGTAATCGAGCCAGGGTCCCGCACACGAGCTCAGTAAATGAGCCAGGAGTGCCCCGCACAGGAGCTCGCATTCTAGTTCACGATTCATAAGCAATTGGCGTAGGGGTGCACCTAGCCGGAAACAAGCAATTCGGGCATTGGCTATCAACCAACACATGGCCCGCTTCTGGAACACGAGCCAGGAACACAAGCATTGTAGCGAAGCTACGCAATCACGGAAACACTTAAAGAATGCAATGACATGACAATTAATTTGCGTACCGTTAATGGAAATTAAACATGACATGGTAATTGTGCAACATGATAATGTCGGATCTAGCTTCGTTGTCAAGCTAGTTCCTAAATTTGCGCCTAGGCGAGTATCATTTCGTCGCCTAGTCTCTTTTACGCCTACAACAAGCAAATGGCCTAAAACATGGCCTAAACCCTAAGTGGCAAGTTTCACTTGCCTAGCACCGAGGATGACGATCAACGAGGGTTCGTCCCACAGACGCTAATCTACGGGGAAGTCGCTGTTATGGAGAAACAATCAACAAACAATATTCATTTCATTAGGGTTTCATAAGAACGCAAATGGGTTATGCTAAAACTAAAGAATCGAGTATTACCGTATAGGAAACGGAAGAAGGATGCCGAGCAACCACGGCGACGGAAGAAACGCTCCGGGGAACCTAGGGTTCAGATCTGGAAATGATTGGAGAAGTTTGGAGAAATAGGGTTTTGGGGGATTTTGGGGATTTGATGAGATTTTGGGGAAGATGAGAGGTAGAATGAGTTAAGAGAGAGTTTGGATGATGGATTTTGGGCTTGGGATGAAGGAATAAGGGTTTGAGGTAGAATGGGCTCAATGGGGGAGAAACTAGGGTTTTAGGTCGTGAGGGAGAAGAAGAAAACGTTTGGAGGGGTATTTATAGAGATTTGTGGCGGCTAGGGCAAAACTAGGGTTTCCTGCACTGCTTAGTCGGTCAAAGAACAACTGCTGACCGACTAGTTTAAGAACTAGTCGGTCGGTTGAACAACGCAGACCGACTAAGTGTAAACAGTAGCTCCAGTCGAAAACCTGAACTAAGAGTTAGTCGGTCATAGAACAACTACTGACCGACTAGTTTGACATCTAGTCGGTCGATGAACGTTCTTAGACCGACTAAGAGTAAACAGTAACTCGACTGTACAGAAGAACTAAGAATTAGTCGGTCTGAGTACAAAACTTAACCGACTAGTTTAACAACTAGTCGGTCGAAAGATGAACTTAGACCGACTAAGAATGAACAGTACAGACACCTAAAGTTAGTAAATGAGTTAGTCGGTTAAAGAAGCATTGTTGACCGACTAGTTTGCAACCTAGTCGGTCAACCAACTTTCTTAGACCGACTAACGACAAACAGTAACTCCTGAATAACTTAGAAAGCCCGCTAGTCGGTCCATGAAGGCGTGCCGACCGACTAAATCATCATCTAGTCGGTCGGTTCCCCTTCTTACACCGGCTAACGTGCACCAAAAGTTCCGATATGGAGCGCGAAGCTCCGGGATCGATTCCTAAGACTCCTAGGCTTGATCTAACAATAAGATATGACCGATACGAAGCCCGTCACGAATGACTTACTCCGAAATCGACGATTCTACGGAAGAAGCTAAGAAAACACAACGAAACGATCGAAAATGAAAGTTACGGAGACGAAAACCACATATAAGGAGAAAATCCACCAAAACATATAATATAATATAATAAATCCAGATACATGAAAACCAGTCGTTACACCCCCTAAGCCGAGATAACCCTCTAGCCTAACTCGTGCACAACCCACATCCCGATCTGCCCCTTCTATCCACATCAGCCCCCTTGCACGCCTCAGATTCCGTGGCCTCCTGACGTCGCGACTCGTCCCTGTTACCGTTGCCGTAGAAGTTTCGTTGCCGGGACCCGCAACCTAAGCGATCTTGACACTGTACCCGTAGCCGTGACATCTCGGCTGCGCTGCCCACAGCCGATACGATCCTAAGGCGGTCCCGAGATGACCCTTACTGTGCTACCCACAGTCGAGGACACGAGCACCGCCACCGTTTCCACACCCGACGCCAGATTCATGCGCGTTCGTCGCACCAGGTTAGCCCTCTTACTCGTAGCAACCCAAACTTTAGGTCATCAAAACCTAATTAAAAATCATCAACTGTAACTAAATTTATTTTCTGCTTCCTTAAAACGATGTGGAACCATAGATCGACGATCGGACGTTTTGACTGTGAACATAGGATAGAATCGTCGGATAGGCTGAACGGACATTTTGACATGTGATTGTTAGGGTAGCCACGTCCAACCTAGAAATAAACCTAAATAGGATTTATTGAAAAACACGACCTGACACCATCGCCGTGACACTGTTTCAGACGGACTACCGCGGACGCGACGACTGGACGAGACGCCCCGGACAGACGACACACTCGCCATCATAGGCAAGTGTACCCACTTGCATTTTTGACCGTGTCTTGGTCTTAAATTGTTAGAACTGTTAGACCGTGAGTGTATAGAACCGGACGTGAAATGATAGCGTCTGAAACGCCCTGACGACTTAGACTTGACGACGAAGTCTAAGCTCGACAA
Source organism: Scilla litardierei (assembly GCA_030789695.1). NCBI lineage: Eukaryota > Viridiplantae > Streptophyta > Magnoliopsida > Asparagales > Asparagaceae > Scilla > Scilla litardierei. The sequence goes on along the minus strand of CM061133.1, from coordinate 144,986,925 downwards.
ACTACAACTTTTGACACCGTAGGAGTATCTTGTGTGTGCGTGTGTGTGGACACCCTAGAATAACTTTCCCTTACACTTGTCATGTCATGTCCCTGTTACACAAAAAGCCTGCGAGCGTTTCAGATGCTTCCCTAGCGGAAGTGATCTCCGTGATACAAAAAGCCTGCGGGCGTTTCAAATGCTTCCTTAGTGGAAGTGATCTCCGTGATACAAAAAGCCTACGGGCGTTTCGAATGCTCTCCCTGCGAGAGTGATACCCGTGACTGTTATACAAAAAAGCATGCAGGTGTTTCAGATGCTTCCCTAGCGGAAGTGATCTCTGTGATACAAAAAGCATGCAGGCGTTTCAGATGCTTCCTTAGCGGAAGTGATCTCCGTGATACAAAAAGCCTACGGGCGTTTCGGATGCTCTCCATGCGAGAGTGATCCCCGTGACTGTTATACAAAAAAGCCTGCGGGCGTTTTAGGTGCTTCCCTAGCGGAAGTGATCTCTGTACTTCTTGTCCTGAGTTCCTGGGTTTGGGGTAGGGTTGAGCGTGCGCACGGGGAGAGGGTCTGATCCCCCTCGAACCGTAAGGCGTGAACCCTTCATGTCTCACGTGTCCTGTCCGTCTTGTCTTGTTTAGTTCCGTCTTGTCCTGTCACCTTTAGGATAGTCCTGTAGTCGGTAGCACACGCTACGACTACTGCTTGCTATGCTTTACTTTTCCTGCTACGTTACTTCCTTCTTTTACTTCTCAGTTATAACCCCAGCATGCTAATCAACCAGTAAAATGATGTCTAATAGTTCAGTACACTTGCAGTAGAGTCTGACTTTCTTTTGTAGACTTTACCTGACGTACAGTTCCTTTCTTTGGTGTTGTACGTCAGGTGTCGAGCCAGAGTTCGTGGACGAGGCAGACTTATCGGAGTACGTGGAGCCCGAGGACGTCGACCCAGAGTACGTGCCTGATGAGGACCAGACCTTGAGGACTTTTCAGTCGCCGCCTTTAAGAGGTTACTACTTTTAGTTTGCTCTTTCGATAGTTTGTTGCCATGATTAGGCTTCTCTTTTTAGACTTTGTACTCAGTGGATATTATCTCTCTATATTAATGAATGCCACTTTCTTTCTATACTTTCTATTGTTCCGAATCTTATTAATGCAAGAACATGAAATTTTAAAATGGTACCCCTACAGACACTTATTGGGCCCGGGCTTCACAGCTCCGGCCCAAGCGGGCCTTAGTCACGCTTCGCCTCCGTATTTTTAGGAAGCGGGGCGTGACAACATTGGCCAGAGTATATTAAAAGAAGTCCAACATTATTTGACTAAAGAACAATGTAGACTAACCGGTTTCGAGCTATTGGGGTTGATAGTTGACCATACCTTAGGCTTGACTAAGCGGCATAGTTTTGACGAAGGGCTAAACTAGCAGTATTCATCACGGACACAATCAGGGTGGTCCCGACAATACTCATGTCAATGAGTTAACCACAAAATTATGATACCAAAACAGGGACGGCACATACTGCTCGTGGTCTCTGCCGTCTGCGGTTTCGAGCCCCACCTGTAGTAGGGTCTGGCTATCGGGTCTCACACAGAGTGAGACCTTCATCAAGTAATATGTAGAAATTAGGGGGATAATACATCGTATCTTTGAGAATTAATTGTATCGCAAATAGTTTGCGATATAAGCTTTAGAATATTAAAGATGTGGGATTATTGCATATGATGCTAAAGAATTTAAATATGTCGTAAAATATTTACGAGCATATTTTATATAATAAACACATAGAAAATAGTTACATGGATGCCAGGAATGTCTTGATTGAAACCCCTGTTCAAACGGATCAAAAAAGGGCTCCAATTTGAAAAATAAGACCAAAACAAGCATAAAAACCAATATAGGGCATTGCGGGTCGGGCGTGCCCCACCCGCGGTCGCCCAACCCGTTGGTCAGATGCCTGCATGTGCCTGTATGGAGCATGTGCCAGGCACATGCCTGCTGGACGGATGGGCAGGTAGGCCCCGCACGGTGGTCCCCGTGCAGTGGGCCCCACGTTTAGGGTTTCGAACCCTTTTTTTGTGGAAGTGCTTGTTTCGAAAATCAGATTTTTGGCAAACTTTGAGGCAACGTTGGAGGGGTTAAACGACCTTGGACTTGAGCCATGTTTGTTTCTATGTGTTTATCTGTCAGTGCTCTTCGATTTGATATATGATATCGCTTGCGAAGCTCAACAGTGAGGGAGAAAAAATTTGCTAACGTTTGGACATCGTGTAAGGCAAACTTAATTGATTTTTCTCCTCTAAACTTTTAGTCCCACATCGGATGTGGAGAAAAGGGGAGGGGTTAGACACCTATATAAATAGGGGCCAACCCCCTATTGGAATCTCCCGGCACACCAAATACTCCAAAGGTGAAGGTGAATAGTGTATATCACGATGAAATTGCAAATTTAAAAGTAACTAAAAATCGCAATTAAAGTGCGGATAAATAACACAATCCAGAGATTATCAAACGCAAACACAGAGATTTATCCTGGTTCGGATCCTTGTGATCCTAAGTCCAGTCCTCTACCACGTAGAGATTTCAATCCACTAAAACACTTGCTCCCCGCAAGCAATCAACATACAAAGATGCCAACACTCCCCCTGTTGCAAAATTGTACAATCTCATCAACAAGAGATTCACCAAATAAAGTAAAGAAAGAGTTTGAAACAATATTACCTATAGCCTTGATAATATAGGAATTATGACACAAGGTTGGTGATGGATTCTCCAAGGTCCTGGATGAGAATTGATGGCAGAACACACTTGGAGAATGGACTTCTAATTGAGGAAGAATTTCTACAGAGGTTCCCCAAAGAAATCTGAAAATCACCCACTTTCTAGTGAGAGAAAGTAAACTTAAGAAAAGAGTGAGTGTTTGAATTTTCGTGTGTTTTAGACAAGGGTCGGGGGGTCTATTTATAGCTCAATAAGTTAGTTTTTGAACGTTAGACAACTGCCTAAATTTTCAAAATATTCTGAACTGTTTTTGTCAAATTGGTCGACCAATATGGGTCATTGGTCGACCAATATTTTTGCCAAATTTAGGGTTTGACTGTTGAAGCATTGGTGTCACGTCCTACTTTCCATTATACTTTGAAGCGAGGATGCGAACGGGTCTGCATGGGCTGAAGCGGTGAAGCTCAACCCAATAAGCGTCTGTTAATAAAACCAATCGCAGGAACTTGTATGCATTTAGAAGCAACAGAAATAACTTTTAACTTAAGCCAACATCCAGAAGAAAGTACACAAAATAACTAGGCCCCAAGCATCGTCAACAATTACAGAGTTCTACAAAGATAATGGGTACACACCCTTCCAAAAATACAGTAAAAATACGCTAAGCAACAGCAGGTAAAGCTCAGCAGCTAGTCCTTAGTAGAGAGGACTTCTGGAACAGCGTACTCCTGGTCAAGTGGTTCGGTCTCCTCCAGCAGTTTGTCTTCTAGATAACATGTCTCGTTACCTGACATACATTTCAAAATAACATGGAAATGTATGTCAGCAAGGGTCCTTGGCAAGCAGAAAGTGAGAGAGTGACCCTTGGCAAGGTTTTCGAAATAGTTTGCATGGCAGTTAAAACATTACTAAAAATTGAGCAGTTATGAATTATAAGCAGTGTGAACAGGAATCATATTAGCATGGCAGTTTTAATATAAGTAAAAGCAGTAACAATTTTTACATGTCATATATTTTAATATGGCAATTTTCAAGCTATTCTTGAGTGTATCTATCTAGTGACTAAGGTCCACATCATTAGGCGGATAGTAAGTGAATCTACCTTTCCGTGCCCTCGAAGGTGACCCTTTTACTTCCGACTAGTGCCTGCGACCCTAACCCCACCTACATGTACTTTCGGGACCACGAGCTAGAATCAGCCAAACTGGCCATCATGATTAATAATACTGGAATACGAGCCAGACTAGCCAAACCGGCCCACAAGATAGCCAAACCTGGCCTGCAAGATCTATGATTTTTCAAGTGGTTCAAGAAATTCACATATGTCCAACAGTGTTTTGCATTTCATATTGTTACAAGGCATGGAATTTTAGCATATAAGCTCGCATGGTTTAAAACGGGATAAACAGCATTATCAGCATTTCTTAGTTTAAACAATTAAATGTAATGATATTTAAAACATTGTAAAAATATACACTTGCCTGTTTTCGGTGATTTGGGCTTCGTTGTGTTCGTCTCGTCAAATGTGCTATTATGGTGAGGTTGGTTTTCTGTTTCGTTCAACATGGTCAATGGTTAATACCTTACCTAACCAATTAAAACAACATTAGAATTCCTATTACATAATACTGTTTACTATATATAATAGTGTTTATAAAATTTGATTTACTATTGATATACAAACTGATGACTGTATACTTGGAACATATACATACGGTTGCATGTAGTTAACACACACACACACACACACACACACACACACACATACATATATATATATACTTGTTTATACTTATACTTCATATATATATATAGTAACTTAACATACTAATATATATATACACAAAACTAATATAATGTATATATATAATATGATCTAACATTATACTGTAGATATATATATATAACTACTTAAAAATGTACAACATATTGTAATTTACTAATAACTTATGTGTTTTACGTTGTCCTGGGTTTTGGTTGCAGGTGGGGCCATGACACGGTTGGACGGCGACGGCAGCAACGCGGTGGTCAAGCAACGGCGGTCCAGCAGTGTCGTAGCGGCACCAGAGTTGTGAGGGTGTGGGGCTGCTGGTGATGATCTGCAGCCCGTGGTGGTGAGTTGAGGGATGAGGAGGTCTGCGGGGTTGCTAGGGGTCGCCGACGAGTTGAGGGAGGCACGGGCTGTTGCAGGCGGAAGGGGGTTGAGGAGGTGGTTGTTGTGGTAGAAAGAGGTGGGGGTGTCGGGGCTGTCGTAGGCGAAAGGAGGTGGAGGGTTTGAGGGTTGTGTGGTCGGAGAAAGGCTGTCGGAGGGAGAATGACGGTGTATGAGTTACAGTCGACCGAGGGAATGGAGGTTGAGGTCGGCGAGGTGGTGTGGGGTTGTTTGCGGGGTGAACGTGGTGGTGGAAGGGAGGTTGGGGTCATGTAAGGAGGTGGTGGCGAGGTCGAGGCTGCGGCGTGGGGAGGCACCGGGGAAGAGATCGCCGGTGATGAGGGTTGCTGGGCGATCTTGGAGAGGAGGATGAACAGTGCGGGGGTTGCGGGGTTGAGGGTGGTTGGAGGGGTGGTTGCTGCGGTGGGGACAGCATGGAGTTTGCGGGCTGAGGGTGGTCGGAGGTGCAGGTGGGAGGGAGGTGGTCGGAGTCGCTGCGCGGTGTTGCCGTGAGGGCTGGGGTTGCTGCGTGCTGTGGGTGAGGGGGTTGGAGAAGTAGGGTTTTTTTAGGGGTGTGTGCGAGTGTGGTGAGGGTAGGGTTTTCTTTTGTTGGGTTTTGTAGAGTAGGGGGTGGCTGCGTGAGTTAGTACTAGGGTTGGGGTTTTCTTTGGGTAATGTTTTGGTAGGTTAATTACTAAGGGAAAGTAAAGGAAGGTTTGAATTAAAAACACTTATTAGGGAGATTAATTGCTAAAGAAATTAAGGAAAGTTTGAATATAAATAATAATTAAGGAGTGATTGGGGAATTTAGTGAGAGGAAGAACTTCCAAATTAGCTATAGGTTTTATTAGGAAGTTATTCGAAAGTTTTTAAAATTTGAAAATAGGTTTAAACTTTTGAATTTGAATTTAATAAATTGATTTCTGATTATAATAGCTAACTTAATATAAATATAATAATAATCATAATAACATAATAAGATTACTAATAATAAGCGTATTACACCAAACTCAACTCCAGCGTAGCTAAAAATACATATCATTACAATTGTTTCAGGAAAAGACAGAAAACAGACACCAAGACAGAAAACATGCAAAAATATGATCGTTTGGAGGTGGTTTGAGAAACTGAAATAATCAGTTCTAAAAACTGATTATTTAATCAAAAATCAAAATATTATAATTATTCTGAAAACTGACTGGTCTCCCAATCAACCTGATTGGTCGACCAAAAATTAGAAAAATCAAATTTTGGGAAATTCTCAGAAAATGATCCTAATAACTTTTAGAATAGTTCTCGGAAAATTTTGGAATTTTCTGAATTTATGGAATTTGTGATTGGTCGACCAGAAGGGGTATTATTCGACCAATTTGGTCTTTGACTCAATTTTTTAGGACGGGCCCTAAACAACTAAGATAGACCATCGTCAAGGCATTCACATTCTAAGTTTTTGCAAGAAAGAAAATAAAGATTACATCATGTATCACAAGTTATAAAAATTTATCGATAAGCTTCAACTTGAACTTGATGCTTCTTGTAAAGTGTAGTCTGATGATTATCTGATCTGAATGGGTCTATAAAATCTGCATAGATAAAGTTAGTATACATATATAAACATTTTTATATCATCAAAACCTTATGAGGAGTTGTGAGTTTCCAACATTCTCCCCCTTTTGATGATTTTACAAACATTTAATAATATATTAAAAAATGTTTATGACATAAAAAGAAAAGAAGCTTCCCCTAATATTTGTTTCGTATGCCATGTGAACATATGATTTAAATACAAAAATAAAGGATGAGAGCATCATTTTGAATGTACCGCTCTTTTAATAAAGATAATGGATATGAGAGCATTATTTGTGAATGTCATTTTTTAATGAAATAAGTAAATGATTAAGTAAATGCATGTTGGTCAACCCCTACATATTTTTTAAACGTGACACTACAAAAAGTTTTAAATATTAGTATTTTTCTCCCCCTGTCAAATCAGCCAAAATGGAAATATTAACTTAAATTGGTCGGCCAATAGAGTGGTTTGGTCGACCAAAATATAATGACAGAACTATGGAGAAAAATAAATTGATTACATTAATAAAAGATACATAGTGCTGAATTCAAAAGGTACATAGGGACTGAGCAACTGACATCCAAATTAAAACAAACAAAGACACAAATTCAAAAGCAACACAACCGAAACAACAATACAACTAAAACTACAAAGATCGGTCGACCAATTGATTTGATTGGTCGGCCAATGTGCGAAAGTTCTGAGCCGAAATTCTGTCGATACTCTAGAGGTGGTGGTGGTTGATAGCGTGAGCCTGAGGAAAAGTAAGGCTCCCATTGTTCAAAATAACTAACAGTCTTCGCTTGACTATCTTGCATGTGCTCCATGTTATCTCCCAAACGATCAAGACGTTTTTCAAATCTACTTAAGTGGGTTTGAATACCAAAAAAACTGGTATTCATGTCGGTTCGGAGATTATTGTATTGGTCTTGAACAGAGAGTCTTGAAGGAGGAGGAGTAGTAGTAGGAGCACGAGTAGGATTGACGGGTTGTTTACGTTGGCGAGGTTGACGTGGTTGTTCTAAAGGAGAGACTTCATCTTGCGGTAGAGGAGGTGGAAGTTCCATCCATTGAATAACGGTATGATCAATCCGTTGAGTGTTGTAGTATGAAACTTCACGTTCTAGTGGGACACCAAAATGTTGAAGTATCCTAGTGACTAGGAAGGAAAATGTGGCTAGAGATGGTCTTTGTGAAGATTTTCATGATAGGGAAGGACCAATTAAATTAATGCCACCCATGATGGAATAGATGGCACGAGAACGATCTTCGTTAACATAATTGCAGGATCCGGCTTTGGGAATAAGGTTATAGATGATCAATTTTAAAAATAGGTGTGGGATAGGATTGAGTTCTATGGCCTTCATTCCTATACGGAAATTTGGACTAAGGCGAGCAAGATTTCGTGAATCAGTGAGAGGGACTCTGATGGCCGGAATTGTTGGCTTGTGGAATTCCTAGACTTTTGGAAAGAGATTTATAATCGAGGTGTATACTAACACCTTTGACAACCGTATCAATAGTGATAAGATCATCATCACGGGTGACGATCATGTTGGCATAAAATTCTTTAACAAGAATTGGGAAATAGGGAGTGTCATCCCCACAAAGATGAAAGAGGTTGACATCTTGAAGAAGATGGATATTGGGATAGGTTTGAATGACAGTATCATTGTAGTCGATGTAGCACTCGGCATGAAATGGAGTGTTTTCAATGGTCGCCAATCGTTGACGACGAGTTGATGGAGATTGACGAGGATGCGAAAAGGAAGATGAAGCCATGAAAGGGTGACTTCGAATTCTTTCTCTGTAAATGGAGGATTTTCAGGAATATTGACTAAGGGGTCTTGCATGGTGAAAAAAAGAGAGAAGAACACATGGTTTAAATAAGAAATTTGAAAGGGAATTTCGAATTTCAAATCCTCAAAACCTATTTAAAGCCAATTAATAATGTATATTAACTCCTTAATTCAGTTGGGAAACGAATCATGGAGAGAAAATGCGGAGAACAGTCAAAAATTTTGAAAAACTGGAAACTGGCGCATTTTGGTCGACCAATCTGGTCAAATGGCTGGCCAATACGAGTGGATGCGATTTCCTGCGGGTTTAGATGATGGATGAATAGTGATTTTGAGTGATTTTGACTGGTCAAAAGATGATGTGGGAAGATGTAAGTGTACTTTGTGTAAGAGGAAGTTGACTACTCTAAGTACTATGTACTTTGGTGTAAGAGAAGGGGTTCCTTTCCAATGCACAAAGATTCAAAAAATAGGAGGGAAAATTTTGTCTTCATGTGTTTGAAAAGGAAGTGAGGACAAAAACTTAAATTTTAATAAAACCTTTTGAAAATAAAAATATTATATAATGAAAAACTGTATATATAATTTACTAGTTCGGATTGGTCGACCAAAATACTAAAAATAATTTGGATAAATCCAGAAAAATTATATAACAAAAGTAATATAATATTAAGATATAATATATCATTAAAATTCATATTCACTCAAAATACCTAGTTCTCTCCTAAGTTTTAGAAATGTCTCTTCCATAAGAGGTTTTGTAAGAATATCAGCGATCTAATCTCTCGTGCCTATATATTTTAATATAATATTACCTTTTTGAACATGATCATCCAAGAAGTGATGACGGATATCTATGTGTTTAGTACGTATATGATGTACATGATTTTTGGATAGATTAATAGCACTAGTATTGTCACACATAATAGGACATGTGTCACATTTAATGCCATATTCTAAAATAGTTTGTTCCATCCATAAAATCTGTGCACATGCCAAATCTACGACTATATATTTGCTTCAGTGGTTCATAAAGAAACAGAATTTTGTTTCTTACTAAACCATTAAACTAAAGATTGACCTAGAAAGTGTCAAGTTCCACTTGTACTTTTTCGATCAGATTTGCAACCAGCAAAATCTGCATCACTATATGAAATCAAATCAAATGAATTTGATTTTGGATAGAATAAACCAAAATCAGATGTATGTTTGATATATATAATAATCCTTTTGACAGCAGTCAAATGTGATATTTTAGGATCAGATTGATATCTAGAGCATATACATACAGAAAACATAATATTTGGTCTACTTGCAGCAAGATATGGTAAAGATCCGATCATACCTCAATATATTCTTTGATCAATACTCTTACCATGTAAATCCTTGTCAAGAGTACGTTTCTATGCAGAATTCTCTAGTCCAAATCTTTTGATTAGTTCCTTTGTATATTTACTTTGATGTATAAATATACCTTCCTTCATTTGTTTGATTTGAAGTCCGAGGAAGTAGGTCAATTCACCAATGTGACTCCTCTCAAATTCATTCTGCATTTCCTTAGAAAATTCTTGACAAAGAGAATCATTAGTAGAACCAAACATTATATCAACATATATTTGAATAATTAATACATCAGAATCTATATGATTGTATATAAAGTGAAGTCTATCTTTCCAATAGATTATCCTGATTTCAAAAGAAAGTTCTTTAATCTTTCATACCAAGCACGTGGTGCTTGTTTTAAACCATATAATGATTTCTATAACTTGAAAATATGATTTTCCAAACTTTCATGTTGAGAACCAGGTGGTTGTTCTATATAAACTTCTTCCTTTATTATATCATTTAGAAATGCGCTCTTAACATCCATTTGATATAACTTAAAATCCTTATAACATGCATATGCTAGTAACATTCTAATAGATTCTAATCTAGCAACATGTGCATACGTATCATCATAATCTATTTATTCTTCGTGGTTATATCCTTGTGCAACTAATCTAGCCTTATTTCTAACTACCTGACCAGATTCATCTAACTTATTCTTAAATACCCACTTAGTTCCTATAAAAGGATGATCTGAAGGTCTTGGTACTAATTTCTATACATCATTCCTCTTGAATTGATTAAGTTCTTACTGCATTGCTATTATCCATGAACTATCTTTACATGCTTCCTTAACATTTGTAATGGCCCAGAGTGCCATATACGTAGGGCCTATATTTTTGGGGTGAAAGTAGAGTGTATATCTGTGTACTATGTATTGTGTACATGCTTGTATATTAGTGAGTACTTAATTGCATGTACTTTATATGGTTGGTTGTGCATGTAGTGCGTGCAGTGAACTATGAAGGTGGTTATGTGATGGTATGTGTATGTATGTGAATGGGTGTGTAGGATCGGTGTAGAGAAAGCCTAGTGTAAAAGGGGTTAGGGTTTGTGGAATTCTTGTAATTGATGGGGAGTGTGTGTGCATAATATGAGAGTGTGAGAAGTAATGTCACACTTGTAATTAAGGTTGGGTGGCAATTCTGGATTTTGTATGGTTTTGTGCATTGAGCAATTCTAGATTTTGTATGGTTTTGTGCGTTGAGTAATTCTGAGAGTGGAAGAAATATTTGTGGAGAAATGGAAAACTTGTAAATATGACTCCTTGACTCTTCTACTTAATTCTTGGTTCTTCTACTCTCTTCTCCCAAATTCTCCTCGTTTCTAAACTCTTCTAAAAATATCTCACTCTCTCCCCAAGATCAGGCCGAATTCATCCCTTCCCATCGCTCCCTCATAGACTTTAGGGAGGCTGAGCACCCGTAGGGCTACGCCACCCTCACTCTGCACACACCCGTAGCATCACTGTCGTCGTTTGGGTGCCGTTGCTCATTCTGGGAGCTTGTGGAGAAGAAGAGAAGGAAGAAGGAGAAGGATTTGAAGAAGAAGAAGCCATAGGGATTTGGGCTACCCCCTTATCTCTCATCACCCCTAAGGTAGGATTCCATCTCCAACTAGTATTAGAGTTGCATGCTTAGTTTCATGGTTGTTGTTGTTGTGGTTATACCTTTTCTTATGCCAATCTTGAGTTTGTATAGTTGTGTGCAATGAGTAATCCTGAGATTTGTATGGTTGTGCGCGGTGAGCAATCCTGAGATTTGTATGGTTGTGCGCGGTGAGCAATCCTGAGACTTGTATGGTTGTGCGCGGTGAGTAATCCTGAGTTTTGGGTGGTTTTGTGCGGTGAGCAAATCTGGACAGATTTACATGCTGATTGTTCTGCTTATTCCTTCCAATCTAGAATTGCGTTTGCTCTGAAATTTTTATGGCTTAGAGATTGGACTGTTATCTATAACTTTTGTGTTGTAAACCTTTACCAATTCAAACTAGAAATTGGGTTAAAAATTCCATCTTTATAACATGTCGGTATTTCCTCCAGTCTGGTCACAGTTTGGCAAAACGTAGATCAGTCCCTGCATACTTCATAGAAATTGGTAATCTTGGTCTCGTTGGAAAGATAACAACTTTCTCTACAATTTTCCCTGAGATAATGTTTTCGTAATTCTGACTGTATTATGCCCAAAATCAGCATTCAAGACTGGCCCTGGAATCTGTCTGAAAAACAGATTCGTCATTTCTTACCAAACAATTCACCATAAATCACCCAGTTCATATTGCTGCATGAAAATTTATATGTGAATCCGGTACAACTATATCTACAACTTTCATTTGTATTGTATGGGATGTTTGATGCAAGATCATGGAGAAATGTGCTTCTTAATCTAACTGTTCTGTTTTTCCAGAAATTGGGTTTTCATGAATGAGTTGTTTTGTCTTCAATTTTGGATCTCCAGGTTTTATGGATTCAATGTTGATTGTTACATGAGTCATCAGTTGTTTAATTGGACTTCTCATGCCTCATTTCATGTTTCATAAAGTTGTTAAATTTCATATATTTTCAATATCTTGGTGAATTAACTGTCGATAACAATGATGGCCTTCAAGAGGTGTTGATATGGGGAAAAGAAAGCAAGTTTGGATGTGTTCATATTAGGGACACGAACGGTGGAGTGCACGGGCATGGACAAAGTTGCCACGGTAGGAGGCAGGAGGAGTCGCCGTGGGCAACCTCTTGATACCATTAGGTGGCTCCACATGACAACGGAGTAGTCACGATACACTTGCACGTCGGCTCATTCATGGGATCCCATTGCATTGCATTGCATTGCATCTCATAGCAATTGTGTGTGTTTCATATGCATCATGGCATCGTTGAGCATTATGTGTGACTTGTGGCTATAGATGTGAATGTTGCCTTGTTTGTATGATTGTTGCCATGAATGCATGAATTGCTTGAGATGGGTGCATATTGGTGAAATGAGGTGGTTTGCTTTCATTTGTGAAGCTTAAGTGGGTGGAAGTGAGACGGGTTCCATGTTACTAGTTTCCTTGGTTTACTATTATCACTTAGTTGCTCATCGTAAATGTTGTACTTGTTACTTGTTGTCTCTTGTACATTATGCCAGTATGTACACCTTGTCTGTTGCACGTGCACGCTCCCACATGCTCATAATTATAATTGTTACTTCCTTTACTACAGTAGATGTTTATGCCATGCCATACACTCTGCCTGCTCACGTGCACCTTTTCCACACTTCATGTAAGGGCTAGTTGGGGTATGGTATTCCTACTGGGTTGACATGCCCCACTGTTGACTTTTCAGGTATGGTTCCTGGTGTGGGAGCAGATGGAGCGTTGTATGTTGATTATTCAGATACCTATTACCTGGTTAGGCTAGCCGTTAATAAAACAAAATTATTATGAAACATAATTGTTATGTGATAATAGTTTTAATTCCTTATAGTTGATAATGACCTTAATAAAAGTTATTAGCCATTCATAATAATTTTGACTTTTAGGATTCAACTAGTTAATAAGATTAACTAGTTTAATGAAGCCATATTAAGTCGATGTTACACATATAAATAATTAGTATCCTGAAAGGATCATGAACCAGTGTCTACTGTTTTGTGATTAGTGTTGTGGATCACCTCAGCTCGACTGGGGATAGTGATCCTGGCCTAGCCAAATCTCATGGCCGTATTCTACTGGACCACAAGGATGTGAATTATTATTACGTGAAACCATCGATTACATCTAGTCTAACACGTTAAAAATGTTCTTCAAGATTAGTCGTAGCCATCTTTGTTTTTGGATTAGGGGACTAAAGGACGATGTCATGGTTATTGAGTCTCCTCAAGCTATGACTAGGTCTCTTTTAGAAACCCACTCCATCATACATATAATGTAGTCTGGTATGGTGAATCTTGTCTCGGGCTTTAAGTTGTTTTCCACTGCGTTGTTTTGCTTTCGTCTTTCGCACGACTTGGGTCGAACGTCAATTTTATAGCCCTGAGGACCTAAGAAAACCCTTCACAAAGGTCCCTTCAAGGATGACAATGCTGAGATTAGTCGGGACCAGGGCTTTGCCTCGAGCCGAAACTTGGTATTTACAGCGTTGAAAAAAAATGATGCGGAGGCCAAGAATTAGAAACAAAATAGTATCGATGTAACGACTGGTTTTCATGTATTTGGATTATCTATATTAAATATATATGTTTGGTGGATTTTCTCCTTATGTGTGATTTTTCGTCTCCGTAGCTTTCGTTTTCGTTCGTTTCGTTGTGATTCTCTAGCTTCTTCCTTAGACCGTTGAGCTTGGAGTAAGTCACACATGACGAGCTTCATATCGCTCATATCTTAGAGTTAGTTTGAGCTTAGGAGCCATAGGAATTCATCCCAGAGCTTCGCGCTCCATATCGAGACTTTTCGTGCACGTTAGTTGGTTCAAAAAGGAGAACCAACCGACTAGATTCCAATCTAGTCGGTCGGGAACTCTTCTGGAACCGACTAGTTCTTTAAATCAATCATTCAGGAGTTACTGTTTCCTCTTAGTCGGTCTAAGAACAACCACCGACCGACTAGATGTGAAACTAGTCGGTCAGAACTTGCTCTCAGACCGACTATTTTCTTTCAGTAAATTTCGCCTAAGTTACTGTTTATCGTTAGTCGGTCAATGAACACTCACCGACCGACTAGGTTGCAAACTAGTCGGTCGACGGGCCTTCATAGACCAACTAATTCATTCCCAGATTTATTCTTTCTTTCGCTGTTTGCTTTTAGTCGGTCTCAGTTGAACGACCGACCGACTAGTTCCCAAACTAGTCGGTCAACCGCCCTTCATAGACCGACTAATTGACCCCGAAACCCTAGGATTCCCAGCCGCCGCCAGCTTTTTCTATTTAAACCCCCCCCCCCGACTTCTTTCATTCTTCCTTCATTCTTCTGAGCCTTTTTCTTCCCCAAATCATCCTCCAACATTTCCCCAAGCCATTCCTTCTTCCTTTGGAGTTTCCCTCTCGCCATTAGCGCTGGCCACCCTCCTTGGGCCGTCGGCAAACTCCCAAAACCCCCCAGATCCCATTTTCTCTAGATTTTCTCGCCATTTCCAGATCTGAGCCCTAGATCTCCGGATCGTTCTTCCGTTGCCGTGCTTGCTCGGCATCGTTCTTCCGCTACGATACGGTTAGTGAATCGATCCTTTATTATCCTCATAACCCACCTTGTGATTTTGTTAAACCCTAATAAAAATGGATGTTAGACTTCGTAGATTCGATATAAAACCGGATTGGATATTGTTCTAATATTGTTTTGCCATGGCAGCGATCCCATCTCCGTAGTTTAATATTTTGTGACGTACCTCGTTGATCGTCATCCTTGGTGCCAGGCAAGTGAAACTTGCTACTTAGGGTTTTAGGCCATGCCTTAGGCCATTTGCTTGTTGTAGGCGGGAAAGAGACTAGGCGACGAAATGATACTCGCCTAGGCGCCAAATTTTAGGACCTAGCTTGACAACGAAGCTAGATCCGACTCCTTTAATTATTTGCACTTGTTGTCATCCATGCATCTTATCTGTCATGTTTAAATTCAATTAACGGTACGCGAAATTACCTGTACATGCCATGCTATTCATGTTGAGTGTTGCATTCGTAGCACACGCTACAATACTTGTTCTACTTGATCCGGCTAGGCACCTGCTTTTAGCGGGTACAACCCTATGCCAAATACACTTCTTGGCTCGTGATCCAGAAGCGGGCCACTTGTGTTGGTCAAAAGCCAATGCCCGATACACATGGAGGGGTAGGGATAAGCGATCACCTGAGTTTACGAGTTGGCCCGATCAGCCACTCTAGCCAGAAGACGTAATCTCTGTGCACGACGTGTTTACTTGACGTGATCTACTTGACTTGTACGTGTCCGTGTTTATACTTGCAAAACTTGTCATCCATGCCATTCATGCTACTTGTTACTTCCATACTATACTTGCCATACTATGCATCATACTATAACTGCTAGGTTGTTAGTTTACTTTCCTTTCAGCTTCCTTGCCCAAGTCTTTTAGACTTGCTGACATGTGCTCTCTACTCTTTTGGGTGACACATGTTAAATCCTGAGTCTAAGGTTGCTACTGAGGACGTGGTGTTCGCTGATGCTGAGTCAGAGCCCGCGTTCGTCGAGGAGTTTGAGGACACGGGAGATCAGTCGTAGAGACTGTTTGTGTTGTTGTTTAGACTGCTTAATTGTCGGTGCGTAGCACCAATACCTTGTTTTGTGTTGTCTTTTGTTGGCCATGTTTTGGGCCTAGACTCTTCCTTTTAGCCTGGTGGCTTTTCTGCATTGTTGGATATTGTTTCAGAGTGTTTTCTCACTACAAAAGCGTTGACCGTGGACAACCCGGTCAACGTGGTCAAGGGGCCGACTTGGGTCCCTCGGGTGCGTCGAGCCCGTGCAGACGCGACGCGGATCGGAGTTGCAGTCGACGTGGAGCACGTCAGCTGGGCCGGGTCTGGATCCTCGGCCTCAAAGGGGCTGAGGGGAAGCCTCGGCCCGGTGTGAGATGCTCGGCCTCGGACGGTCGGACGACGAGGGGTACCTCGGCGCCTCGTGAGTGGAGGGGAAGCCTCGGCTCGGACGGACGTGCTCGGCCTCGGTCAGTCGGACGACGAGGGGTAGCCTCGGTCGTCTTGCTTGATGCGCGGCCGGCGTGGGGCGGAGGGGAAGCCTCAGCCCGTGGATCTGACGTCCTCCTGCACAGACGAGAACACTCGTCAGGGGGGCCGGACCTTGGTTCCGGCCAAATCCCCTCCGATGCCTAAGTCAGACGATGATCTGAAAGAGGAGGCTTGGCGGAGACGGTTCGACTCGACAGGAGATCGGAACGACGTCTTCCGGCGCGAGCGGGGGAGGAAGGGGATGAAATGGGGGAACTAGGTCGTTGATGGAGTACCTTAGGTTTTGGTTACCTGAGATGCGGTCCCTTGTCTAGTCGTCCTTCTAGCCCTTTTATAGGCCTCCCGTCGTGATTGCCCATGACTCACGTCCCTCGTCCGCCCCCGATCTTGCCCCCTCAATCTGCCTCCCCATCACCGCTCCCTGCGCCATGCCAGCATTTCCCCATAACGGCCATTAAGTGGTCGCGGGCCTGGGGGAACGGTTATCGCTGGAGTGGGCGAGTGTCTTGCGCGTTTTCGGGGCCGGGTCGGATTGTCGTTCAGGGATCCTCTGGGGGGCTTTGTCGGGCGGGCCTGATCTCGTAGACGGGCTTCTGATCGGTGGTTGGGTTTCTGGCTCCATGTTCTTTCGGGCTTCGTTTGGTGGGCTTGGGCCTCCCGTGGCTTCGCGTAGTAGGCTGTGCCTTTGGGCCCATGCTGTTGGGCCTCCGCAAAACAGACGTATCAATTGCCCCCATCGGTGGGGCCGATCGGCCTTGGCCGGCTCGGTTCGACCGATGTGACGTCTGGGGTTCCGAGTGGCGCGTCAGTCGAGGCACGGTCATAAATGAAGGTTATGATGAGGCGGACCGATTGGACTTCCCTTGGCGCCGATTTCAAAACGCCGCCGGCTCTTTGGGGCCTGCCATACGTTCCTGTCAGGCGTTTCGAATTCGCCCCTGTGTCTTGTATATAAGATCCCCGGCTGCGTTGATCCCAACTTCTTCGCTCTTCCCTCCGTTCCGGGCTTTCCACAAACTCGGAGTCTCCCGCCGTCTTCGTTTCCTTGTCTTCTCCAAATTAACAAAAAAGGTAACTCCTTTCCCATCTTCTTATTATGGCTGCTCTTAGGATAGGTGGCCCTGGCCAAGGGGCGAGGGATCCTCCTGAGTCCAGACGGGGCGGGCCTCGATCTGTGGGATCCAGTTCCTCCTCAGGGAGCTGTTTCCTCCGAGATAAAGGGAAGGGGAAGCTCTTCCCAGACTATGCCGGCGATGATGTGGCGTCGGCTGCCGTGCGGCTTAATGTACCTCTGGTTGTCCTTAGAACACCGTCGAGGACTTCTTTTCTAGCGGCTGCGGAAATCCGGGGAAAGTATCTCTGTTACCCGTATGATGTTCGAGTCCCTTTCATCGACGAGCGGATCTGTCTTCCGAGGAGCAATGAAGTCGGCGTCTATGTCGAGATGTTCCGCCTGGGTCTTTGTTTCCCGCTCAATCCCTTCTTCATCCAAGTCATGGAGTACCTCATGGTGCCCCTTTGCCAGTTCACCCCCTGTTCAGTTGCGGTTCTGACGGGCTTTGTGATGATCTGCTGTACTCGCGGTCTGGAGCCATCTCTCCCCCTTCTCTTCTACTTTTATCAGGTCCAGACGGTCGGTCCAGGGTCATGGTTGCACCTCCGAGCCCGCGCGGGGAGGGAATGCCTGATCGGGCTACCCCGCTGGTCGGGGAATTGGAGCTCGGATTATGTCTTCGTGGTCTTCCTGGAGGATGCCCAGATTTTGACAGGTTGGGGAGGGTCGGGTCGGCCTTGCCCAACGCTAACCCTCTCTGAGTCTGATCAGGCGGCCGTCGCGCTGCTGTCGGCCCTCCCCTTGGAGGCGAAGTCTATCTGGCCTTTGCTGGACGACCTACTCCTGAAGGCCGTCTTGTGGTCTCCAGGTAGGTCGCTTTTTCAGTCCTGGATTGCCCCGTAGCATACCCTGATTTCGGTTTCCCTTGCAGGAATGGCTGGTCGCGAGTTCACCCGCAATGTTGATGAGCTGATTCATCGTGGAGCCGCTCGGAGCCGAGGTAGCACCTCGGGAAGGGCACCTCAGCGGACCGTTGAGGAGGAGGTGCGCCGAGCCGAGCCCACCGTGGTGGCATTACACATGGGCAAGGTGGTGGCCGCACCTCCTGCCTCTTCTTCTGGTAGTCCCCTCCCTGGGGGGGTCGCAAGGGCCGGATCCGTCCCCCCAGCCCAATTGGCGGGGGGTAACGATGGGTTCGGTGCAGCTCCTCTTGCGCTTGGCGTGCCCCCTCTTGTCCCCGAGGGTGGAGGTGGCATGAGGCGGAAGCGCTCCCCTTCGGCGCCTGCCGAGCCTCACGGAGGGAAGAGGAGGAAAGAATGCGCGGATCCCTCCAGTCCGGTGTGCTCCGTGCCCCCGGCGGTGGCCGCCGGTGATCTTCCGGTGGCGGCCGCCGGTGATCTTCCGGTGGCCCTGACAACCACCCCCGTCGCAGCGCCTCCGCCTCCATTATCGGGAATCGGTGCCCTGTTGGCGAGCAGCTCGGCCTCCCTCGAGGTCACTCCCAGGGGTTCGGTGTTTGTCGACCGAGCCCTGGCTCAGCAGTTCGCCGAGGGCTCCGTCCTCCCCCGGGACCATAGTCTCCTCGAGAGGATCCCCGCCGACAAGGTGTCAGACTCCTTGGTCTTGATCCTTCAACAGGTTTGGCTATCCTGCTGTCCTTTTCTTTCCTTCGCTCTCTTCTTGGCTTATGTCTTGTCGTTCAGGGTTCAACGCTCGCTGTTGAGTCGTAGCGTCGAGCTGTCCGTTTGAGGGAGCTGGAGGAGTCCTCTGCGAGGGCCCACGAGCGGGCTGGGGCGGCGGAGATAGCTGTGGTGGAGGCCCAGATGGAGTCTCGGCAACTCAAGCTCCGGGTGGCCGAGCTAGAGGGACGAGTGGATGACCTCCAGGGAAAGTTGGAGGATGCTCGGCAGTCGACCGAGGAAGCGGCGGAGTCGTTCCGCCTGGAGAAGGAGGAGCTTCAGAGGGAACTGTCAGATCGACGTCAGGTGGCACGGTTTGCGGAAGAGGTGGAGAGGGGCGTCGTCGGGACTCTGGGGGAGAGGATCTTCGAGGTCCTCAGGGAAGCCTTCGGTACATATGAAGGCCTTATCGGCCCCCGGATCGTCGAAGTCGTCCAGTCCTCCTTCCGGGATTGTGCGGAGCGAGTCCGGCAAGCTCCTCCGCCTGTCGATCCCCCTCGCTCCGAGCAGGGCGAGGCGCCCGAGGATGCGTCCTCTCGAGCCCGGGCCCCCTAGGTCGTCCTTCCCGGCCTGTCATCCTTGTTTTTATCCTCAAATATTTTAGCATCCGCTTCGCTTTGGGCCGGTCTACTTGAAATGGATCCCCGGCCCCGCAATCTCCATTGGCCTCTTTACCGGTTCTCTGCTTCGGAGCGAACAATTGCTGATTGCAAGGATGACCGCCTAAGCCAGTGACTTTGTGTTCTTGGTCGACAAGTTTTGCTCTGCTGGCGTTACCCTAGTTTCCGTAGGTGACGAATTTTGTTGTCCGCCGAGAGCGGATTATTTGTAAGGAGGTTTCTCCACTTCGATTTCCTGTAAATAAGACACACTTTTGTACCTTGGTTAATTGTTGGAAATGAAATTGACTTACTTGAATTTTCCGCGCATTTTGCTTTGTTGTCGCGACCTCGGCTCCTCTGCTGATGGTGGTCGCTCGCCTCCTTTCTCCGGGAGGTTGCCCCTCGAGTGGACGAGTCGGTCGGTGTCCTTGATGGCTGGGGGGGCTGCCCCCAGTCTTATGAGCAATGGAGTCGGTCAGCGGGGGTGTAGCTCCTCGACTTAGGACCGGTCGGCGTCTGCGCTGGCTGGGGGGATTGCCCCCAGACTTACGAGCGAAGGAGTTAGTCGGCGAGGGCGAAGCTCCTCGGCTTAGGACCGGTCGGCGTCTGCGCCGGTCGGCGAGGGCGGAGCTCCTCGGCTTAGGACCGGTCGGCGTCTGCGCTGGTCGGCGAGGGCGGAGCTCCTCGGCTCAGGACCGGTTTTGATTGACCCCCCATCCGGTGAGGTGACGGTCTTCGCTCTTATGCACCCTTAGTGAAAGGTTGATTCCGTCGAAGATGAAGAAAAGATAAAAGGAATGCATTTTTACTCTTAAAGGTCCTATTGGACTAGTACATTTGGAGGAAAAACAAAGCTAGGCAGAGGGATGTAAACCTAGATAATCTCCTCCTGACTAGGCTGCGACTGGGAGGAGGGGCCTCGCCTGCTCACTCTATGATGCGGAGGGGTCCTTGGACGGTGTTGACCCTCTTCCCCTTGTCCGGCTGCGTGGAGGTTCCTTCTCTGTGGGCCGGCTCATCGGCTAAGTTCCTTGCGTGCCCCCGGCTCATCAACTTCTCAATGTCCTTCTTTAGGTGCCAGCAGTCTTCAGTGTCGTGGCCGTTGTCCTTGTGGTATTTGCAATACTTTTCCCCATTTTCCCCCTCTTTTTGTCTTCGGCGGGGGGCGATCAGCGCGCTCTTCCTTCTGCACTTGAGCAAGGACGGCGTCTGGGGTGGTGTCCCTCGTACCCTCTCCCCGCTGCCTCTTTCTCGTCCTCTTCTCGGTCCGGTACCCTTCGGGGCTGCGGCGCTCGCTATCGCCGTGTTTGGTCCCTCGTCTGGCCTTTCCTGCCTCGATGGCCAAGGTCTCCTCGGTCAACATGAAGCGCTCGGCCCTCGCCATGATCCCAGGGAGGTCTTTCGGGGGATCATTATGCAGGGATTTCTTCAAGCCTCTATGACGCAGCCCTTTCTTTAGGGCCGTTTGGACAACGAGGTCGGGAGGACTGTTTACGTTCAGCCGTTCCACGTTGAAGCGGCGCATGAACTGTCGGAGCGGCTCAGTCGGGCCCTGCACTATGTTAAACAAATGTTCAGCATCAGGCATTACCTGTCGCCCTGCCATGAACTGTTTGCAGAACAGTTGGGTGAGTTCCTCGAAGCTGTCAATGGAGCGGATGGGCAGGCTGCGGTACCAAGTTCTCGCTGCTCCTCTGAGGGTCGAATAAAAGCCCCTGCAGAGCAGGGTATCGTCGGCTCCCTGGAAGGACATGTCCCCCTCGTAGTCCATCACGTGGTTCCCTGGATCTCCTATCCCGTCGTACTTCCCCAGCGCTGGGATCTTGAATCGAGAGGGGACCCGCACGTCGGTTATTCTCCGTGACAGGGGGCACCGGTCTCCATGGATGCCTCCGGGGGTCCGACACCCGCCTACCTCAGGCTCGTTCGGTTGTGGAGGTGGTACGGGCGCCGGCTGGGCTGGCTCCACGGCCCTTGCCACACTGGGGGTCGGGCTGACCCGGCGTTCCCGGCTCCTCCGGTGGGAGCTTCCGCTTCGCCGTGATCGGTCCCTCGAGTGGTGTCGATCGCTTCTTCTATGGTGGGGTGATCGTGGCCGGTGAGATGAAGCGGTCACCAATTCGTCCCCTGTGTATTCGGTTTCCCTCCGGCTCCTCTCACGATAAGGGGAGGAGGCGCGTGATCTCGCCTGATGGGAGCCGGGCAGTGTGAACCGACGCTCCGTGTTCGGTCTTCGGTTCCCGTGGTCATCAACCACAGCGGATCGTAGGAGCGGGGGACCCCCCGACCAACGATGGCCGTCGCTCAACGTGTCTCCGTTGGCTGGCGCGGTGCCGATGAGCTGCTGTACCATCACGACCAACGTCTGGATGTTCACGTTGGTCTCCTGGGCCAGGGCACGGAGCTGCCCCTGCGTGGCCAGCTCCGACCCGCCAGTCTCTTCGGCTGAGTGGGCGGGGTGATTGCCGTCGGGCGCGCCCTCAAGGTTGCTGTTGGGTGCACCGTTCCCCTCCTCCGGGATGGGGGGCATGCATCTCTTTCCGTTGCAGGCGCGTGCCATTGCAAGTGCGGTTTGTTTCTTCGTGGGACAGTTCATTCCCACAGACGACGCCAGATGTTTCAGAGTGTTTTCTCACTACAAAAGCGTTGACCGTGGACAACCCGGTCAACGTGGTCAAGGGGCCGACTTGGGTCCCTCGGGTGCATCGAGCCCGTGCAGACGCGACGCGGATCGGAGTTGCAGTCGATGTGGAGCACGTCAGCTGGGCCGGGTCAGGATCCTCGGCCTCAAAGGGGCTGAGGGGAAGCCTCGGCCCGGTGTGGGACGCTCGGCCTCGGACGGTCGGACGACGAGGGGTAGCCTCGGCGCCTCGTGAGCGGAGAGGAAGCCTCGGCTCGGACGGACGTGCTCGGCCTCGGTCGGTCGGACGACGAGGGGTAGCCTCGGTCGTCTTGCTTGATGCGCGGCCGGCGTGGGGCGGAGGGGAAGCCTCAGCCCGTGGATCTGACGTCCTCCTGCACAGACGAGAACACTCGTCAGGGGGGCCGGACCTTGGTTCCGGCCAAATCCCCTCCGATGCCTAAGTCAGACGATGATCTGAAAGAGGAGGCTCGGCGGAGACGGTTCGACTCGAGAGGAGATCGGAACGACGTCTTCCGGCGCGAGCGGGTGAGGAAGGGGATGAAATGGGGGAACTAGGTCGTTGATGGAGTACCTTAGGTTTTAGTTACCTGAGATACGGTCCCTTGTCTAGTCGTCCTTCTAGCCCTTTTATAGGCCTCCCGTCGTGATTGCCCATGACTCACGTCCCTCGTCCGCCCCCGATCTTGCCCCCTCAATCCGCATCCCCATCACCGCTCCCTGCGCCATGCCCGCATTTCCCCATAACGGCCATTAAGTGGTCGCGGGCCTGGGGGAACGGTTATTGCTGGAGTGGGCGAGTGTCTTGCGCGTTTTCGGGGCCGGGTCGGATTGTCGTTCGGGGATCCTCTGGGGGGCTTTGTCGGGCGGGCCTGATCTCGCAGACGGGCTTCTGATCGGTGGTTGGGTTTCTGGCTCCATGTTCTTTCGGGCTTCGTTTGGTGGGCTTGGGCCTCCCGTGGCTTCGCGTAGTAGGCTGTGCCTTTGGGCCCATGCTGTTGGGCCTCCGCAAAACAGACGTATCAGATATTATTGTGGACAAATTCTGAGATTGGTTATCTTATATCAGTCTCATTTATTATTATTTTTGTTCCGTTCGCCTTTACAGGGACCTGCATATATATTCAGTTTTGACGCTTATCAGGCGTGCAGCTTCATGGCTCCACGTCTGAGCGGACCTTCTCACGTCTCGCCTCCATTTTAGGGAAGCGGGGCATGACAGGTTTTGTTGGTGGCCCATGCAGGTCCATGTGTAACGGCAAACTAACGGAATAACGATAATAATATTTGAATGTCCACAAATAAAGTTCGACATCCGAGTCATAAGATATGAGTCTAATTTGTTTCGTTTTCCTGTGTCAATAGATGGCTGGGAGACAGAATACCCGTTCTGGTGGTGCACCCCTCATGACGAGGAGCTTGATCGGGAACCCACCAATGGGGAGATGATGCGGATGATGATTCAGATGATGCAGGTGCAGCAGGGTGTGCTCCTGCAAGTCCAGAATGCTCCAGTTGCTCGAGCTACTCGGGCAGTTCAGGATGCCCCTTGCTTCGAGCTGGGAGCGAAGCAGTTTCGGGAGCTGGGTCCTGCATATTTTGATGGTACCGAAGGTCCTCTAGCTGCTGACGAGTGGGTCAGGAATATTGAGGATAATTTGAAGATGTCAAAGGTCGACCCGGCTGGATGGGTTGATTTGGCAAAGAGGCAGCTTAAGGATAATGCCAGGAATTGGTGGGATGCTGAGGAGGAGCTGTTGGAGGAGCCGATATCTTGGGCTACCTTCAAGTCCAGATTCGATGAGGAATATTTTCCGAAGGCTGCCCGGAGAGAGATGTTGCAGCGTTTCATTGATTTGAAGCAGGGGAGCTTGTCGGTGGATCAGTACCACCAGGAGTTCATCAGGCTGAGTCGGTTTGCACCGAAGATGGTGCAGGATGCTGATGAGAGGGCTCAGAGGTTCCTGCAGGGACTTGCTTTGGAGCTTCAGAGTTTTGTGTCTTCCTCTGATCTGGAGTCCTATCAGAAGGTTCTGATAGCGGTGCGGAGGCAGGAGCTGATTGTGAACCAGAGGAGAGGACATGTTGCTGGAGCTGGGAAAAGGCCTATGGAGCAGGCCAGGGCGGTGGTTAGGCCTGGTTTCAATCCTAATCAGCCGGTGCAGTTCAAGAGGCCAGGAGGGCCTATTCAGAAGTCTTGCCATTTCTGCGGCAGGACCAGACATGTCAAGGAGCAGTGTAGGAGATTCCTGGGCCAGTGTCTTGTCTGTGGAGATCCTACCCATACCTTGAAGGACTGCCCGAAGTCGAAGCAGCCTTGGGGTGCCTCTATTTCAGCACGGCCATTGCAGCAGAGAGCGCATGTTCCTGCTGGACGTGGAGCAGCTCTTGTTCCACAGAGGCAGGCCTTTCAGCAGGCTCTTCAGCCAAGGCGACAGGCTTTTCTGATGACAGCTGTGGATGAGGTCGTCGCAGGTAACTCTCAATCTAGCTGTTCTTTCTAGATAGTTTTGATTGTTAGATTATGTTGGTTGCTTGCATATGATTGTTTGCGAGAATAGGGTTGATTGTTAGATTGCTTGCTAGGTGTGATTCTGGTTTGCACATTTCCTGCACGAGTTCTCTTTGACTCTGGTGCATCGATGTGCATCCTATCTCGAAGCTTCGTGGAGAAGCATTCCTTGTCGACGTCCCCTCTTCCCAAAAGTTGGAACATCGTTACAGGGAATGGTGTGGTCTCGGTGCATCGTGGTTGCAATTCTTGCCCGTTGGTGGTTTGTGGACATGAGCTTTATGCTGATTTCATTGTCCACAACATCATCAACTATGATGCGGTCCTTGGGATGGATTGGCTTGCGAGCTTCTATGCTACGATCGACTGTCAGAAGAAGAAGGTGGTGTTCGAGATTCCCGGACATCCAGTATTTGAGTTCCGCTGGGGTAGCAGTTCGCTTGGCCCTGTTGGATTCCGGGCCAGACCGGTGGAGTTTGTGGCTATGCAGATGGAGCAGGAGAGACCGGCTGTGGTGCGAGAATTCGATGACGTCTTCCCCGAGGAGATGTCTGGATTGCCACCCGATCGAGCTCTCGAATTTTCGATTGATCTTATTTCGGGAGCGCAGCCGATTTCAAAAGCGCCCTATCGTATGGCGCCCGCTGAGTTGGAGGAATTGCGGAAGCAGCTGGATGAGCTTTTGCAGAAGGGTTACATCAATCCTAGTGTGTCTCCGTGGGGAGCACCGGTGCTGCTGGTGAAGAAGAAGGATGGTTCGTGTCGCATGTGCGTGGACTACAGGGAGCTGAATGCGGTGACCATCAAGAATAAATACATGTTCTCTCGCATCAATGATATTTTTGATCAACTTGGAGGATCGAGGGTGTTTTCGAAGTTGGATCTGAGGAGTGGTTATCATCAGCTGAAGGTGAAGAAGGAAGATGTTCCGAAGACGGCATTCAGGACGAAGTATGTGTAATGCCCTACAAGCTACTGCACAAGTACTAGAGGGGGGTGAATAGTACTTTAAAAATAACGAGGAGTATAATTCCTAATTATAGTGCAAACAACTACCAAATCAATTTGCGGAAGCTTAAATTGAAGACAACAACAAAATTAACAATGCTAACAAACGATATTACTGGGTTCGGATCCACCCAAGTCTCCCCGACTTGTTCCCGGTAATCCTACGTCCCAACCACCCGGATCCCCTCCGGATACTTGAGTTAGAAACCCTAACTCAAGATTTCCACTATGAAATACTTGTGAAAAACATACACAAGTCAAATCATACAAAATGTAATTTGTGACTCCCACAACCCGGGATCACAACCACACTCTCACAACCGAGAGTGAAACTTACAATTCAAATATGAAATGAAATAAGAAACTTCTTACCGACAAAATACATATGCCTTGAGTAACGCTTTACGAATTAGGGCAAGGATGATTTTGAGGAAGAAGAAGTGGCACCAAACCCTAGCTCCAAGATGTAGATCAGCGATGGAGAGCTTTGGGGATGTTGGTGACCTAGAATCAAGCACTTGGCTTGGAAGGCTTCACACTCAATGAATCTCTCTTTGGAAGTAAGAGTTAGGAGAGATTATTGAATGGAATGAATGAGCTTTGAATGAGCTTGGAATGATTTCTCTTGATCTCTAAACTTGCAATAATATCAGCCTTGGCAGCAATGAATGCAGCCCAACAAGTATATATAGGTTAGAGGAGAGAGAGAAAGAAATTCGAGTCATTAAATGCTCCAACGGCTCTTTTCTGAACCCAACTAGTCGGTCAAAGAACAACCACCGACCGACTAGTTCATCAACTAGTCGGTCGGTCAATTAACGCATACCGACTAATGAGTGAACAGAGAAAAGATCAAAGCACAGACATAAGGAACTAGTCGGTCCAAGAAGAGTAGCTGACCGACTAGTTTCACAACTAGTCGGTCGGTTACTTAACTGAGACCGACTAACAGATAAAACTGAAGTCTGAGCAGAAATAGACTTAGTCGGTCCAAGAATAAATGTTGACCGACTAATTCACCAACTAGTCGGTCGCCAAATGAGCTTAGACCGACTAACTCGAAACAGTAAGTTGGGTGAAAAATTGGCATGTACAGTAAAACTAAACTAGTCGGTCCAAGAAGGAAAGTTGACCGACTAGTTCATCAACTAGTCGGTCGATCAATGAACACAGACCGACTAATGATAAACAGTAGCTTATGTTCAAATGTGCATGTACAGGGAAAGCACAACTAGTCGGTCACATAAGCATCACTGACCGACTAGTTCATAAACTAGTCGGTCGGTGAGTCAACTTAGACCGACTAACTGTAAACAGTAAAGAGCTTGGAAATGACTGAGAAGAACTAGTCGGTCCAAGAAGCTTTGCCGACCGACTAGATCACCATCTAGTCGGTCAGTTCTTCTTCTTGAACCAACTAACATGCACAAGAAGTCGCGAATCGAAGCACGAAGCTTCGGGAAGGATTGTATGGACTTCTACTAAGATCCTAGAGCTAAGATATGAGCGTTATGAAGATTTAAACCGTAAGACCTACTCAAGGCTTAACATTCTACGAAAGAAGCTTAAAGACTATAAATAAAACTAGACGATACCGTCTTCAATAGCTTCAATCGAATCTCCATGACTTCTAAATTGGTCCAAAAGCTTCAACGAAGCTTTAGGCATACGATCACGTGCTTTGAGAAGTCTTGAGACGCCGTAATTGATATTCATGTGAATTTGACGACGATCTCCATAACTGCGCTCACAAAGTGTTAGTTCACGTTATATTTATGTTTGTTCATCATCCAAAACCAAATCCGGGGAGTCCAATATCCAACATTCTCCCCCTTTTGGTGATGACAAACCAACATAAATAATAATCAAAAATAATAATTCAAATGAAATTTACTTACTCCCCCTGCATTGATGACACGTTAATTCCAATTTAAACAAAAATAATACGCATCAAGCAGACGAGTGAAGTATATTAAATGAGAATCGATTATTGAATTATTGAAATACCAAACGTAGGTTATTGAAATATCGGATTTGAAAATCCATTTATATATCTTAACTCCCCCTGAATCTAACACATCAAGTTAGATTCTTGGAAAGCTGCTTTAAATTTTCATTTAGCACATCGTTATTATTATATCTCTCCCCCTTTGGCATAAGCAAAAAGAGCGGGAGGATAACAACGACAACAACAATGGCCTCAAATAAAAAGCACGGGAGTCGTAGAATACGACGACGGTTCAAGTGACACCAAAGAGAAAAATACGAATAGAATCAAGGCGTGTCAATGATACCATAGTCGAAAATTGTAAAACGAAATCATCAAAACTCAAATCATTATTACGGATTGAGTTATGGAATATACTCTCCAATATCAACATTCTTGGTTAATTTAGTGCATGGAAAACAATTCTATGTTTCCATAGAAGAAATTTCTATTAAACCAAGCTAATATCGTCGAGCGACGAAATCAAACATCAGAGATTTAAAAATTATAAATTGTGCACAATAGAATGAAATGTCAAGTGCGATGTATATATATAAAATTTGAACCAGAGTACATCACCGACATACAAAACATCGATCCACCGATCGGTGCACAAAATACATCGTCATATCACAGATATCGGAGTGTCAAAAAAAATATACACCATCATCAAAAGTATCAAAATGATCCAAAATACATCATCAACAAGATCATAAAAGTACATCAAAAAGATCCAAAATACATAGCCACCCACACTATCCTACCCAACATCTCTCACAACTAGATATGTCATCCAATGAGTATCAGGAGAGGCCTCAAAGAAACTCAAGAGGCAGCGGGAGGATTAGAAGCAACTGCAGGCTCAGCAGGAGCAGAGGTGGTGACTGGATCAACAGGAACGTCAACAGGAGCGACGGCAGAAGTGGCAATCTCTGGAGCAGCAACAGCAGTGGCCTCGGGAGCACCAGTCGGAGTATCCACCGCAGGAGCGGTGGCAACAGGTGTGCTCTCGGGGGGCACCAGCAGACGAAGCAGCAACAGCAGCACCAGAAGAGGAAGCACCAGCAGCAGCAGTACCAGGAGTGCCCTCGGGGGCACGAGTGGACGCACGACAAAGCTCCTCAACATCCTCCTCAGCCAACTCATCCAACTCCTCATCCTCAGAAACAGAAGGAGGAAGCTGAACACCCATCAGACTCGCCATACGGCAAACTACCTCCTCGGTACGAGCCAAACGAGACTCGTGACGACGAAGTAACCGAACGACATCATCAAGGGTGGTAGAGGGAGCAGCTGAGGCACTGGCAGAGGCAGACGCTGAAGGTGTCGTCCTCTGAACGTGACGGAGCGCCGCAAGAGATTTCTTGACGGCTGTTGCGTTCAGGGGAGGACCAAGGGGACGCTCATCGTCACGAGGCAAAGTGACACGAAAGTGACGGAAAACAAGGGTCAACAAGCACGGAAATGGGATATGAGCCGATTTAGAGGACTTGCGAATACACTTGAAAGAATCAATCTTATCGAGTATAATGCGAGCCCAATTAATCGAGCTCCCCATGAATATGGCATAGATCAGCTTCAAGAAGGGCTGGGACGGTAGAGATGATGAGCCGTACTTGGGAAGCAAGCACGACTTCAGAATCAAGTTTAGGACCCATGCATTCGGCTTGAAGGATTTTGAAGGCACGCCAATCATGGCAGGAGGAATCTGATGGAAAATCTCAGAGAGGACGGTCTGATCAAGGGAAGATATATCATCAACAGAAATGTCTGAGGGGAGGAGGCTAGACGAAGAGATACCCAAAATCTCTCCCAAGATTTCTGCTGTGAGGACTATAGGAGTCCCCAAAACAGTCGTCTCAACAGAGTGGGTCTCATCGTACTGACCCCGGATCCTATTGGCGTAGAATAGCTTCACTAATCGAGGGTAGGGGTGAGGATTCGCCTTCGGGTCATATCGAAGGTAATCGAGAAGACCCGAGGACGACAGAAGATCAGCTAACCCTATGAAGTCACTGAACTGGACGAAATGCTCCAGAAGCAGCGGGCAATGTTCGATACGGTTGTAAGCCACGAGACACATAGGGTCGTCGCGACACAACGAGATATCGACACCGCCAACCGGCATCGGAGCCTTTCCCTTAGGCTTACGGGTAGACGTACGAGGCTGGGAGCTAGACTCGGGATGGGTAGGAGGAGTGGGTTCCCTATGAGTCTCAGGCTCGGGGATATACTCGGCGTCAGAATCCGAAGCACCGGGAGGAGTAGGAGCACGAAAAACTACAGGCTTGGTCTTGGGCTGAGATTTGGCTCGGGGTTTCGCAGTCGCCGTCCTCTTACGCTTAAGAGGAGGCGAAGACAAAGAGGGTTGGGTGGTTTTGGCACGACGTTTTGGAGGGGTTCGCCTAGGTTGATCGGGGTCCGTAGGCGTAGGTTCTACGGTCATCGGCGAGGGGCTAGATGGAGTGATCGGGATACGTGTTCTTGCCATAATCGAAGCAAGACACGGCACAAGGAAGATCAAATCTAAGAACCCTAGCCGAAAATGAAAGAAACCCTAGAAACCCTAGAAACCGAACTAACCCTAACCCTATGAATAGGAAACTAACCCTAGAAGGGAGAGGGAGTGATGAGGGGTTACCCTAGGAGGAAGACGACGGCCGGCGACGGCGAGGTTGGTCGGAAAAGAGGCCGGAAGTCGAAGGGTCAGCGAGGGGGGTCGGGGTTTTGATCTGAGGGAGATAGGATTTGATCGACTAGAATGAGAAAGGACCGACTAAAACAAGATTAAGTCAGTCGGGAGCTCAAAAGACCAAATAGTCCCTGGCACAACTAGTCGGTCACAATTCAAGAACTGACCGACTAGATCACGATCTAGTCGGTCGGTCAATGAGCTTGAACCGACTAGTTGCAAACAGAGAACAGTCGAAGATTTCCTGAAAAAGAATTAGTCGGTCTGTGTTCATTTACTGACCGACTAGATCTCAATCTAGTCGGTCGGTCACTGAACATGAACCGACTAAAGAGCTAAGCAGGAGAGGAAACTCAAAAAGCTTGAGTTAGTCGGTCTAAGTTCTTCTACTAACCGACTAGATACGAATCTAGTCGGTTGGTGGTTGAACTGAAACCGACTAAATGAGTCCAAAAGTTGATAATCAAGTTCTCTCCTAAAAACACTTGGACGATACATCGCAATCCTCTCAAAAATCATCTAAACTACCCCATTAAACATCGAAATCTCAAATACGACATTCAAACATGAATTCGATCAAAAAATCAAAAAATCACATAAAATCCCGAAAAATCCAATAAGTCTAGCATGAACGAAATATTTTGAAATATAATAGCATGCAAGATTATTGAATGAAACATGAATCCTATATCTCGGATTCACCCATAATCCCCAATTCTCGACGCAACCGCACAAAGGAGTCCTCCTTTAGGGGTTTCGTGAAAATATCGGTGATTTGCTTTTGGGTTTCAACGTACACTAAACTGATGTCCTTTTAGCAACATGATCATCTAAAAAGTGGTGTCGGACATCTATGTGTTTCGAACGGGAATGGTGTACCGGGTTCTTGGAAAGACATATTGCACTTTGGTTGTCAACCATGATAGGGCAAGTATCACAATTAATACCAAAGTCTTTAAGTGTGTGTCTCATCCAAAGAACTTGAGCACACGCGACACCGGCGGCAATGTATTCCGCCTCGGTGGTTGAAAGTGATACGGAATTTTGCTTCTTGGAAAACCAAGAGACAAGGGAATTTCCTATAAAATGGCAAGTGCCATTAGTACTTTTCCTGTCGGATTTGCATCCCGCATAATCGGCATCACTATATGAGATTAACTCATACATGCTAGATTTTGGATAAAGTAATCCAAAATCAAGTGTATAACTTAGATAACGGAAAATACATTTTACCGCTACTAAGTGAGACTCCTTAGGTTGAGACTGATAACGAGCACATACGCATACGGCAAACATAATATCGGGCCTACTTGTGGTAAGATAAAGTAAACTACATATCATACCTCGATATAGACGAATGTCTACATCCTTACCGCCCGTATCCTTGTCAAGATGCGTAGTCGTGCTCATTGGAGTCTTTTTCCCGGAGGCACTCTCCATTCGAAATCGCTTTAGCAACTCCACCGTATACTTCGTTTGGTGGATGAAGATTGCATCGTCCATTTGGCGAATTTGGAGACCTAAGAAATATTTGAGCTCACCCATGTGGCTCATCTCAAATTGTTCCTTCATAACATTAGAAAACTCTTCGCAAAGAGCAAAGTTAGTAGCACCGAAAATGATATCATCAACATATATTTGAACTAAAATTATATCATTATTCAAATGCTTAACAAAAAGTGTAGAATCTGCTTCTCCCATTTTAAAATTCAAATCCAAAAGAAAATTCTTTAGGCGATCATACCAAGCTCGAGGAGCTTGTCTCAAACCGTAAAGTGCTTTCTTTAATTTAAAAACATGATTTGGAAATTTTTCATTTATGAAGCCCGGAGGTTGAGAAACGTAAACTTCCTCAACGACATCTCCGTTTAAAAATGCACTTTTAACATCCATTTAAAATAATTTAAATACCTTATGGCATGCAAAAGACAATAGATTCTAATCTAGCTACCGGAGCGAAGGATTCTTCGAAATCAATACCTTCCTCTTGACGGTAGCCTTGAGCAACTAACCGAGATTTGTTCCGGACGACGACTTGGTTTTCGTCAGTTTTGTTCTTGAAGATCCACTTTGTCCCTATGACGGTGTGGTTCTTCGATGGCAATGGAACAAGCTCCCAAACTTCATTCCTCTCGAATTGAATGAGTTCCTCCTCCATGGCTAAGATCCAAGCGCTATCTTTGCATGCTTCATTAACATTCTTTGGCTCTATCGAGGAGGCAAAGGCACAATGAGCGAAGTAGTTCACTTGCGATCTCGTCTTGACACTATCATGGATATTGCCAATGACTTGCTCATGAGGATGGTCACGAACGGTATGAAGCCGTTAGGGAATACCTTGGTCACTAGGAACATTCTCAACAACTTCATTAGATGGGTTAGTCTCAATAGAATCAATAGAATCATTAGACTTAGAATTATCAAACGAATCACATAAAACATCCATAGAATCATCATCATTTGAAATTCTAGTTGGAACAAATCCTTCATTAAATGAGACATGAAGCGATTCCTCGATCGTTGAGGTTCGTTTGTTGAATATCCGGTAGGCTTTGCTACGCGAAGAGTATCCAACAAAAATCCCCTCATCGGATCTTGGATCGAATTTGTCCAAACTACCATACGTGTTCTTAATAAAACATTTCGAACCAAAAACACGAAAATGTTTAACTTGAGGCAACCTACCAAACAACAATTCATAACAAGTTTGTTTAGTGCCGGGCCTCAAAAGTATTCTATTAAACACATAGCAAGCGGTATGTACCGCTTCCGCCCAAAATTGATGGCCAATTTGGCTATCATCGAGCATAGTGCGAGCACACTCCACTAGCGTCCTATTCTTTCTCTCAACTACACCATTTTGAGGAGGTGCACGAGGGAAAGAGAAGGTGTGTGTAATACCAACTTCATCACAAAATGTCTCAAAAGACTCATTCTCAAATTCACCTCCATGATCACTACGAATAGTGACAATGGTGGTTCCTAAGAGATTTTGTACTTTCTTAACAAAAATTGTGAAGTTTTCAAAAGCTTCATTTTTATTACACAATGAAAATACCCATGTAAATCTCGAATGATCATCTACGATGACAAGTCCATATCTTGCATTTCCTAAGGAAGCAACTCTAGTTGGCCCAAGTAAGTCTAGATGTAATAGCTCTAGTGGCTGTTTAGTAGAAATGATTTTCTTAGGTTTAAATGAAGATTTAGGAAGCTTGCCACGTTGACAACAATCACAAAAACTTTTCTTTTCAAAAACGAGCTTCGGAAAACCTTTAATGGAATTTAATTTTGAAAGCTTATAAAGTGTTCCAAAGTTCACATGTCCAAAGCGTCGATGCCATAAGTGTTGTTCACTTGTGTTGGCAACGAGACATTGTTCATAAGACTTAGGAAGATCCAAAATATAAATATCTTTATGACGAGTGCCGGAAAATAATAAATTATTATTATCATTTGAAATATGACATAATCCTTTCACAAAGCTAACTTTGTAACCTTTGTCACAAAGTTGGCTTATTGAAATAAGATTATGATTTAAACCATTAACTAGATAAACATCACTAATTAAGGGTTTAGATGGGTTACCCACTTTACCAACACCGACAATGGTTCCGCTCTCGTTGCCTCCAAAGACACGCGGTTTCCATTTGCAATGGGAACCACTCCGGAGAGCAATTGAGCGTCACCCGTCATGTGTTTTGAACACCCGCTATCGAGTATCCAATTCCCCTTGGAGCTAAATTTAAATTTGTTGCTCCTTTTCTTTTTCTTTTCCTTGAGTACCTAAAGATAGAAAATTTCATATCATGGTACCCAAGGTCATTGGGTCCAAAAGATTAGACCTTTGGAAGCCAAGTCCAATTGGACTTAGACTTCCCCACATAATTTCTACTATGCACAACATCCGAAAAATAAGCATTCATATACACTTGTTTTTCATCCATGCTTGTGTCCTTTGGGCTCCAAATAGTGAAAATCTTGGGAGCCCTCATCCTATTGGGTGCATGCATGCGTTGTTGGTTTCTACCTGATGCATGTCGTGGATAGGCATAAGGAACATGATGGAATGGTGCATGCGGATAATTATTCATATGATGTTGTGGGTGAACATATGCATGTATGGGAACACGTGCGTGAGGGTGTCTCACATGGTGTGCACGTGCCCGTGAATGTGTTGCATAAAAATCATCATATGTGTGAGCCGGTGGAGTAGGACGTGTGTTCCTACGTGGCATAGTATTAGTGTACATATAAGCATGTCCCTTCTTTGGAGGTCCACCCAAAGTGGGTTTCTTTCCGAAAGAGGGTGTGGACGAGGTGGAAGCACCATTGGTAGAAGAACTACCAATAGAGTGTTTGCTACCACTCGTAGAGTCACCGGAAGTTGGCCTAACAAAAGTAGTGGCCGATTTGGATGAACACCCCATCGTATACCCCAAGCCAATGTGGTGATTGGCCGGAAGTAAGTCACTTAGGATTTTATCCAAATGGTCCTTACCCTTATTGAATTTATTAATTCGGCCTAATGTGTTCTCATATTTCTCGGTGAGAGAACGCATAGAGATATCCAAGTTGGATACTTGCGATGTGAGCACATAAACACGAGATTTAAGATTCTCATTCTAAATACTCAAAGTCGAGTTTTGAGAAGTTAAATCCGCTATCTTGTGATCCTCCAGATCTTCAATGCTAACATGTTCAAGTTTAGATTTGAGATTAACAATCTCATTTCTTAACTCTTCAACAACGGTGTCGTTGTTGGTGATGATAGTCTTAGGCGAGGTTTGAATGCTAGCTAGGTCATCTTTTACTTTAGTATACCTATTTACTAATTTAGTATACTTAGACCATAATTGAGAATTAGCATTCCTAAGGTCATCCATAGTTACCTCATCGCCTTCATCGTCACTATCATCGGAAGAGGAGGATCCTTGATCATGCTCCTCTCTTGCCATGAAGCACATGTGTGCTTGCTCCACTTGCTCATCGTCCGACTCTCCGCTTGAGGAATCCTCGGAGTCGGTGAATGTTGCTCCGACAAGTCCCTTTTTGTTCCCTTTCTTGTACTTCTTGGACTTGTCGTACTTTGGCGCCTTCCACTTCTCCTTTTGCTTGTTGAGAGGACACTCCGCTTTCATGTGTCCTGGCTTATTGCACTTGAAACACAAAGGAGAGGAAGAGGCGTTAGAAGAACCAAATTTAGCTTTGTTCTTATAGTTACCTTTTCGGAAGAAACGGTTGAACTTCTTGGCCATGAGTGCCATGGACTCCAAGTCCAACTCATTTTCCGAGTCTTCATCATCGGTTGATGTGTATGTGGATGTGGATGGAGCGGCCTTGAAAGCAATAGCCTTCTTCTTTGGCTCGTCTTGCTTTAGGTAGGACTTCATCTTTTCCTGCAATTTTAGCTTTCTATCCTTGCGTACCTCGTATGACATTAAAGTACCCATTAGTTGAACTACGGTGTACTTATTCATATCATTACCTTCCTCGATGGCGAATGTACGCTTTTCCCAAGAAGAAGGAAGTCCTTCGATAAGCTTCGAACACTTCTCCTTTTGGGTGTAGGATTTGCCGAGAGTCTCCAACTCGTTTATGATGTCGACGAAGCGAGCGTAATACTCCTTCATCTTCTCACCCTGTTGCATATGAAACATTTCGTAATCTTTGTTAACAACTACGAGTTTAGAGTCTCTTACCCTACTCGTCCCTTCATGTAGAATGAGGAGGGAGTTCCAAATTTGATATGCACTCTTACATGTGCATATCTTATTGAAGTCCTCGGGCTCCAATGCGCATTGTAAGGCGTTCATTGCCTTGGCATTGCTTACCTACGCGGCGACCTCTGATTCGGGTTGAATATTGCGTATTTAACCCCCTAATTAGTCCTATGATGTGCCTATATAATACTTAATTGCTCTTTAATATGTGCGTATTTTGTACACCATTATTTATTAGAGAAATCACATTATTTGTGCACAAAACACGAATTATATTGAGTATTTCTGCATTTTTATATTTTTCTTAGCATCGTCTCGATCTCACGATTCCAACGACTATTTATTTGTATTTTTCTGAGATCTGTGCTAATTTCTATGAATTTTTGAATGCAGAATACCAATTAAATGGGGAAATACGCAAATAAATACGAAAATACGGCGCACGAATCTTGACGCATTGCGCGGCATCCATCGGGACAGCCACGTGGCAAGATCTTGACGGTCTCCGCCTTCATCCAACGGCCGTCGTCGCTTCCGCATTCGAATTCGGAGGTGATGACGCGGCTTCGTGTGATCCGTAGGATTATCATCCAACGGCCGAAAGTAAGCTGTTGCCGCGATACGAATGAGAGCGCCGTGGCCGTTTGATCTCGATCCAACGGTCTACGAGCGAGGTGCCTAAATTCAAAAAGGCGGGGCTACATGGCTCTTCGTGGTCCGTTGATGAGCGATCGAACGGGTGCAGATGATGGCGAAGAAGCGGTCGACGTGGGTTGTTTTGGGCGGTAGATGCGTGATCCAACAGCGGAAGAACACCCCGTGTTTTGAATCCAAACTCGCGAGCACGCGAGATCTCGACCGTTCGATCGTTCGATCGAACGGTCCCAGTTCACTCCGAATTGGGTTCGAAGGTTAGAATGCGGATGCGGGCGCAGCACGGTTTTTGAAGTACACGCGTCGCGTCGTGGGGCGATCCCGCATGATCCGACGGTCGTAATTTACGCCGCTCGGTGATGATGGATTCGGGCGTGAAAACAAAGCGGGTTTCGACCCGTTATACCCCCAAACCCGCAATGCTAATATATAAGCGTATTTTAGGGTTTTTGGGGGTATTCTGGCGTATTTTGGGACTTTTGGAGCGGCTACTGTGCGTATTTCTCCAGGAGAAAATTCTGAAAATTTCCAGAGACTATTCTTCCTATTCTCAGATAGTTTTGGGTTCTAAAGAGGAGATTTGGTGATAATTTCTTGAACTTATACCCCGTATTTGGTGTATTTCTTTGTATTTTGCTATCTAAACGATGTATTTTGCTATCAAATCTGATTTTTATTGCACCATGCGTGGCTAATCTCTTTGTGCTATGGTTGTGATGTAGTTAGGAGTATGTAGTTGCTAAATCTCATGTCTTTAGCCCTATTATCATGTCAAAATTGCTAGTTTTGTTGATTTCTACAACGTATTTGATGGGTATTTGCTTATTGTCGATATTGTTGATGTGCCCTATGGCTAGGCCCTGATAAGGCTAGCTAATTTGTGTTCTCTAATCTGAACTTATCGTTGCGATTATTGTTTAATGAGATCAACATTGCTAGTAATACGTTTAAGGCTATTTTGACTAGTTTTCATCGATTTATCTTCTGACGCCTTCACACCTTGACTGGGTGAAGCATTGTGTGATATTGAAAGACGCGAAATTTCAGCGACTATAAACTCCTAATGAACTCACAACCGTAGCATACTTGTCTCATCTAATACCAAACTTTCGTGATACCGTAATACTTTTAGGAACCACTTTCTTTGCTACAAATCCTTACACTATTCTTCACCTTCACAAAGGTGGTTGTTTTCTTAACCGTATATTTTATTTGATTAGTTGAATTTGTGTTATCTCAGGTCGACTTGTCCCGATGATTCGACTCTGGACTCTCCAGGTACTACTTGCACGATCTCCTGCGCTTGGGAGTAAAGCTCACATTGTTTTGAGAGAGGCAAGTTTTTGGCGCCGTTGCCGGGGACAACGGTATCTTTGATCCACATTTTCAGCTTTTCAGAGGAGTACTCGGTGAGATCCTTCCACTTTATAGCTTAGTTTTATTATTGGAAACAAAAAAAATATCTCTTTGCTAGTTTATGTGGCATAGGACCTCCACTTCACACAGATTGATAAGAATTGAAAACATGGCTAATAATAACGAACAACCTCTTGTAAACCCTCAAGAACTACCATTGAGTGCTACTTATATGCCCACTAGAGTTGCATCTGAGTCATGCATTGTTTTGCCTGAGGGTGCTCATTCTTTTTCGCTTAAAGCCGGGGTGATCCAGATCCTTCCCTCTTACCATGGAGAGGATAGGGAAAACCCTTACTTGCATATTAAAACGTTTGAAGAAGCATGCTCTACACAGTTGGATGGAAAAGTTAGTAATGATGTTGTTTATCTTAAACTTTTTCCATTCTCATTGAAAGACAAGGCAAAGAATTGGTTCAATGCATTGCCTCCTAGATCTATTACTTCTTGGCTAACCATGCAAACTGAGTTCCTAAAAAAATTCTTTTCTTTGGCCAGGACTCAAGCTTTAAAGAGGCATATCATGTCTTTTTCGCAGAAGGAAACTGAAGCATACGATCAAACTTTGGAAAGATTTAAGGAGCTTCTGTTGGCGTGCCCACATCACGGTTTTGACAAGGGACGCACCATTGGATTCTTTTACGATGGATTGCAGCCAAATACAAAGCAATATGTAGAGATGATGTGCAATGGAGCTTTCTTTGAGAAAACCCTGACGGAGGCTTGGGCATATTTGGAGAACATTGCAGAGAATGCAAGAAGATGGGAGCCACCTTCAGAATTTGACAGGTCCATGTCTACACATCAAACAAAAGGTGGCTTGCAGACTTTGAAGCCTGAAGATGCATTGATGGCACAAGTGGAAGCATTGGTGACGCAAAAGCTACAAAATATTGATCTCAGAGCAGCAAAGGCAGTCACATCAGAGCCATACTGCGTTATATGCGAGAAGCCAGTTCATGATACTACCGTCTGCCCACTGATCCCAGCGATTAAAGAATTGGGCAGAAATCCAGAATCAGAGGTGAATTGGGTGGCAAATCAAGGCTACAACAATAATTGGAAGAACCCATCAAACCAAGGAGGTGCTTCATATCAGCAGAAGCAGCAGACATCCACTCCCTATTACCATCCCAACCACTCCAACTATCAAGGAAAAAGGGAGCAGAACAATGAAATTCAGAGTCTCACTGCTGCAGTTCAACAGATGGCTCAGATGCAACAACAGCTCACTGAGAATTTTTCGAGATTTATAGCATCACAAGACAAAGGTAAATTACCCGCTCAGCCTATTGCAAATCCTAATACGAATCCTTCTTCTTCTTTTTCAGGAAACAACGTCAAACCATGTCAGGCAGTGACTACATTGCGTAGCGGACGTGAAATTGAAAACCCAGAGATGCCTAGACATGAACTACCAGCTGAAGAGAAAGAGGAGGCACAAGCACCTGAAAGCTTGCAGGTTGAGGAAGAGGTTGCAGAAAAAGAGCCAGAGCCATATGTACCCCCAGCTCCATTCCCACACAGACTTGCTCCACCATCAAAAGACAGGTATCAGGCAGAGAGAAAAGATATCTTCAAGCAGGTAAAAATTAATATCCCATTACTTGATGCAATCAACCAAGTGCCTGCATACGCTAAATTTCTGAAGGAGCTATGCATTGTAAAGCGGAGTCTAAATGTGAAAAAGAAAGCATTCTTAACACAACAGGTAAGTGCAATGGTACAACATGACACTCCTCCTAAATATAAGGATCCAGGTTCTCCTACTATCCCATGCATTATAGGAACTAAGAAATTTGGAGATGCTTTACTTGATTTGGGATCTAGTGTTAATATTTTACCTTACTCTGTTTATGTGCAGTTAGGATTGGGGGAGCTGAAAACGACACCTGTGGTTTTACAGTTAGCAGACAGGTCGGTAAAAATCCCACGAGGATGCGTGGAGGATGTGTTGGTCCAGGTGGACAAATTCTATTATCACGTGGACTTTATCGTCCTTGATATTCATGGGTCACAATCAGGTAATTGCACTCCGATTATATTAGGACGTCCATTCCTAGCAACTTGCAATGCTATGATAAATTGTAGGGATGGACAATTGAAGATAAGCTTTGGTAACATGAAACTTGAGCTGAACATTTTTAAATCATGTAAGTTACCTGCGAATGTTGATGACGTGAAAGAGGTATGCTTTATTGAGAGCTTAATCGAAGACTATTTTGACACTAAGTATGAATGTTCGTCCAATTTTATTGATTATAATTTCGACGATATTGATGAATCTTATTTTGTGCAGGGCAAAAATGAAAGATCAAGGGATGCATGGGTGCCAAAGTTCGAGACATTGCCAGTGGAATTGCCACCACAACAACCTTCATAGATTGAGCATCCAAAGCTGGAATTGAAGCCTCTGCCAAACTATTTGAAATACGCTTTCCTTGGAAAGGAGGAGACCTTCCATGTGGTAATATCCTCTAAACTCACGCCTGAACAAGAATGTGCTTTGGTTGATGTGCTTAGGGAACACAAAGGGGCCATTGGATGGTCTATTGCGGACATTACAGGTATAAATCCCTTAATTTGCACTCATCATATTTATCTTGAGGATGATGCCAAACCTACATGTGAGATGCAACGTCGATTAAATCCTACATTGAAAGAGGTTGTTAAGGGGGGAGATTCTTAAGTTACTTGTTGCAGGTATAATATATCCTATTTCAGACAGCAGATGGGTTAGCCCCATACAGGTGGTTCCGAAGAAATCAGGACTCACAGTGGTAAGAAATGAGAGTAATGAGCTTATACCGATGCGGACCACCACAGGTTGGAGGATGTGTGTTGATTACAGAAAGTTAAATGCTAAAACACGAAAAGATCACTTTCCATTACCTTTCATTAATCAAATCTTGGAAAGAGTAGCAGGTAACGAATTTTATTGTTTTCTAGATGGTTATTCTGGCTATTATCAGATAGAGATTGCTCCAGAGGATCAAGAGAAGACTACCTTCACTTGCCCATTTGGAACTTTCGCTTTTAGGAGAATGCCTTTTGGATTATGCAATGCACCTGCTACTTTTCAGCGTTGCATGTTGAGTATCTTTAGCGATATGGTTGAGAGGATTATGGAAGTGTTTATGGATGATTTCTCTGTATATGGCACTTCATTTGAAAATTGTTTATCTAACTTAGCTCTTGTCTTGCACAGGTGCCAGGAAAAGAACCTGCTGTTAAACTGGGAAAAGTGTCATTTCATGACAACTGAAGGTTTGGTTCTTGGACACCTAGTCTCCAAAGCAGGTATTCAGGTAGACAGAGCAAAAGTTGAGGTGATTGAGAAGTTGCCTACACCAAAATGCGTAAAGGACATTCGATCCTTCCTAGGCCATGCAGGATTCTATCGAAGATTTATAAAGGATTGCAGCGCCATATCACGCCCCCTCTGCCACTTATTAACTTTAAATGCTGATTTCATATGGACACAAGAGTGTCAAGTTTCATTTGATAAATTAAAGAACTCACTTGTTTTCTCCCCTATTTTGCAGGTTCCAGACTGGAGTATGCCATTTGAAATCATGTGTGATGCAAGTGACTACGCAATGGGGGCAGTGCTTGGGCAAAAGAAAGAGAAAGTTCCTTGTGTGATCTATTATGCCAGTAAAACGTTAAATGAAGCACAAAGGAACTATACTACTACGGAGAAGGAGTTGTTGGCGGTGGTGTTTGCATTGGAGAAATTCAGAAGCTACATATTGGGCTCACCTATTCTCATCTTTACAGATCATTCTGCACTGAAATATCTTTTATCTAAAAAGGATGCTAAACCTAGACTTATACGATGGATTCTCCTTTTGCAGGAATTCAATATTCAGATCAAGGATAAGAAAGGAGTTGAGAACAATGTCGCAGATCACCTTTCCAGATTGACGGTGGGAACAGAGTCGCCTAATTTCCCATTGCGAGATTCCTTCCCAGATGAGCAGGTTTTCGCCATTTCTACCCTACCATGGTATGCAGATATAGCTAATTATTTGGTGACAGGTAGAACCCCTCCACATTGGTCTTCTTTAGATTTCAAACGCTTCAAGCATGAGGTAAAATCGTTCTATTTTGATGATCCTTATCTTTTTAAATACTGTGGAGACCAAATTGTACGGAGATGTGTACCCGACCACGAGTTTGATAGTGTTTTACATTTTTGCCATGATGGGGTATGTGGGGGCACTTTTCAGCTCATAAAACTGTTGCCAAAATTTTACAGAGGGGTGTTTATTGTCCTAGTATGTTTAAAGACGCCTATGCCTATTGTAAATCATGCGTGCGTTGTCAACAGTTGGGGGGAATTACCAAAAGAAACATGATGCCATTGAATCCCATGCTAGAAATAGAATTATTTGATTGTTGGGGTATTGATTTCATGGGGCCTTTTCCACCATCTTTTGGGTATATATTTGTATTGGTTGCCATTGATTATGTTTCTAAATGGGTGGAAGCTATTCCTTGCAGGTCCAATGACGCTTCCATTGTGCTGAAATTTTTGAAAGAGAACATCTTCTCGTGCTTTGGAGTGCCAAAGGCCATTATCAGTGATGGAGGTTCTCATTTCTGCAATAGGCTCTTTGCAAATCTAATGAAGAAATTTGGGGTGACACATAAAGTTTCAACACCTTACCATCCTCAAACAAATGGACAAGCAGAATTGGC
The DNA here is from genome assembly GCA_030789695.1 of Scilla litardierei. Lineage (NCBI taxonomy): Eukaryota > Viridiplantae > Streptophyta > Magnoliopsida > Asparagales > Asparagaceae > Scilla > Scilla litardierei. The sequence continues at coordinate 144,943,963 of CM061133.1, read as the reverse complement.
GAACAAGGAAATAAAGAATATTCTTCAGAAAACAGTGAATCCAACACGCAAAGATTGGAGTCTTCGCTTGCCTGAAGCTCTATGGGCCTACAGGACAGCATACAAGACTATCTTAGGGATGTCACCGTTTCGTTTGGTTTATGGAAAAAATTGCCATCTTCCTGTTGAATTAGAGCATAAATCTTTTTGGGCAATTAAAACACTTAATTTGCTTGATGACTCATCAAATGTTTCTCGTAAATTGCAGATCATGGAGCTTGATGAGATACGACGAGAGGCATATGAAAATGCAAAGCTAGCAAAAGAAAGGATGAAAGCTGTGCACGACAAAATGATCCTACGAAAGGAATTCAAAGTTGGAGACAAGGTTCTGCTGTACAATTCAAGACTCCATATATTTCCAGGAAAGCTGCGCTCAAAATGGACGGGACCATAATTTGTCAAAGAAGTCTTTTCACACGGAGCGGTGGTCTTAGTGAATGAAAAGGATGGCCATGAATTCAAAGTTAACGGACAACGTCTGAAACATTTTCAAGAGCTTTGGGCCAGAGAGGATACCACCATTGATCTCACAGATCCACCTTCGGGTGGTCACTAATCAGGTGTGTTCTTTCCATGATTCCCTCTCCTTAACATTGAGGACAATGCTTATTTTAAGTTGGGGGGAGGGTATAAACTTTTAGTTTTTTTTATGATTTGATTTTTTTTAGTAGTTCCCTTTTCAAAATTTTTTTTTTCCTTTTATAAAAAAGGGGTTGAGTCAAGAATTATCACCAATGCTTATTACACCTAGAAATGAACCTCATATGATGACAATTCTCGAAGTCTATTCACCACTGTTCACATATGATTTATTTTCCTCCACCGCTATTGTTAAATATTTCATGCTCATTCGATATGAATGCTATTACTCATGGTGAATCTCCATTGATATATCTCTATGGTAGGATTAAATGATGACTTAATGAATCTTGAAGTTATGAATTAGCAAGACGTATGCTTTCAATGGAACACATCATCACAAAATGACTGGAGCATTGTTTTTTATCTCATATTCATTGCTATTTGCATGCTTTGTGTGATCTTGGGTGGAAAGTCTACACTGTCTTTTGAAATGATTAGGATAACCCATTCTTGTGAAAGAATAAAGAAAAGGAAGCTATCTTGCCAAGTTATTTATGCACGCACAAAAGAAAGAATGAAATAAGATGAATGAAGAAAAATGAATGAGCGAATAAATGTGTCATTAAAGAAATAACTTGGTTGGCTCGAGTAGTACAGTCTGAGGGGTCCTTCTTGGCCTAATGCCCTATTATCGTCTGATTTGGGAGCCATTGACTAGAACCTCAATCATTTGATGGACCGATCCAAGTTATACATTTTTTCTGTAAATGTTGCTTGATGCGCGTTACGCAGAACCAATAAAATGAGAAAAGAAGAGCAAGAAAAAGTGTGCATCATTAGCAAGGCAAGAGAACTTCCAAAGCTTAAAGAAAGCACAAGATATGGTGTGATTTCCTATGAATGAAATTGACGTGTGTATGTCTCGATGCCAATCTATTTTTGCTTGCTTTGCATGATACATCTATGCTCCAAGTTATATACTTTGATTGAAAGGTGTGAGCCATTGATTTTGCATACCATTCGCTATGAAGTAATGTAAAGTGAAGTTAAGTTGATTTAATGACCATTTTAGAGATACTTGCTTTTCATTGTAAACCCATGAGTACCATTATATAATGAGCATGAAATCTTGGCGTTAGTGTGTGGTCATATTCTTTTGTCTTTGTAGTATGGTGGTGAGTAAATTGAGATCTGATACGGTGATCTAGGTGTATATTTGATATCGTATTTCGCTCTTTTTGCTAGGGACTAGCAAAACGCTAGTTGAGGGGTGTGATTCGGGTTGAATATTGCGTATTTAACCCCCTAATTAGTCCTATGATGTGCCTATATAATACTTAATTGCTCTTTAATATGTGCGTATTTTGTACACCATTATTTATTAGAGAAATCACATTATTTGTGCACAAAACACGAATTATATTGAGTATTTTTGCATTTTTATATTTTTCTTAGCATCGTCTCGATCTCACGATTCCAACGACTATTTATTTGTATTTTTCTGAGATCTGTGCTAATTTCTATGAATTTTTGAATGCAGAATACCAATTAAATGGGGAAATACGCAAATAAATACGAAAATACGGCGCACGAATCTTGACGCATTGCGCGGCATCCATCGGGACAGCCACGTGGCAAGATCTTGACGGTCTCCGCCTTCATCCAACGGCCGTCGTCGCTTCCGCATTCGAATTCGGAGGTGATGACGCGGCTTCGTGTGATCCGTAGGATTATCATCCAACGGCCGAAAGTAAGCTGCTGCCGCGATACGAATGAGAGCGCCGTGGTCATTAGATCTCGATCGAACGGTCTACGAGCGAGGCGCCTAAACTCAAAAAGGCGGGGCTACGTGGCTCTTCGTGGTCCGTTGATGAGCGATCGAACGGGTGCAGATGATGGCGAAGAAGCGGTCGACGTGGGTTGTTTTGGGCGGTAGATGCGTGATCCAACGGCGGAAGAACACCCCGTGTTTTGAATCCAAACTCGCGAGCACGCGAGATCTCGACCGTTCGATCGTTCGATCGAACGGTCCTAGTTCACTCCGAATTGGGTTCGAAGGTTAGAATGTGGATGCGGGCGCAGCACGGTTTTTGAAGTACACGCGTCGCGTCGTGGGGCGATCCCGCATGATCCGACGGTCGTAATTTACGCCGCTCGGTGATGATGGGTTCGGGCGTGAAAACAAAGCGGGTTTCGACCCGTTATACCCCCAAACCCGCAATGCTAATATATAAGCGTATTTTAGGGTTTTGGGGGGTATTCTGGCGTATTTTGGGACTTTTGGAGCGGCTACTGTGCGTATTTCTCCAGGAGAAAATTCTGAAAATTTCCAGAGACTATTCTTCCTATTCTCAGGGAGTTTTGGGTTCTAAAGAGGAGATTTGGTGATAATTTCTTGAACTTATACCCCGTATTTGGTGTATTTCTTTGTATTTTGCTATCTAAACGATGTATTTTGCTATCAAATCTGATTTTTATTGCACCATGCGTGGCTAATCTCTTTGTGCTATGGTTGTGATGTAGTTAGGAGTATGTAGTTGCTAAATCTCATGTCTTTAGCCCTATTATCATGTCAAAATTGCTAGTTTTGTTGATTTCTACAACGTATTTGATGGGTATTTGCTTATTGTCGATATTGTTGATGTGCCCTATGGCTAGGCCCTGATAAGGCTAGCTAATTTGTGTTCTCTAATCTGAACTTATCGCTGCGATTATTGTTTAATGAGATCAACATTGCTAGTAATACGTTTAAGGCTATTTTGACTAGTTTTCATCGATTTATCTTCCGACGCCTTCACACCTTGACCGGGTGAAGCGTTGTGTGATATTGAAAGACGTGAAATTTCAGCGACTATAAACTCCTAATGAACTCACAACCGTAGCATACTTGTCTTATCGAATACCAAACTTTCGTGATACCGTAATACTTTTAGGAACCACTTTCTTTGCTACAAATCCTTACGCTATTCTTCACCTTCACAAAGGTGGTTGTTTTCTTAACCGTATATTTTATTTGATTAGTTGAATTTGTGTTATCTCAGGTCGACTTGTCCCGAGGATTCGACTCTGGACTCTCCAGGTACTACTTGCACGATCTCCTGCGCTTGGGAGTAAAGCTCACATTGTTTTGAGAGAGGCAACCTCCGAGGTTGTCCATTTCTCAAAGTCTTCTTCGGCGGGCTCGACGTATTCCTTCATCGTGGTCCTCCATAGAGATGTACTCTGGAGGAAGGTTTCCATCCGGCATTTCCAGTACCCGTAGTTGGTACCGTTGAAGAATGGAGGCCTCGTAGAGGAATGTCCTTCCATCACCGAAGATGCTCATTCACGGTTCCTGAAGGTGCCATAGTCGGAAGGTGGACGAACGGCCTTATTGTCGTTGGCAGACATAGCAAAGTATCTGGCTCTGATACCAAATGTAATGACCTACAAGCTACTGCACAAGTACTAGAGGGGGGGTGAATAGTACTTTAAAAATAACGAGGAGTATAATTCCTAATTATAGTGCAAATAACTACCAAATCAATTTGCGGAAGCTTAAATTGAAGACAACAACAAAATTAACAATGCTAACAAACGATATTACTGGGTTCGGATCCACCCAAGTCTCCCCGACTTGTTCCCGGTGATCCTACGTCCCAACCACCCGGATCCCCTCCGGATACTTGAGTTAGAAACCCTAACTCAAGATTTCCACTATGAAATACTTGTGAAAAACCTACACAAGTCAAATCATACAAAATGTAATTTGTGACTCCCACAACCCAGGATCACAACCACACTCTCACAACCGAGAGTGAAACTTACAATTCAAATATGAAATGAAATAAGAAACTTCTTACCGACAAAATACATATGCCTTGAATAACGCTTTACGAATTAGGGCAAGGATGATTTTGAGGAAGAAGAAGTGGCACCAAACCCTAGCTCCAAGATGTAGATCAGCGATGGAGAGCTTTGGGGATGTTGGTGACCTAGAATCAAGCACTTGGCTTGGAAGGCTTCACACTCAATGAATCTCTCTTTGGAAGTAAGAGTTAGGAGAGATTATTGAATGGAATGAATGAGCTTTGAATGAGCTTGGAATGATTTCTCTTGATCTCTAAACTTGCAATAATATCAGCCTTGGCAGCAATGAATGCAGCCCAACAAGTATATATAGGTTAGAGGAGAGAGAGAAAGAAATTCGAGTCATTAAATGCTCCAACGGCTCTTTTCTGAACCCAACTAGTCGGTCAAAGAACAACCACCGACCGACTAGTTCATCAACTAGTCGGTCGGTCAATTAACGCATACCGACTAATGAGTGAACAGAGAAAAGATCAAAGCACAGACATAAGGAACTAGTCGGTCCAAGAAGAGTAGCTGACCGACTAGTTTCACAACTAGTCGGTCGGTTACTCAACTGAGACCGACTAACAGATAAACCTGAAGTCTGAGCAGAAATAGACTTAGTCGGTCCAAGAAAAAATGTTGACCGACTAATTCACCAACTAGTCGGTCGCCAAATGAGCTTAGACCGACTAACTCGAAACAGTAAGTTGGGTGAAAAATTGGCATGTACAGTAAAACTAAACTAGTCGGTCCAAGAAGGAAAGTTGACCGACTAGTTCATCAACTAGTCGGTCGATCAATGAACACAGACCGACCAATGGTAAACAGTAGCTTAGGTTCAAATGTGCATGTACAGGGAAAGCTCAACTAGTCGGTCACAGAAGCATCACTGACCGACTAGTTCACAAACTAGTCAGTCGGTGAGTCAACTTAGACCGACTAACTGTAAACAGTAAAGAGCTTGGAAATGACTGAGAAGAACTAGTCGATCCAAGAAGCTTTGCTGACCGACTAGATCACCATCTAGTCGGTCAGTTCTTCTTCTTGAACCAACTAACATGCACAAGAAGTCGCGAATCGAAGCGCGAAGCTTCGGGAAGGATTGTATGGACTTCTACTAAGATCCTAGAGCTAAGATATGAGCGTTATGAAGATTTAAACCGTAAGACCTACTCAAGGCTTAACATTCTACGAAAGAAGCTTAAAGACTATAAATAAAACTAGACGATACCGTCTTCAATAGCTTCAATCGAATCTTCGTGACTTCTAAATTGGTCCAAAAGCTTCAACGAAGCTTTAGGAATACGATCACGTGCTTTGAGAAGTCTTGAGACGTCGTAATTGATATTCATGTGAATTTGGCGACGATCTCCATAACTGCGCTCACAAAGTGTTAGTTCACGTTATATTTATGTTTGTTCATCATCCAAAACCAAATCCGGGGAGTCCAATATCCAACAGTATGGACACTACGAGTTTGTGGTTATGCCCTTCGGTGTAACCAACGCTCCCGCAGTTTTCATGAATCTGATGAACCTGATTTTCTACGAATTTTTAGACAAGTTTGTCGTTATCTTTATTGACGACATTTTGATCTATTCAAAGTCGGAGGAAGAGCATGCCTCGCACTTGAGGACAGTGTGAGAGATTTTGAGGAAGCATCATTTGTATGCTAAGTTTTCGAAGTGCGAGTTTTGGCTGGACAGAGTTGCTTTTCTCGGGCATGTGGTATCTGGAGATGGCATTTCAGTGGATCCCGAGAAGATCAAGGCCATCAGAGAGTGGCCTGTTCTGCAGTCAGCATCTGAGATCCAGAGTTTCCTTGGGCTTGCTGGTTACTATCGACGCTTCATTAAGGACTTTTCTCGTATTGCTGAGCCGATGACCAGGTTGACGCGGAAGGATGTACCTTTTGTTTGGTCGGGTGATTGTGAGAATGCCTTTGGTGTTCTGAGGGAGAGATTGACGACTGCCCCTATTCTTGTTGTGCCTGATCGCAGTAAAGGATTTGAGATCTTTTGTGATGCTTCTGGCAAGGGTCTCGGTTGTGTGTTGCATTAGCACAGGCATGTAGTGGCATATGCTTCGCGTCAGCTCAAGACTCATGAGAAGAATTACCCGACGCTCATGAGAAGAATTACCCGACGCACGACTTGGAGCTGGCTGCTGTTGTGTTTGCGCTCAAGATTTGGAGGCACTTCCTGCTGAGTGAGAAAGTGAAGATCTTCACCGATCACAAAAGCTTGAAGTATATTTTTACTCAGAAGGAGCTCAACATGCGACAGCGTCGATGGTTGGAGCTCATGGCGGATTATGAGATCGATTTGCAGTATCACCCCGACAAGGTGAATGTGGTTCCGGATGCGCTGAGTAGGCTTCCAGCGGTGATAATGTTGACTTCGCAGTGGAGATTGCAGCAGGATTTTTGCGAGTCTGGAGTTGAGATTGTTCTTCCTGGGGAGGCTTCTTCGTTGATGTGTATGCAGATACAGTCGACAATCGTGGACCGGATCAAGGCTGGCCAGGCTGGAGATCCGAAGCTGGTGAAGATTCGGGAGCAGGTGGAAGCCGGTCTGCGGACTGACTTTTTGATTCATGAGGATGGTTCACTGAGGTTTGGAGCTAGGTTGTGTGTGCCAGCTGGGGATATTAGAGAGGAGTTGCTGGTTGAGGCACACAGTTCGCCGTATTCTGTACATCCTGGTGGTACCAAGATGTACAAGGATCTTCGCCTGACCTTTTGGTGGCATGGTATGAAGAAGAGTGTGGCTCGGAGCGTAGCCAAATGTCTGGTTTGCCAGCAGGTAAAGGCAGAGCATCAGCGTACGGCAGGGTTGCTACAACCGCTTCCGATTCCGGAGTGGAAGTTGCAACACATCACTATGAACTTTGTGACTGGACTGCCTCGGAGTCCAAAGCAGGATGACGCGATTTGGGTGATTGTAGATCGATTGACCAAATCCGCGCACTTTATTCCATTCCGAGTAGGACAGTCTACGGAGGCGCTAGCAAGGAGATACATGGAGGTAAATTCTTTACTCTCCGTTTCTATTTCATTTTCCTAGTTTAGATAGTGATGTAACGTGAATCATGCATAAAATCGTACGACTTCATGGAGTCCCCGTGAGTATCGTGTCGGACAGAGACACGAGGTTCACATCTCAGTTCTGGCAGAGTTTACAGAAGAGTTTGGGTACAAGTCTGAGTTTCAGCACGGCGTACCATCCGCAGACAGATGGCCAGTCCGAGAGGACGATTCAGATCTTGGAGGACATACTGAGGGAATGCATGTTGGATTTTAAGGGTTCGTGGGAGGACCATCTACATCTAGTGGAGTTCTCTTACAACAATAGCTTCCAGGCGAGTATTGGCATGGCGCCTTTTGCCGCGCTGTATGGGAGGAAATGTCGTTCGCTTTTGAGTTGGGACGACATTGGTGACCGGGAACTGTTGGGACCTGAGATGATTGTGGAGGCTGTGGATGTTGTCAGGAACATTCGGGAGAGGTTGAGGATTGCTCAGGACCGTTTTAAGCATTGGGCTGATGCTAAACGTCGACCTTTGGAGTTTCAGCCAGGCGACCATGTGTTCCTGAGGATTTCCCCGAATCGTGGTGTGATTCGCTTTGGGAAACGGGGGAAGTTGAGCCCGCGATACATTGGACCGTTTGACATTCTGGAGAGAGTTGGCGAGGTAGCCTATCGCTTGGCCTTGCCGCCATATTTGGAAGGAGTTCACGATGTTTTCCATGTGTCGCAGCTTCGTCGGTACATCAGCGATCCACCTCATGCTGTGGATTTCTCAGAGATCACCGTTCGCCCAGATTTGACGTATGACCAGCAGCCAGTGCTGATTTTGGACAGGCGTCAGAAGTCACTTCGGAACAAGACTGTCGATCTTGTTAGGGTGTTGTGGCGACACGGCTCTCCAGGAGAATCTACTTGGGAGAGAGAAGATGAGATGCGAGAGCGCTATCCACTTTTGTTTCCGGACACGTGAGTGTTGGTAAATTCCGAGGACGGAATTTTTCTTAAGTTAGGGAGGATGTAATGACTGGTTTTCATGTATTTGGATTATCTATATTAAATATATATGTTTGGTGGATTTTCTCCTTATGTGTGATTTTCCGTCTCCGTAGCTTTCGTTTTCGTTCGTTTCGTTGTGATTCTCTAGCTTCTTCCTTAGACCGTTGAGCTTGGAGTAAGTCACACATGACGAGCTTCATATCGCTCATATCTTAGAGTTAGTTTGAGCTTAGGAGCCATAGGAATTCATCCCGGAGCTTCACGCTCCATATCGAGACTTTTCGTGCACGTTAGTTGGTTTAATAAGGAGAACCAACCGACTAGATTCCAATCTCGTCGGTCGGGAACTCTTCTGGAACCGACTAGTTCTTTAAATCAATCATTCAGGAGTTACTGTTTCCTCTTAATCGGTCTAAGAACAACCACCGACCGACTAGATGTGAAACTAGTCGGTCAGAACTTGCTCTCAGACCGACTATTTCTTTCAGTAAATTTCACCTAAGTTACCGTTTATCGTTAGTCGGTCAATGAACACTCACCGACCGACTAGGTTGCAAACTAGTCGGTCGACGGGCCTTCACAGACCGACTAATTCATTCCCAGATTTATTCTTTCTTTCGCTGTTTGTTTTTAGTCGGTCTCAGTTGAACGACCGACCGACTAGTTCCCAAACTAGTCGGTCAACCGCCCTTCATAGACCGACTAATTGACCCCGAAACCCTAGGGTTCCCAGCCGCCGCCAGCTTTTTCTATTTAAACCCACCGACTTCTTTCATTCTTCCTTCATTCTTCTTGATCACTCCTTATTTTACACTTTTTCCCGCATGTTTGCATGCCATTTTGATCGCTCAAATCATGTTTTTCACGATATATCGACGATATTGCGATGCTTTTCACGATTTGTTGTTTTTGTCGTATTTCAGGTGATTTGGAGCGATTTGGAGTGATCTCGAGATACGCCTACCCCAGAGTGTCACCGATGACCTCCCCGAGGGGTATTTTGTGATTGGAGAGGAGCGGAAGAAGAAAGAACGTCGCACGAGCGACGAGGAGGCCAAAACAAGCTGTTTGGGCATTTTTGGTGTCTCACTCGGCCGAGTGAAGGAGTCACTCGGCCGACCAGCGAGACACCGCTCGGCCGACCGGATCGGACACGTTTTATGTGTGCATTCGGCCGAACGTTGGAAGCCACATCGGCTGAGTGACGAGACCCCGTCCGCCCGAGTGGCACTCAGACGAAGCCCACCAAAAAGTGTCAACTTACTGTTTTTCGTCTGCCTGAGCTTCAGAAGACCCACTCGGCCGAGTGGATAATGCCGACCGCCCGAGTACATAGAAGCCATCGGCCGAGTGACGACAACTCACTCGGCCGAGCGACCCCCGAAGTGAAGACCCCCGAAGACCCAGACTTACTGGAAATTCTCAGGGTTTGTCACTCGGCCGAGCGACTTTTGTCACTCGACCGAGTGCGACGCGCTGCCTGTAGCGAAAATTTCGATTTTCAGGCTGCGCAGGGGCATTTTGGTCACAGTTTTTTGGACGATTTTGGGGGGTATTTAACCCCTGTTTTTACCCTAGGTTAGAGAGCTTTTCTCTTTACTTTTTGCAGTTTTTTAGATTAAACTTTTTGGCTTTAGATTTTTGTGATTGGAGAGGAGAGGAAAGTTGATTTTTGTTGGATTCTTGGAGAACTCTATTGGTTTGCCTCTCTCTCCTCTAAAAATACTATTTTTATTGTTTATGTGAATATTGTGATGAATTCTCTTGTTAATTCCATTGATTATTTTTGTATTTGTGCTATGAATTGTGAGTAGTCTATACGTCTTGGGGCGTGGGGATGAACCCTACGAGCCCAATTTCTAATTTGTGATGAATTGGTAGAAATTTTGCTAGAATTGCTATTAGGGTTAGTTTGGGATCGATTTACTACGGATAGCTAGGTATTCATATCGATAGGGATTTGCAAGAGATTGGATCCCAATTCGATAGGAAACCCTAGAAATCCGAATTGGGTTGGAATCGAGTTTCCGTAGTATCGGTTTGCAAGAGATTGGACCGATACTAGGGTTTCCGGTTGCAATTCCGTGCCGATACCCGTTTGCAAGAGATTGGACGGGTAGGAACTATCCCAACCTAGGTCGTGGCCCGAGTTTGCATGAGAGTGGGCTCGGGGCGCGATTGAACGATGATGTTGATCCTAATGCTAGCTTGCCTAGGCTAGGGTTTGCAAGAGATTGGACCCAAACCTAGGATAGCTATAGACCGGCAACAGCGCGAGAGCGTGAGCTAGGTTTTACATTCAGTTGCAACTAGTTCATCCGAGGTTCTACCCTAGCAATTTTGATACCAATGAACCACATTGACGAAATACGGTGAGTAGCGGGGATTCCCCATTCCCTAGGCGTCTTTATTTGATTTGATATCTTCGTACTTTGTCTGACGATTGTGACAGGATCGCCAAAGGCAAATTCTCTCTTTTCTGTTCTTAATAGCCAGGTTGTTCGGAGCGAGCACTTTCATTCGTCCTCCATGTGTTCGATAACCCGCTCGCCGCTACACCGTGCGCTTGCAGTAAAACTACACGGTCGTACTTTTGGGTTACATTCCGTAGCGATCAAGTTTTTGGCGCCGTTGCCGGGGAGGCGATTGTGTTTGATCTTACCACCCTAGCTATTTCTTTCTTTTTGTTTTTATTTCATTATTTTTTATCTAACCCTTCCATTGTGCTAATCACTTCTTTGAAACTTTGTTTTCCCGTGCATGAACACGAGATCAACGGCGGACCCTGAAGCTATATTATTTGATCCCGAGATTGAGCGTACTGCGCGGAGAATCAGAGCGGAGAGAAGACAAGATCCGGAAGGGATGTTTATGACCAACCCGGAAACTGCGGAACAATTAGCGGCAAGAATGGCGAGGATTATTTCTATTCGAGATAGGCTTCGGCCTAAGACCTCTTCTACGACCTCATCCATTACCATGCTGGAGTTGGCGACTGACAAGAATTTTGAGCTGAAGACTGGACTAGTGGTTCTGATGCAGCAGGATCCATTTCACGGGAATGCCCATGAAAATCCCCACTACCACATCCAGTTATTTTGTCGAAGTGCGCCACATTTCAGATGACGGGGGTCTCCATCGATGCCATCAGACTGCGCCTCTTCCCCTTCACATTAAAGGACAAAGCACTTTATTGGTTGAGGACGCAAGCTGAGGGAGTCTTTACCACATGGGACGAGTTGGCGAGTGCGTTCATTGACAAGTTCTATCCGCCCTCCAAGAAGGTAAAGATTCGGAGTGCTCTTATGTCCTTCAAGCAAGGACCCCAAGAGACACTTTACGAGGCTTGGGAGCGTTTCAAAGACCTGCAGCATCAATGCCCTCACCATAGCATTGAAGATTAGGAGCTAGTTCATAGCTTCTACAATGGTCTCCAACCGGGGACCAAGCAAATTATTGATGCAGCGGCAAATGGTGCTATCCTATCCAAGACTCCCGATGAAGCTACGGCCCTAATTGAGGAGATGGCCTCAAACAATCAACAATGGGGCGACGAGCGAGGACACTCTACGTCCTCCTTGAAGCCATCTAGCATCTATGAGGCGAAGGCCGTAGCGGAGCTGACAAGCAAGTTTGATTCTCTCCACAAGGTAGTGGAGAGACTGGAGAAGTATATCACGGAGCCCCAAGGAACCCCTTCCACATCCGCACCAACGAATCAAATGTGTAATTGGCAAGACCAATCTCAAGCTATGTATTTGGGAGGAGAGCAAGGAGAGGGATCCTTGGAGCAAGTTCAATATGTCGTGGGGAACCAAGGATATTGGGCCAACCCGGCCACAAGAAACCATCCCGGTTTATCTTATGCCAACAATGAAAGAGCTTTGAACCCACCGCAACAACCACCGCAACAAGCTCGACCACCACCACCACCACCCCAACAACACTATCCACCGAGGGGGCCTCCACAACAAAATTTCCCACCGAAGCAACAAGTTCCACCCTATAGGCCGCCCGGATACAATCAAGGGTGGAGAAATCAAAACCCTCCACAAGCTCAACAACGATCCGACTTCGAAGCTAGAGTGGAGGAGTTTATGGTCGAGCAAAAGAAGGTCAATGCTTCCTTAAAGGCGGGCCAAGACTCCCTTGCAACCGTTGTACCTCAAATCTCGGAGCAATTGGCGTTGCTCAATCGGAATACTCAACAATTGCCGGCTCAACCCGAGCAAAACCCACGGGGCAACACCGGCCACATCAATGCCGTGGTTGCCGTTACAACTAGAGGCGGGAAGGATACCACCCCCGCCATGATTCCTACCGAGGAGCCCGTGGAGGAGAATGTAGAGCCAATTGAGCCGGTAGTTGAAGTTGAGAGGGAGAAAGAGCCGCAAGAAAAGGAGAAATCTAGGGCGGAGCAATTGACTGAAGAGAGGCGCTTTATGCCACCGGTCCCATTCCCCCAGAGGCTTGCTAGAGCAAAAATGGAGAAAAGGCTAGCAAAGTTTCTCGAGTATCTGAGAGGGGTCAGCCTCAACATTCCCTTCCTCGACGCCATCGTGGAAATCCCCACATACGCTAAATTTTTAAAGGATTTGATTTCGGGGAGAAAGAGGAAGGAGAAAATTATGCTCGCCGAGGAGGGCTCTTGGTTCACCAAGAGAGAGAAGGAGCCGGCTAAATTCAAAGACCCGGGGAGTTTTCGAATTCCTTGCACCTTGGGCGGCGTCCCTCTACAAAAGGCGTTGGTGGATTTAGGGGCTAGTGTTAGCCTCATGCCCCTCTCTATGTTCCTAAGGCTAAATACCGACACGAAATTGAAGCCTACCGACATACAGATACAACTAGCCGATGGACGGATCACAAGGCCGGTAGGGATCGCAAAGGACATCCCGCTACAAGTTCCGGGGGGCATATGTTTGCCATGTGACTTCGTTATCATGGATGTTAAGGAGGAGGGCGACACGTCGCTAATACTTGGACTCCCATTCCTCGCCACCGCCGGTGTCATTGTCGACGTACGAGAAGGTACCCTAACATTGAACGTCGGCAACATCGAGGTGGAGCTTCATATTCCTAAGGCAATGAAACACATGCCTTACCACGAGGAGCTGGACTATATGGACCTCCTTGACGAGGTTATTGAGGAGGCGATCCCCCATTCGATCGGCGCTCTATTCAATGAAGATTTTGAGGAAGGCCCGGACTTGGACCAAGAGGAGAAGATAAATGATTCCCCCGACCCCTCCACCGAAGATGATGAAGGCGACGCTGATGTCGCAAGGATTCGAGAGCTCTGCAAGCTCTCGAAGATGAAGTCTCCGAAGAAAGCTCCGCCGGTACGGAAACCGGTGTCACCGGTGAAACCGAGGACCGGAGCAAGCGCTAGCTTGGGGGAGCCACCCCCCAACACTTTTCGAGACGAGAGACCACCGAGGGAGAACACGCCGCCGCAACTTCCGAATCCAAGCGTTCTCCCCGGAAAATTTGACCGGTGCATCTCATATGCACCAAACATCCCGCATTAATTGAAAATCAAAGGGGGTCGAGCTCACGACCTTAAACGAGCGCTTGTCGGGAGGCAACCCGACGGTTATAGCTTTATTTTTACTTTTCTTTTATTTTTGCTTTAGAAGTTTTTAGTGTTTTGAGTCGTTCGCCCAAAAATTTTGTGATAACGGGTCCCATTTTTCTTGACAGGAGAGGAGAACGAGGTACCCATCATTAGGAGGATGAACAATGCGACGAGGAGCGCCCCAGGAAGGCGCTCGATGCTTAGGAGGAAGATGAAATCGACTGGAGGAAGAAAAACAGAGTTTAGAGCCCAAACGAAGACAAACAGCAGAAAACAAAGCTCACTCGGCCGAGCATACTAGTCACTCGGCCGAGCACACAAGTTCGTCCGCCCGAGCGGCTCACGAACGAGGGAAGTCTGTTGTACCCAACTCTCTGTTTATTTTCCTGATTTCAGTATAACTGCTACTCGGCCGAGTATATATATTCACTCGACCGAGTAAAACTGATACGCTCCTAGGGCGAGTCTTACCGAGTAGCTTGAGCCACCCGGCCGAATGGACTTACTCCACTCGGCCGAGGATGGCAAGGCCACTCGGCCGAAGCGTAGCGGGGAGGAATTTTTCCTTTACGTTCACTCGGCCGAGCGACACAGTCACTCGGCCGAGTCGTAACTTTTACTATAAAAAGGGGCGGGGGTCGGGCGCGTTTTTCGAAACGAACGAAATCGCTCGCGCCCGACCTTTCGAATCCCCAGCGCCCGATTTCCCCCTTGCTCGCCCGAACGCTCGCCCCGCGCCGGCGCTCGGCCACCCAACTCCGGCCGACCGCCGCCGCCCCTCGCCCGAGTCGCCGCCGGCGGCCACGCCTCCGGCCACCTCCGGTAACGCCCAAAATCGCCCTATTTCTCCTCTTTTGTGTATTTTTCGACGATCCATGTGTTAAACGAACCCCAAACCCAAATTAATTTCAATTTCTATCTATTATACCCCTAACGCTCCATACGTTTTGAATATTACTCGCTGATATCTCCGTTTCATGCGCAGGTTATATTTGGGAGCTTAGGGGAGCCCAGGGGAGCTTCCAGGGACTGTTTTGGGCTACGTGGAGGCGTCGTCTTCGCACGCTTCCATAGCTTTGCTCTCGCGGCGTGTCGTGGTATATTCTTTCCTTTATTTTACGCACGCCGCATTTTTATTGGTTTTGGTGAGCGCTCGGGGCCCATATGCCGCCCCAGACACGGCCGCGGTCGAGGAGAGCTTCCGCCAAGCGGAAGCGGTCGGATGATGCCGACCCCTCCCACGAGGTGGAGGACTCTCCTCCGCCATCTCCACCACACTCCGTTCACCCAGCACAGCCGGCAGGCCCCGCACACCCCGCACAGCCTGCACAGCCACTCCCTGCCGCCCCACGGTCACCACCTCTGGCTCCACTTATCGGGCCGATGGGGATTACGTTCCGGAACGACGCACACCGCGTCGCTTTCGAGCGCATTTCCCAGCGCTCGATCGTACCCTCTAGGTTCGCACACCCTACAGACCTAGGACGCCTGGGGGTACTCGAGGGGATGCTCACGTTGTACGACAACGTGGGCTGGCGAGATTTCTTCCAGGTGTCGGCGGACACGTTTATCCGTCCGACACTTGAGGTGCTTAGTTCGATCGCCCGGACCGACGAGGGATGCTCGTTTCGGTTCATGGACCGAGAGTGCCAGGTCACTCTCAGTATGATGAGAGCTTTCTTCTCGTGGCCCGATGTCCCCAGGGCCGACCGTGGTTACGCCCCCACCCATATCCCCCAACCTTCCTTCGATGCCGGCGCCTTTTGGGCCCGGATTACGGGTCTTCACGCTGCCTTTGACCCTAGTAGGGCCAAGGCCTCGGCCATTGTCCATCCCTGCCTCCGTATAGCTCAGCGCCTTATGGCAACTACCTTTTTGGCGAGATATGAGCCGGGTACGATGTCCACGCCGGAGCTTTATATGCTCTACGTGATGACACGACCCAGAGCTCTATCTAGGGAGGGCGATGAGTTGGTCCCCGTCGTCGTGATTGATGCCGCGGCCTGGTTTTTGGACCGCATCATCGTATCGGTGGGCGCTCGCTCACCGATATGCTGCAGCGGCCTGATCACCCTGCTCGCCCTTATGACCGGCGAGGACTTTCCAGATGACCTGCGACGAGCATCAGGCCCCACTTCACTGTCCATAGATGTCATGGCCCGGATGAAGATGCTTCGTCCGCACGATGAGCGACACTGGGTCTGGCTGCACGGTCTCTACGGTGCCGATTACATGATTCTTCCGAGCCCAGCTCGGACTCAGATTGCACCGGCCCAGGTGGACTGGCTCCCGGCGATGGATCTTCTGATCCCAGCCGCATACGTGCTCGAGGCCGAGGAGGCCGAGCAGGCCCACACTGCCCACGCTGCCCCTGCAGACCCTGTTGCACCTGCTGAGCACGCTGCCCCTGTTGACCCCGTGGCCCCTCAGCCTATCCCTGATATTTCTGCTGCTCCCGACACCTCTGTCCACACTTCTGTCGGTGTCGGGAGTACCCTCGCTGAGCCCACCTCCACTACCCCCACGCCCACCACCACTGGCCCTCTGTCCGCCGAGCCCGTTTCCTCTGCCCCACCTGAGCGCCCCCCGACTATAGTTGAGTGCGGAGAGCCCTCTTTTGCCACCGCCGTAGAGACCGTGGTCTCCACCTCTGTCTCCACCGCTGATGTATTTTCTGAGAGTGTCGTGGCGTCTGTCCACACGTCTGTGTCACCGACCTCTCTGGCCGCCTCGTTGCCACTTTTGTATTCCTCTTTCGTTGCTGTTGCCTCCACTTCTTACCGTCCTGCCCAGCCTCGCACTGAGGCCAGGCCCCCACTTGCGAGCGCAGCACCTTTCGTTCACTTACCTGCTGAGCCCATCACCTACGCCACCAGAGTACGCCAGCCCCGACCTGCACAACACAGACCGGTGCGTCCCTCTGCACCACCTCCCCCCGACACTGTACTTCAGAGCATTCGTGCTCTCGAGGGGGAGGTGAGTAGCCTCAGAGGTGACCTTAGGACCCTGTCCGCCCCCGTCACCGCGATGGCTGGCCGCTTCGACCTGCTCCCGCACATTCACTACTGCCTTACCCAGGTCCTAGAGCGGCTCCCTCGCGTACCCACACCCACCCAACAGGTCCCCACCCCCACTCCTACACACACCCAGCCTGCTTCCACTTCCACACCCACACCCGCTCAACAGCCTGTTCCACCCCCACCACCTCCTCCGCCTCAGGACGGAGACGGCGCAGCCCCACCCTCTTAGGCACCCTTGATGCCATCGATTCTTTTTGCCGTTGTGCTGCCCGTCTCTGCTGGGTCCTGATGCATTTTGCCCACCCACCCCTCCCCTCACTATTTTTGGATACACATCTTCTTCATATATCTTTATATATCTTTTTTGGGAGAGAGTGAGAGTTTTTGGTGTCACACCTTTATATTTGTATCACTCCTATATCTGCATGCATCATGTCCACATCATATTTTTCGTTTCATTATTTTCTTTTATTTTTCCTCATGCATGCATCCTCACCTACCCCTCACATTACTTGTCTCTCGGTATGCCACACTTCGCACATTGAGGACACTGTGCCATTTAGCTTGGGGGAGTGAGTTCTCACGTTCTTTCGATTTACCACCTTTATTTTTAGTTTTTTCACGCCATTTTCCGCTTTTGCACTCATTTTCATCATTTTTCTTTTATTTTACCATGCATCACGTTTTTCTTATTTCTCTGTGTGCTGCATTGTAAATAGTTTTATTTTCTCCTTTATCTTTATTTCTTTTTTCATCTCATGCTAGAGATGACTTTTTTGTGATGATGATGACGTGGAGTTAGCTTCCTCTATATGCATGCTTTATTTATCATGTCTTAGATTTTATTTCTGATATCATATGCTATGATTTGCCTTGCATTTAGAGATAGTAACCCACACTTTTTCCACATGAAAATGGATGAAATTTTATTATTAGCTGAGTCTGAATATTCATATGTATGCTATCGCAGAAAACACACCAAGATTCACGCATTGAATGCTTATATCTGGAGTGTCGTTTTCTTTTCCTATATCACTTCTATATGCATGATTTGTACATTTCACTTCAGGATGATTGAATGATGTTAGCTATGATAAATCTGGATTAGTTCAGCTTTTTTGTGATTGAAACTGAGTAGATTAGATTACCCTGCTGAAGTTGTCGTGCACGTCCTATAGAGTGAACTGAGAGAGATATTATTTCTTTCTCCACATATCTTGAACATCATTTCTCTATTTTAAAATCATTGGTGAATCTCCCCTTAGCGATTCTAATTATGTGGCGTTTCCCCCGCTATTAATTCCTAGCTCCAAATTTCCCAAAACCAAAGAAAGAAAAAGAAAAACTCTTGTATATCCTTATTTCTCTTTGAGTTGGGATCATTGTGTATATATGCTATTTGAAAAAAAAGAAAAGAGAAAAAGAAAAAGAAAAGAAAAGAGGAAAGAACCTCAATAAAAGATCTCATCTCATGTTCTCTCTTTCTTATCTCTTTTTGTTTTTATTTTCATTACTTTTGGAGCTTCATAAAAAATGGGGATGTAAATATTGTTTTTTATGCCACCACGCTTATAGATAAGCTTGGGGGAGAGAATCCATTGATGTGTGAGAGAGTGACTACTTGACGTTGCACGAAACCTAGGCTAAGTAATATTCTATACTCGGTGAGATTATTTTTAGCTTTACGAAGTCCAGAAATCTATGCCTAGCACTCATTTCATGAAATCCATGCTTATCTATTCTTTCTATTCTATTGCGTGATATTCTTATACTCCTCTTAGAAAGCATTCAATTGAAAAGTGTGTGATCTGCGATATTGTATACCGCTTTAAATGATTCAGACGATGTTAATTCTAAAATTATTCCGGTTTTCATGTTATATCATTATTCTTGGGTTTTCTATTTCTATTTGCACCATTATACTATGATATCGAAATAAAATTCTTTGACATGTGTTTTACATTCGGTGCATGCTATATGAGTAAGCAAAACCCACGTCCTGAGAAAATGATCTAGCAGCTTCCCTCTTCGCTTTCTTCTTTCTTCTTTGTTTTTATTTCGTTTCTCGTTTTTTCGTCGTTCTTCGTTTTTCGTTTTTCGTCGTTTTCGTTTTCCGAATCCACCGGGTTCGCCTTTTACTTATCTTCCTCGAGGACGAGTAAGAGGTAAGCTTGGGGGATTTTGATCACTCCTTATTTTACACTTTTTTCCCGCATGTTTGCATACCATTTAGATCGCTCAAATCATGTTTTCACGATATATCGACGATATTGCGATGCTTTTCACGATTTGTTGTTTTTGTCGTATTTCAGGTGATTTGGAGCGATTTGGAGTGATCTTGAGATACGCCTACCCCAGAGTGTCACCGATGACCTCCCCGAGGGGTATTTTGTGATTGGAGAGGAGCGGAAGAAGAAAGAACGTCGCAGGAGCGACGAGGAGGCCAAAACAAGCTGTTTGGGCATTTTTGGTGTCTCACTCGGCTGAGTGAAGGAGTCACTCGGCCGACCAGCGAGACACCGCTCGGCCGACCGGATCGGACACGTTTTATGTGTGCATTCGGCCGAGCGTTGGAAGCCACATCGGCCGAGTGACGAGACCCCGTCCGCCCGAGTGGCACTCAGACGAAGCCCACCAAAAAGTGCCAACTTACTGTTTTTCGTCTGCCTGAGCTTCAGAAGACCCACTCGGCCGAGTGGATAATGCCGACCGCCCGAGTACATAGAAGCCATCGGCCGAGTGACGACAACTCACTCGACCGAGCGACCCCCGAAGTGAAGACCCCCGAAGACCCAGACTTACTAGAAATTCTCAGGGTTTGTCACTCGGCCGAGCGACTTTTGTCACTCGGCCAAGTGCGACGCGCTGCCTGTAGCGAAAATTTCGATTTTCAGGCTGCGCAGGGGCATTTTGGTCACAGTTTTTGGACGATTTTGGGGGGTATTTAACCCCTGTTTTTACCCTAGGTTAGAGAGCTTTTCTCTTTACTTTTTGCAGTTTTTTAGATTAAACTTTTTGGCTTTAGATTTTTGTGATTGGAGAGGAGAGGAAAGTTGATTTTTGTTGGATTCTTGGAGAACTCTATTGGGTTGCCTCTCTCTCCTCTAAAAATACTATTTTTATTGTTTATTTGAATATTGTGATGAATTCTCTTGTTAATTCCATTGATTATTTTTGTATTTGTGCTATGAATTGTGAGTAGTCTATACGTCTTGTGGCGTGGGGATGAACCCTACGAGCCCAATTTCTAATTTGTGATGAATTGGTAGAAATTTTGCTAGAATTGCTATTAGGGTTAGTTTGGGATCGATTTACTACGGATAGCTAGGTATTCATATCGATAGGGATTTGCAAGAGATTGGATCCCAATTCGATAGGAAACCCTAGAAATCCGAATTGGGTTGGAATCGAGTTTCCGTAGTATCGGTTTGCAAGAGATTGGACCGATACTAGGGTTTCCGGTTGCAATTCCGTGCCGATACCCGTTTGCAAGAGATTGGACGGGTAGGAACTATCCCAACCTAGGTCGTGGCCCGAGTTTGCATGAGAGTGGGATCGGGGCGCGATTGAACGATGATGTTGATCCTAATGCTAGCTTGCCTAGGCTAGGGTTTGCAAGAGATTGGACCCAAACCTAGGATAGCTATAGACCGGCAACAGCGCGAGAGCGTGAGCTAGGTTTTACATTCAGTTGCAACTAGTTCATCCGAGGTTCTACCCTAGCAATTTTGATACCAATGAACCACATTGATGAAATACGGTGAGTAGTGGGGATTCCCCATTCCCTGGGCGTCTTTATTTGATTTGATATCTTCGTACTTTGTCTGACGATTGTGACAGGATCGCCAAAGGCAAATTCTCTCTTTTCTGTTCTTAATAGCCAGGTTGTTCGGAGCAAGCACTTTCATTCGTTCTCCCTGTGTTCGATAACCCGCTCGCCGCTACACCGTGCACTTGCGGTAAAACTACACGGTCGCACTTTTGGGTTACATTCCGGAGCGATCACTTCTGAGCCGTTTTCTCTCCCAAATCATCCTCCAACATTTCCCCAAGCCATTCCTTCTTCCTTTGGAGTTTCCCTCTCGCCATTAGCACCGGCCACCCTCCTTGGGCCGTCGACAAACTCCCAAAACCCCCCAAATCCCATTTTCTCCAGATTTTCTCGCCATTTCCAGATCTGAGCCCTAGATCTCTGGATCGTTTTTCCGTTGTCGTGCTTGCTCGGCATCGTTCTTCCGCTACGATACGGTTAGTGAATCGATCCTTTAATATCCTCATAACCCATCTTGTGATTTTGTTAAACCCTAATAAAAATGGATGTTAGACTTCGTAGATTCGATTATAAAACCGGATTGGATATTGTTCTAATATTGTTTTGCCATGGCAGCGATCCTATCTCCGTAGTTTAACATTTTGTGACGTGCCTCGTTGATCGTCATCCTTTGTGCCAGGCAAGTGAAACTTGCTACTTAGGGTTTTAGGCCATGCCTTAGGCCATTTGCTTGTTGTAGGCGGGAAAGAGACTAGGCGACGAAATGATACTCGCCTAGGCGCCAAATTTTAGGACCTAGCTTGACAACGAAGCTAGATCCGACTCCTTTAATTATTTGCACTTGTTGTCATCCATGCATCTTATCTGTCATGTTTAAATTCAATTAACGGTACGCGAAATTACTTGTACATGCCATGCTATTCATGTTGAGTGTTGCATTCGTAGCACACGCTACAATACTTGTTCTACTTGATCCGGCTAGGCTCCTGCTTTTAGCGGGCACAATCCTATGCCAAATACACTTCCTGGCTCGTGATCCAGAAGCGGGCCACTTGTGTTGGTCAAAAGCCAATGCCCGATACACGCGGAGGGGTAGGGATAAGCGATCACCTGAGTTTACGAGTTGGCCCGATCAGCCACTCTAGCCAGAAGACGTAATCTCTGTGCACGATGTGTTTACTTGGCGTGATCTACTTGACTTGTACGTGTCCGTGTTTATACTTGCAAAAATTGTCATCCATGCCATTCATGCTACTTGTTACTTCCATACTATACTTTCCATACTATGCATCATACTATAACTGCTAGGTTGTTAGTTTACTTTCCCTTCAGTTTCCTTGCCCAAGTCTTTTAGACTTGCTGACATGTGCCCTCTACTCTTTTGGGTGACACATGTTAGATCCTGAGTCTGAGGTTGCTGCTGAGGACGTGGTGTTCGCTGACGCTGAGTCAGAGTCCGCGTTCGTCGAGGAGTTTGAGGACACGGGAGATCAGTCGTAGAGACTGTTTGTGTTGTTGTTTAGACTGCTTAGTTGTCGGTGCGTAGCACCAATACCTTGTTTTGTGTTGGCTTTTGTTGGCCATGTTTTGGGCCTAGACTCTTCCTTTTAGCCTGGTGGCTTTTCTGTGTTGTTGGATATTATTGTGGACAAATTCTGAGATTGGTTATCTTATATCAGTCTCCTTTATTATTATTTTTGTTCCGTTCGCCTTTACGGGGACCTGCATATATATTCAGTTTTGACGCTTATCAGGCGTGCAGCTTCACGGATCCACATCTGAGCGGACCTTCTCACGTCTCACCTCCATTTTAGGGAAGCGGGGCGTGACAATCGAGACGACCTTTTATCAAATAAGGATGAAAGGGGGGAAAAGGTAAGAACATTGAGAGATCATAGACATCAGAGAGAGGAGAGGCTCGAGAGGGCAAGATGACCATTGGAGGGAAAGGGATAGCCGAAGAGGGAGAGAGAACTAAGAACAGTGGCGCCGATTGGAGAGCTAGGGTTAGAGTTTCTCTCAACAAAGATGTGTATGAAGGTGACACCTTGCCAAAAATAGAAAGAAATTGAGAGAGAGAAAGAGATATATGTTATAAACTCCAAGATGGAAACCAATCTAAGATTAGGAGTAGCCATGGCATAAGCCATGGCTCTCTATATATTCATTCTCATATTGGATGTTTAGGAGTCCAAGGGACTCCCCACTACAATTAGTGGGGAGTAATGGTGAGATGATGAGGGGAGGGAGGCCAAAGGCCTCCCTCAACTCACAACACTTCCTGTCACCTCTCCATTACCTTGGGTTAAGCATATGAATACTTCAGGATTCAGGATGCTAATGGGGTGGATACTTCTAGATCCAGAGCCACTGTGGTTGCCTCGTTAAAATCTTAGCTGTGGAAAACTCAGTGGGAAAAACTAGCAGCTTAAGGAAAAAAATACAACTATCGAGTGACTCCCCCTGATCTGTACAAGCTTCAGGCTTGCAGATTTCCTATGTATCTATACAATCATCTCCTATTCGTCTATACATCCATCATGTTTTGAAAGTAAATACAATCATCACTCATCTATACAAGTTTCACTCATCTAGCGGCTATTGGAAAGCAGTGGCGCTCTGGAGTGGAACGCTCTTCGAAGTTGGTAGATGACTCCACTAATGTATTCTTTGAATCAGTCTTCACTGTGTCTGCAAAGTACTGCTGGACCTGGCTGAGCGTTTTCAAGACTTGCTTCTTGGATGATGAGCTTCTCAGAAGATGTAGACGTTGGAGGATGATGTGTAGATCTTTAGGAGGTGGCCGGCCTTTTATGTTTTAGTCATCGCGATGATCTTTAAACAAGCATATGCATATATTCATTGATCCTTGGAAGTTGCCCAAAAGCAGCTTATCCTTGGTCTAGTGGTTATCTCCAGGACAGCATTGTTTCTAGCTAACAGCTGTACTGCAGACGTTCTATCAAAGACACGTGCAGTTGGCCAGATAAAGAAGTGTAACAAGTACACTAGAGCTAGGCTCTTCGGGACCTAGGATGTCCTCTCTCTCTTCCAGCTACTGGAAGGTGTCATAAATAAACATCCATTTTTAATAGATTGCAAATGGACATCATTCTTGATAAACTTCAGGTGTATGAAGAATATTAAAGGGTTCTACCATGAAGGTATTTAATCTGCAAGCTAAGACAATACCTTGTTATACCTAGGTAATTCATTTCCAAGTTATGCTTAAGGCTATCAGATATCTCAATAGTGTCTGCAGGAGATCCTATTAGATTTAAGTCGACCACATATACAGTGGCTATCACAAATCATGTATACGGACAGAATATTGCTTAAGATCATCTAATGAACTTTGAAGCCTTTATGGAGAAGACGTTTCTATGTCTTCTTTCATCTCTGGGGTAGAGTATACCCTTCTGGAAGTTTTATATAGATCTCTATATCTATATTACCGTATAGATATGCAGTCACAACGTCTATGAGCTGCATTTATTGGCTTTTTCAGAGACGTTTAGGCTTAGTAGGAAAATGATCACATTTCCTTCATTTCAATTTCTTATGAAATCCAACTTATATTCTACAGGTTTTACACATTCAGGTGTATGGACTACTGGTCCAAAGACTTTGCTTTTCAAGAGTGAGTCCAGCTCTACTCTTATTGCCACATCCCACTTTGGCCAATCTATGCGTTTACGCTATAGAAAAGTGGATTGACGACATCGTTGTATTCAGCGACATGAACGGCAATAATGAAAGCAAAACCGTCGTCGAAGACTGTGCTATATCTGTCCAGTACCTCTCCAGTACGTACGTAATCTAATGATTTTTCTCCTGTTGTTTCCTCTGCAGGGGAAATTAGGAGGGGAGTGGTTGCTGGTCTGAGCTCAGCATCCTGTGGAGGGATTATTTTAATATATCCAGGAATCTTCCTCTTTCGAGGAACTTTATATTTTGAACCTGGCGGGAGTCCTCTTTTCAATTGAGGTACAGCCAATTTTGCTGCCGGTGGATTGCATCCATCTTTGGGATGTCAATCCTAGCTGGCATGTTGGCAGCAGAGACGTGTGAATGAACAATCTTCTGGTTGTCCGTAAATTTATCCAGTAATTGATGAACTTTAATCTGAATGTGAAGGATCTTCTGGATCTCATCTTCACACAGAAAAAGTATTCGGATCATAACGAGAATAGGACTTTTGTGTCCCATGATATGGTCTCAGAAGCTTAAGGCTTCTTTAGACTGCATGCCCATTTGAATGAGACTTTGCTCATTAAATTTACAGTTATCAAGACTTGCTGGTAAACCATAAGCAAGCGGCATCAGCAATAAGATATGGCCACAAGAGGGCCGTATCGTGATAAGCGATGCGGAATGCAGTATGTTGATCCATAAACATCAACATGCAACTGGGATTTAACAAGGGACGTGAAATCCACTGGAGTCTCTTATCAGAGACTCTGATAACCCATTCTGAGTATGAACATGCTACATGATGTTCAATTTCAATGCCAGTTGCTTGGCAGTAGTCTTGAAAGACATGTATAGTGAATTCATCCACATTATCAGCTTTTGAGAAAGCTAGGTTGCAGGTAGACAAAAAGGCACATATAAGACCATCTAGTAGATGCATCTATCAGTACAATGAAGTACCGAAATGGGCCACTTGCGGGATGAAGAGGCTCGCAAAGGTCACCATATATTCTCTCAATGAAGCCAGGAGAGTCTAATCCCACTTTCGGGTGGGAAGGTCTCTCTAAAGTTTTCCCTTATGATAGGGGGGACAAGGAAACTCAACCATTCGAAGAATCTTCAGGTTCTCCAAGGGATTCATTTGATGATGCGTCCATCATCGTTGATCCAGGATGACCAAGTCTGTTGTGCCAGAGTTGAAAAGTCTAGCAATGAAAGGCACTTCTGATGCTCAGTCAAGTTTGGCTTTATGTAGGATGAATATCTGTAATGATAGGGACCCGACGGGGTCCAACGAATCGTGCGTAGATGGTCTTCTGGCCATCCTCTTGACATAAAGATATTCACTATTTATTATCCAGTTTCCAAGTTATGTTCGTTTAAACGAAATATCCTTGAAACTTGGAAAATTCCTATATGTTTAAGGGGAGAAGTTTGCATCTTATAATCTCGTTGTATGTGGGAGCAATATTAATGCTACACCAGTGCAAACATGCACTGTCCACAATATTCCATAATTCATATATAAGCAAAACGAAATTTTATTTAAGTAAATGTAAAATGACATTCAAATTGTCACCCCCGCTTCCCATTCTACCGGGAGCGAGGACGCGAGCGGGTCCGCGATGTGCTTAAAACAAGGAGGAGTACTTTTTTTTTCTTTTCTAAATCTTTTGGAATCCTTTCTTTTCTTCCTCCTTGGCTTAAACACACTAAGCGTCTGTATAAAAATTGCAGATCCTTGCATGCAAATTTAAGAAGCAGCTCAAACAACATTATTACATATCCAGCGTACAATAATTAAGATACAACTTGGGCCTAGTATAGCAATACAAACAAGGTACACAAATTACATTATTTTAAATGTAAAGAAACAGTCGCGAAGGGGATCGTCTAATCTTCTGTGGGAAGGAACTCCACGTGCTCATCAAGCACTGGCTTGACTCCTGCAGTAGTGTCTTCAAAGAACTCACTATCGATACCTGACGGACATTTCGTAAAACAACAAAATGAAATGTCCGTCAGCGAGATTTACTCGGCAAGATATTCTCAAAATCAAAATATTGGACATTTTAAAATTAAATAACGATGAACTTTAAAGACAAGCAATAAGCTTAATTTACAAATAAGCAATAAAAGAGATAAATCAGTTTAAAGCAGTTAAAACAATTAAAGCAGTTAAATCAGTTAAATCAGTTAAACATTTGCAACCTGCATCAATTTAATCGTTTGATAGCCATTTGCAATATCATTTGCAACCTGTAACAATTTCATTATTCAATAACAATTTGCAAGCCGTCTGTAACCTGTGACAATTTAGCATTCAATAAACACACTGTAGCAACCTGTAGAAAAAGATGTTAGAACAATAATCAATAACCAGTCTATCCTAGTGATAAGTCCATGTCCAAGAGTACTAGAGATAACCAACATGCAGCCTGCGACGGGAGCAACTCCGAGGCTTACCCACCGTTCCGATATGGCAACGGTCAAGGTTCTAACCCCCGTAATGTGTTGGAGGTAATTTAGTATGGCGCATCCAGTCATTCTGTAACACTTGTGATCATAGACTACCCCAATCCCAGGTCAAGTCTAGTGTCGGGTCAAAAGAATGTGTACTAACTGTCTATTATTGAAATTCCATCTTCCATTCTATATTATTAAAGTTCCATCTTCCATTCAATATTGTTGAAGTTCCATCTTCCATTCAGTCAATTCAATCTCGGTGTTCCAATAGTCTGTACAACAGTCTCGTGAAAGTTCACAACTTCACGACTCGATTAAATGAAAACATCAGGATCACTTAAATAAATAAAAGAACGAGTAAGATATGATTTTAACCAAGCAAAAGAGTTTAAATTAGCTTAAAATACTTTCTAAGACTAGTAGTTATTTTTCAAGATTTTAAACAATTTTTTAAACAATTTTAAATAGCCAAAAAGCAATTTTAAATCAAGAAATGATTTTTAAAACATATGTTCAAGGAATTGTTTAGAGCAAACCGTACATCAGAATTCTTCAAACAAGGTGTCAAAATGATCGTATTCACTAGTACTACGACATATATTTTTATCGTACATAAGTGTACGTAAAAATCACAGATTACGAATTTTAAAAGGATTTTTAAAACAAGAATTTATCATTACAACATATCTCCAAAGATTTATTCCGAGCAAACCGTACGTCAGAATTCTGTAAACAAGATGTCAAAACGATCGTATTTACAAGTACTGTAACATATATTTTTATCGTACATCGGTATGTGTAAAAATTGCAAGCTACGAATTTTAAAAGGATTTTAACTTATTTAAGTTTTGCCTTTAAAAATTTACTGTGAGAAATATACTTGCCTTATGGCGATGAAACTAGCGCCAATGGATCCGATTCGACGTTTCTGATTTTCTGAGACTAGTCTCGTAATTTTCGGAGGCATGTATGAATTACTATCAATTTAAGCCCAATAATAAATACTAGAAAATACGGAAATACGTATTAAAATACGTATAAAATACGTTTTAAAGTTTTAAAAAAACGAAACTGTTTTCGTTTACCCGTGAGGAGAGAGAGTGTGTGCGGAAGCGGGGGCGGTTGCTGCGGCGGTTGTCGACGGCGGCGGGAGTTGGGGGCGGCGCTCGGCGATCGTGGGAGCTCGCCGGATCACGGAGAAGCGGTGGCGGGGGTCGAGGCGCTAGCGACGGCGGCGAACTCATCGTGCGACGGTGAGAGCTCCGGGAACAGGGGACGGCGTCGGTGAGAGCGGGGAACGACGGCGGATGCGACTGGTCGGAGGCGGAGACGAGGCGGAGGAGCGGCGGGGTTGCAGGCGGTGCGGGGGTTCGTCGGAGCTCCGGCGGTGCGGGCTCGCGCTCGTGGGAAGGCGGACGGCGGCGCTGGGCTGCTTCACGGAGGGCTACGGCGAGGGAGGAAGGCGGTGCGGCGATCGGAGGCAGCGCTGGTGCGGCTTCGGGCGGTCGAAGGCGGAGGTCTCGCCGTGGGGAGCTGGGTGGAGGTGTGGGGCGCTGTCGGGGTCGAAGCGGCTTCGGGCGCTGTTGGTGGGGTCTCCGGTGGCTTCGACGGCGTCGTGGCGTCGGTTCTCATGCGGAGGATGGCGAGAACGGTGCCAACGGCGTGCGGTGGTGGGGCCTCGTCGTCGTCGCGGGGTGTAGGCGACAGTTGAGGCGATGACGAGATGGGGAAGGTGCAAGGGTGTGTGGGTTGCTCGGGCCTGGGTGAGTTTGAGGGATGTTTACTCGAAGGAGAGAGATTAGTGAGGTGCAAGGGTGTGTGGGTTTCGGGGAGAATCCGAAGAGAGATGGGTCGGGGGGAAAATAATTGCTGAGGGAGGAGTATAAGTAGTGGGGTTTATATAAGGAAAAATAATTAGTATAAAACTAATGTAATTAATATTTGGTCCAACCTATTTAATGACAAAGTTAGCTTTTGACTAACTTTAGACATTCGTATAACACATGGGCTGCTCAATTGGGGTTTTGGAGTTATTTGCCGACTAGGGTACGGGTGATTAGGATAGTAATTAGGGTAACGTAAAATAGTAATTAGTGAATGTAATTAGGGAAATTACAATTTTGCCCCTGGGTTAAACGACTCCGAAAAATTACGAAAATATAGCCACGTGTTCGTATCGTCACGAGGATCGTGACTACGAGATCTATTTTGTAGTTTGGACTACGGAATTACGTGTTTTGGGCCAAAATGTTTAGGAAGCGGGTTTGCGGGTTCTCTATCGATCCGACTTCAGAAAATTATGAAATTAATGTGGTAATCACAAAATGGTCTTAGAATGATACTGTAGAAGTTTGAAAGCATTTTGCAAATGTTTACTTAGGACAATAATTGCTACGGCTGTAACGTTAATACTTGAGTTTAAAAAATTATAAAAATCATTTAGGGACCTAGGATGGTACTCGTATACTCTAAAATAGGCTATAACTATATTGGTACTACAAAACATTTTTTATAAATGATTTAAAAACTATTTTGATGTTCAACTCCTAACAAACCATTATAAAATATTATTAATTAAGAAAATACGTAGAAAATAAGTATTATTGAATACGGGTCATCACACAAATAAAAGTTCGTACAAAAGCAAAACTAAAGATGAAGCTACATTTAATTTTAAATGCATAGATATAAAGATAGGGCTCAATCGAGCAGGTCTTCATTCTCGAAGTCTTTTGCAGTGAAATTCGTTGGCGGCTGAACAGCCGCCAAGTTTGTTTCAGGCAGAGACTTCTGGCTCGCCTGATACAGTTCCTGGAGGTGGCGAGGAGTGCGGCAGTTTCTGGACCAATGTCCAGTCATGCCATATCTATGGCTTTTATCCTCCCAGTTCTTCTTAGGAATTGCCACTTGGTCAGTGTTCTTACACTTCCATGTGAAGTTTCTCTTTCCTCTGTTGTTGTTGCTGGTCTGGGGTGCTTCTCCTCGTGCTGGCCTCATTACAGCCGTCCCTTTGTTCTTTCTAGCCTTCTTCTTATTTTTCCACTTCTGGGGAGAAACATGGTGGGCTTCAGGGATAGGGACAGTACCAGCCGGACGCAAATTATGAGTGGCAAGCAGTAAATCTCTATTCTGCTCTGTCCTAAGGAGGCAAGAGATCAAATCAGAGAACTTCGTGAAGTTGCGTTCACGATACTGCTGCATGAGGATTACATCTTTCTCGTGAAACGAGGTAAATGTCTTTTCCAACATGCGTTGCTCAGTCACTTCTTCACTGCACAACTTCAGGCGGGAGGTGATATTATGAAGTGCAGAGTTATACTCAGCAACGGACTTATAGTCCTGAAGTCTGAGGGTTTCCCACTCATAACTGGCATGTGGTAATATTACATCAATTTGATGTTTATACCGTGCCTTCAACGATGTCCACAACTCAATTGGGTCCTCTACTGTTAGGTATTCGGCCTTTAAGGTCCGATCTATATGTCTCCTAATATAGATAATGACTTTCGCCTTATCCACATCAGAGACAATGGTAGGAGTGTTGCTAGATGATTGTGACGCTTCTGGGCCTTACTAGTAGAAGCATCGACCGCTGCTGGGGCCGATGAAGGAGCCAAAATTGAGCCAAGGAGGGCCATCGACCGTAAGTGGAACTTCAGGTCCACTCGCCAACTCAGGTAAATCTTTCCTGCAGTATCAAGAACATCGAAATCGACGTTTGCTAAATTTTCCATTTATCTATGCAATTTAAAATAAGCATGAATTAATTAATATGTAAATTCATGCATAAAGAATAAAATAAGTAAAATGTGGGGATCGGCCAGATACCCAAAAACGTACAAAGTCCAAAGTCCGATTTACAGTTCATAAAGAAAAGAAAAATTCAAGTTGAAAACCCAGAAGGGGTCCCTATCTTTTGCAAATTTCACCTCTGTCTTCATATGTAAGTACACCGGTCTTTGGCATTTATACATACACTCCTTACTTACAAATTCTCTCAAAAAAATAAAAGTGCAAGGAATTTAAAGGTATCAAACTGGCCGATCCCAAAAACACATTTTAACTTATATAAACATCCAGCAGTTTTAAATATGCTACAGGCACAAAGAAAACAACCGCGCATATATCTCAGGCATATATAATATGGAAAAAGAAACTATAAAATATAATAATCTCTCGGATCACGGGGAGACGTCATACACCGTTAGGTTAGATGACTAACGACAGAGCGGTCACTGGATCCTTAAGATAATTATATTTTGAAAAATCCTAATAATCCATAAATATAGAACAATGCAAGAGAGATGTTTTACATAATATCCAACATTTAAGAGATTTAATAATTGAAAAGTAGCAGATAAAATAACATAATCCGTAATACTTGTAAGCTTTAGGCAGGCAGCAGGCCCGATTGCAAACATAATAAACATATTAATATGCAATTTGATTAACTGGGCTTCTGGCACCAAATCAGAAGTCAAAATTAATTATTAATCTGAATGGAGCTGCGGGCCCATGAGAAATATAAAACTCGTTTTCATTGTTATAAACTGGGCTTCAGGCCCAATAAACAGACAAATTAAATTATTATTCTAATTTGGGCTGCAGGCCCATAAGCAAAATAAAAATCATTTTAATTTGCAATTTAAATTATCTTGACTTTTGGCCCAAATAAGCAGAAAAAATAAATTATTGTTGTAATATGAACTGCAGGACCATAAGCAAAATTAAACACATTTTAATTGCAATAAAACAGCCCAACAAAATTTTTTTATTAAGAATTAGGCTGCAGGCCCATGGGCTGTAATGTTCAAAATTTAATTGAACTTATGCCCTAAAACCAATTTCTAGGATATATGTAAGGGAATGCGAAAAGTCCCCAAACCCATCATTTTACAGATATAGGTTTCCCACTCTTCCACACGGCGGCACACAGAGAGCCCCCAGAGGGGGGGGGCAAGGCGCAGATAGAGCCCCCTGTCCTGGGGGGGCGCAGGCAAAGCCCCCCCGGTCCGGGGGAGGCGACGCAGGAAGAACCCCCGTCCGGGGGGCGAAAATCAGGCCCCCCTGTCGCGGGGGGGGGGGGGGGGGGGGCGACAAACAGGGCCCCCCTCGCGGGGGGGGGGGGGGGGGGGGGGGGGGGTTGGGTCGGCGCAGAGACCCCTCCCCGACAGGGGGAGGGCGTACGAGGAGAGGGCCCCCTCCGGGGGAGCAAAAAATGGTTTGTCAGGGGGGTTTTCTATTTTTTTTATTTTTTATTTTTTTTATTTTTTGTTTGTATTTTAATCAGTATTAAACATGATATAATTGATTTAAACAAGCCCAAAGAAAGGCTGTGAAAAATCATATCAAATTATTTGTTTGTAATTTTCTACGGGATCGTTGAGATTTACCTCTAGATCAAAGATCTAGAGACGATCGTAATATAAAATCCGTAGATTCGCTCCCGAACGCCTAGAAAACGCCACAACGAAAAACCGCAATAGATCGCCGCAACAAATAGATTCCTTAGAGCGTAGAAGGTTAAATTGGAGGGGATACGGAAGAAAAAGCTCAAAGAATTTAGAGCAAACGAGCTGATAACGTGTATTAAACTCCACGATGGAAACCAATCTAAGATTAGGAGTAGTCATGGCATAAACCATAACGCTCTATATATTCATTCTCATATTGGGTGTTTAGGAGTCCAAGGGATCACCAACTACAATTTGTGGAGAGTAATGATGAGATGATGAGGGGAGGGAAGCCAAATCCTCCCTCAACTCACATGAATATAAGCCATTATATAATTTTTCTTCAGCCAAAATGCGAACTCCGTACCCCTCAATTAAGGTGTATACGGTCCACCTCATGAATTTTTACAGGGAAAATAGCAGCACCCAATTGATGAATACGAGGTGGACGGTCGAGTTGTAAAAAATAGTGGACACGTGGAAAGAACAGCTGCCGAAGTCGGCACCACATCCAAAGCAGCAATTTCCGAAGATTCTCTCTCATCTCATCGCGAGTCCGCGACAAGCAGATCTCGGAGTTCGAAATCGAAACCTCAGTTGGAGAGAGAGCGATGAGCTCCGATGAAACTGCCGCTTTTTTATCTTCTTCATCTTCGTCATCATCAGCAAACGACAACAAAGACAGTAAGAAGAAGCAGGGGTTGGGCTGGATCGAATGGGGCCGAGGCTGGTGCAAGATTGTCGAGGAGTTCCTCTTCCAGCGGATAATGGCCAGCCATCTCGAGAACCCCCTCCCTCTCCCGCCGCTCGACGGAGTCACCTTCATCGTTACCGGCGCCACCAGCGGCATCGGCCTCGAGATCGCCAGGTGCGGCGGCCCCCTGCCCCCCAAGTGTTTGTAGTAATTCCTCAAAGAAACAAAACAGGCGTTATTGTTTTGTATGTTTCTTTTTGGTTGTACGCAGGCAGCTTGCGCAAGCAGGAGCTCATGTGGTGATGGCAGTGAGGAGGACGAAGTTGGCCCATGAGTTGATTCAGAAATGGCAGGACGAGAAGGCTGGAATGGGGATGCCGCTTAATGCTGAGGTTTACGTTTACTTTAGTCGTCAAACTTTGTTGTTGATAGATTTCGTTAGTGGTGATTTTTTTAAACTTCTGTTGAAATTTTGTTTTTCTTACCATTCGGTATTCCATTGAATTCTGTTTGAAGGTATGCGTTGATAAATTCCATGATTTTTTGATCATTTCTTGAAAAATGAATTTAAATAAAGTAGAAATTTGGTACATTGCTAGACCAAAAACCCAGAAATATCGATGCCGGCACAAATTGTGCTGCACAAAATCCCTACGTTGGCAATAACGTGTTTGTTTGTGCCAATGGACTACTGCAGATGTTCCTTATGAATGGCAATAGTAGATTGTTTGTACCAAGAAGAGTCATATCCTCACAAAACTCACGTGCAAATAGACCGGTATTGGCTTCTTAAAAGTAATTAATGTGTCCCTTTATAGGATCATATGAGTTCTTTTTTCAGTTTTTCTTGGAAATACGTCTGTTTTTCTATTCATATATTGAAAAATATTACGGTAAACTTAGCTCGAATTATTATAGCAACTGTGATGTCTTGAGGTTATCACATGTATTATTTCATAATATGGATATTACAAGTTGATGGTACTATGTCATTTTGTTACGAGAAACTTGTGAACAGTTGCTCTTTATCTTTTTCTATGACAACAGAACAATCATTTTAAGATACATATACAAGATGACACTTCACAGTCCGCTGCATGTGTATACGAGGGAAAAGAGAATGACATGTAACAACTAAAATGTCGAGTTGATTTAAGGTTCTCACAAATTAGTAAATTCAATACATGCATTGGTGGGAATGGAAGGATTTGATATTCGACATGTCATTGTGAGTCTTACCTCTCTTGCTTGCCAAAATCTTTTGTTCTTGAACTTACATAATACTACTGTTAGCAATCAACTTTGTTTCTTCCTGTTTCGTTTTCATTCAAACAGTTGAAGCCTTATGGGTATGTAGCATGGACGATGTGATATGTCATGTTGGACATGCGTGTCTAATATGATTCTTATATATTAAGTATACATCTTAGAATTTGCGTAAGTGTGGTTCTATCATGTCGTGTCCTACCCGTGTTGATGTATCCATACCCGTGCAACATAGCTTACAAGAATCTTAGCCTTTTCTAATTGCAACCAACCACCCATAATGATGCTATGTACAAAGAATCTGTGCTATTTGTCACTTGATGACCTTACCTGTCACAACCACAAGGTCTTGAATTGGCTTAATGTCTATTTTTATTCTTTTTTATTTCTTTTGGAAAATATGTGGACCGTTTACTGTAAGTTCGTGCCATAGTATGTAGATATACTGCATAACTGGACACTCTGCACCTAAGGATAAGTGATTTATTGGAGGTTAAATTATTTTAAAGCATCTTTCCATGCGTCATAGGCTTCAGGCAATGTCTTGGGTTTTTTTTTACTTTTGAGTAGTCCAACTGGCATGCCATTGATGGGCTTATCACGTATCAGAGTAGACGAAAAAAGGGCTTTGGTGGCTAATCCATGATCCCGGGGCATTTTCGCAAACTTTTGGGCCTATTTGTGAATTTTAGGATTTTGTGGGGTTTATGCAAAATTGTAAAAATCTGAATATTGAATATTATTTATAGGCAGTAGGAGGGGAGTGATTTCTTAGGCTATTTTTGAGAGATTAATCAAAGAAGAGGGGAGAATTCCCTCTACATCGGGAGACTGCGGACGTCATTTTTAATTGGCATCTTGGGAGAGCGGTCCACCTCTATAAGTGGCCATCTATCTATATTATTTTCACTTCTATTGAATAAAAATCTGATTTTTTTTCCCAATCACTATCAATTTGGTATCAGAGCAATCACGATCCATGGCAGAGACGAGATCCAAAAAAAAGATCGAAGCTTTGGAGGAAAAGGTCAACGGCGAGGTCACGGGTTTGAAGAAAATCATGGAGGAATTTAGGGCGACGACGGACAAAGATATGTCAATGGTGGAGCAAAGATTTGATGGCGTGAAGCGAGCCCTAGCGCAAGTCGTTGTATAACTTTCACAACAAATCTCAGTGCTTGAGACGGCTACACAATCTAATGATGGGGGAAACCCTAATTTAGGACAAAAGTTCACGTCTTTGGAGAAGGGGAAATGAAATGCGCTTGAATATGAAGAAGGGATACTTTTCGACGTCGACGAATAATATGCAGAGGATGAAGAGGAGCCCATGACGGAAGGAGGCGACTCCACAAACCCTAGAAGCAAGGATTTGGCCATCTGAACCCTATAGGTAGCTGGCAAGGCCGGTCGGCCCCTGCAGATGACTTGCAGGGGTGACCGGCCCTACAGAGGGCAGAGCTGGCCCCCGGAGAAGTCGGCAGGGCCGGCTGGCCTCTGCAGGTGATCTGCAGGACGCCCGGCCCTGCAGGAGAATATTAGAGGCCTGCTGGCACCCAGAAGCAACTGGAAGGGCCGGCCGGCCCCGACAGATGATCTGTAGGGGTGCCCGGCCATGCAGAAGAGGGATCAGGGGCTTCCGCCCCCGGTAGCCCCGACAGGTTGTTCCAGCCTGGAAACAGGGGTGGGCAGCCCCTGTCGGCCCCGTGTAGGGCACCAATGTGGATTCAGGAGGCCGACGTGGGTTTTGAGGCCCCTCTACAATGCACTACGACACCGATGATCCTCCGGTATATGTGTTGGAGCCCGGCGACGAGGAGGACAATTTTGGGGGTACCTACGGGCCCCGATATGCTACAGAGGGCGACGACGTTCGATTCCCACCTATGAGGAGTACCCCAAGGATGGTGGCAGAGACTGGGCTAAGGAGGAGGATCAGAGCTCTATGAGGGGTGATGAGCATTGGGGTGGCCAAGCGGACTGAGAGGGAGGCCATCGAAGAGGATTGGAGCAGCACAAAGAGCGGTGGCAACACACTTACCAGCCCTACCATCCAAGACACACGGGCAGACGAGAAGATCATGGAAACTTTGGAGTGGACAGCTGCGTGAGGAAGACGCGTGAGGAAGCTGAAAATGTCGATTTTTGAGGAGATGACCCCATGGCTGGATTTACAGTGCAGAGAGATTTTTCTCGGTGATGCACATGTCAGATGAGCAGAGATTGGAGGCCACCGCGGTGTGCCTCGAGGGAGTGACGTTGTCTTGGTTCTTATGGAGGGAGCAGATAGAGCCGATCAGATCATGTGATGAGCCGAATGATCGTTTGATGGATAGGTTCTGGGATACGCAGTGGGAGAACCTTTAGGAGCAGCTAATGGCACTGAAGCATGATGGCACCGTCAGGGAGTATATGAACAAGTTTGAGGCGTTGTCTGGATGGGCCAGAGACATATTTGAGGAAACTCTGCGAGGGTGTTTCATGAAGGGGCTCAAGCCCAACATACGAGTAGAGCTCCGCCTCCATCAGCTTCAGGATTGATACAGATGAAGGACCTAGCGCACTTGGTAGAGGATCGTCACATGGAGGAGCGGAGGTAGATAGGAGTTTTGGGTGGATCAACCTTCCGCAGTCAGGCACCTACATGGGGCAGAAGGTGGTGACAGGGATAGACCAGGCTAGCAAGAAGAAGAGTGGGGCGCCACAGCCAGGAGGACAGTTCAGAAGGATGACAGATGCTGCGATGCGGGAGAAGAGGGAGAAGAGGAAATGCTTTAGATGTGATGCGAGGTTCATCCCAGGGCACAGATGTGCGGTGCTCAAACTTCAGGTGCTGATATTGGATGAGGAGGATGAGGACATGGTGGAGGATAAGACAGTAGAGGCTGAGGATATTGAGCATCACCATTTGGACGTCGCAGATGTTTTCTTAAACTCCATGGTATATTAACACCAAACCATACTATGAAGTTGACAGAACATATATATGACCAGGCAGTGGCGGTGCTTATTGACAGTGGGGCCACCTATAATTTTATCTACAGGAGGATAGTACAGTTGGTGGATATTGGCAGTTTTGGTGTCATGATGGGGACATGACAGATGGAGAGCAGTCGAGGAGTGTGCCGATGACTTATTCTGATATTCAGGTGGTGGAGGACTTTCTACCATTGGATGCGGTGGATATAGACATTGGGGGACATGAAAGTGAATTGGATGATACTCAGGATAGAGTTCCAGGAGGGTGGTAGGACTGTGATACTACTGGGGGACCCCAGTCTATGCATGACCTTGGTCTCTTTGAGAACCATAGTTAGGGCCATCCAGTCTGATGGAGGTGGCTTCTTGGTGGAGATGCATGTGATAGTGAGTGAGGAGGGGTTGGAGGCTGATAGCGGGCAGACCATTCCACCGGAGGTGAGGCTTTTGATGGGCCAGTTTGAGGAGGTTTTCCAGGATCCACTTGGTCTTCTGCCACCACAAGACCATGAGCACCCGATATATTGTGAGAGGATGTGTCCCCTATTAGCATGAGAGTTTACCGTTACCCTCAGGCCCAGAAGGATGAGATCGAGCGGATGGTGGCAGAGATGGTGCGAGCAGGTGTTATTCAGCCGAGCGTGAGTCCTTTCTCTGGTCCAATGTTGTTGGTAAAAAAAGAATGGGAGTTGGCATTTTTGCGTGGACTACAAGACTTTTAATAAGAAGACGGTCACTGACAAGTTCGGCTGATCTGAAGTCCGGCTACTATTAGATTAGGATGCACGTAGAGGATGTGCCAAAGACAATCTTCAGGACTTATGAGGGCCACTATGCGTTCCTGGTCATGCTTTTTGGCTTTGAATAAGAAGACGGTCACCGACAAGTTTCCCATCGCAGTTATTGATGAGCTCCTAAACCAATTGCATGTGTCGGCGATTTTCAAGAAGATTGATCTGAAGTACGGCTACCATTAGACCAGGATGCGCATGTAGGATATGCCAAAGACAATCTTCAGGACTTATGAGTGCCACTATGAGTTCCTGGTCATACCTTTGGTCTTGACCAATGCCATTGCTACATTCCAGGCATTAATGAATAAGGTATTTCGTCCTTACTTGACATGATTTGCACTTGTTTTCTTCAATGATATCTTAGTGTACTGCCGATCCTTAGAGCAGCATTTAGACCACTTGCAGATAGTTTTTTATGAGCTTCAGCACCGGCAGTTATATGCTAACAAGAAGTGCCTTTTTTCCAGCTGAAGGTGGAAAATTTGGGGCATATGGTCTCAGCAGAGGGGGTGGCCACCGAACAGGTCAAAGATAACAGCTATGGTGGGCTGGCCACGTCCTACTACATTACGATGGCTGAGAGGATTCCTTGGCTTGACGTGGTACTACATGAAGTTCGTGAATGGTTCGGTACTATCGCCTAGCCACTTATAGAGTTGTTGAAGAAGGACAAGTTTCATTGAAGTAATGAGACGCCGCATGCATTTGAGGCCTTGAAAAAGGCCATGACTATATTACTAGCATTGCACTACCAGACTTTAGTAGACTTTTGTGGTGGAGTCAGATGCTTCAGGGCACATGTTGGGTGTAGTGCTGATGCAGGACCAGAGACCGATAGCCTACTTTAGCTAAGTCCTAACAGCAAGACCCAAGTTGAAGTCCGTATATGAGAGATAGAGAGAGTTGACAGCCATTGTGCTGGCAGTTCAGAAGTGGAGGCCTTACCTGCTAGGTCAGATTTTTGTGGTACACACTGATCAGAGGAGCCTGAAGTATCTACTGAAGCAACACATGGTGGTTGAGGAGCACCAGAAGTGTCTTAGAAAGCTGATGTGATACAAGTTCGAGATACAGTATCGTCCGGGGTTGGAGAACAAGGCTGCAGATGCATTATCGATGCGAGATGCGGACATACGCTTGGTAGCCTTGTCTGTTGAAGTATTGCATGATTGGGAGCTACTGTTGCGGGAGATTGATGAGGACTAGGTGCTAGCGGATATTCGAGCAGCACTTTTGTAGGGATCATATGATCACCCAGGATATTCTTTACAGGGATGAAAGCTGTTGTACCAATGGCATTTAATGATACCCAGACCTATACACACATCCCATTATTTTACATGAGTTCCATAGTAGCGCGGTAGGGAGCCACTTTAGGGTCCTTAAGACCATAAATGCTTGGCGAGGTAGGTGTTCTGGAAGGGGATGAAGAAGGACGTCACATCGATGGTGGCAGAGTGTGACGTTTGTCAGCGTCACAAGTATATGGCGATGGCTTCTGGTGGGTTACTGCAGCCACTGTCCTTGCCAGAGCAAGTTTGGGAGGTCTCCATGGATTTCATTGAGGGGTTGCAAAAGTTGAGAGGATTCACAGTCATACTTGTTGTGATTGACCGTCTCAGCAAGTACGCACTGTATACTGCTTCGGCATCCATATAGTGCTGTTTCGATGACTGAGGTTTTTTTGCAAGAGATTATTCGTTTGTATGTGCCGTCGAAGTCTATTCTTTTTGATAGAGACAATGTCTTCTTGAGCAGATTCTGGCAGGAGGTTTTGTGTGCGCATGAGACAATCTTAAAGAGGAGCATTGCTTATCATCCACAGGCTACCGGTCAGGCTGAGGTCCATCAATAAGAGTATTGAGACCTACCTGTGCTGTTTTTATATCGGAGACTCCTAGGTTGTGAGCACGATGGTTAGCTTGGGCGGAGTATTGGTATAATACTTTATTTCACACAGCCGCTTAGACTACAGCCTTCAAGATCTTGTATGGAAGGGACCCTCCTCATTTGTTGCACTATGGGCATGGATCGACGTCAGTTTTGGTGGTGGAGCAGCACTTGGTAGAGAGGGACATGTTGGAGGAGCTAAGTCATCATTTGGCTAGGGCACATCAAATAATGAAGGCTCGCGTGGATTCACATCATAAGAACGTACAGTTTGTAGTAGGGGACATGGTGTATTTGAAGTTACATCCCTATCGGCAAAAGTCCTTGGCACAGAAGGACTGAGAAGTTGTCTCCATGTTATTTTGGTCCATATGAGATAGATGCCAAGGTTGGGCCGGTTTCTTACAGGCTGAGGTTACACCAGGATCGGTCATCCATCTCGTCTTTCATGTGTCGCAGCTCCGCCAGGCTATTGGCAATCATACCCATTCGCCATTACTTCCTGAGACAATGACTGAAGACATGATGGTAGTTTTGGAGCCGAGGAGTTGAGGAGAGTCCGCAGAGGAAGCGCTGGAGAGCAAGAGGTGCTGGTGCGGTGGAAGGGCTTACTTGATCATGATAGCACATGTGAGTTGGTTGGCGTTATGGCGCATCAGTTTTCAGATTTCCACCTTGAGGACAAGATGGCTCGTTTAGGGGAGTAATGATGGGCTTATCACGTATTAGAGGAGACAGAAAAGGGCTTCGGTGGCTAATCCATGATCCAGGAGCGTTTCGCATACTTTTGGGCCCTTTTGTGAATTTTAGTATTTTGTGAGTTTTTATGCAAAATTGAAAAATCTGAATATTATTTATAGGCCGTAGGAGGGGAGTGATTTCTTAGGCTATTTTTGAGAGATTAATCAAAGGAGAGGTGAGAATTCCCTCTACATCGGGAGAGTGCGGACGTCATCTTTAATTGGCGTTTTGGGAGAGCGGTCTACCTCTATACGTGGCTATCTATCTATCTTATTTTCAGTTTTATTGAATAAAAATCTGAATTTCCCCAAGCCATATCAGACATTTCCTGTGATTTTCTGAATACACCTGTATACTTCTAAGAAAAGTCAGATTATTTTTTATTTGAATTTGAAATCTAAAAATATCTTTGCCCTTTTGGCTTTTTGAGATTAAATCCGTTATGTAATGTGAATTAATGACGGGTTATCATATGTAAGTTCAGCGGCATGTTTGTGTGGATTTTATGTAGTAGGAAGTCATATTATGTATACATGTTACTCATGTAGGGGTAGAGGTCACACCATGTTGATATTATATTGTTTTACAAGTTTGTGAGAGTTGGTAAGATTTTGATGTATCTGCTTTTGTGACCTTCACAAATTATGTGCCTTCATATGTAGTGAAGATGGTTTTGTATCTTTGATCGAGAATTTTAAAATAATTCTTATATCATACAGTTTTCATATAGTCTATCATCATGTCAGCAGGGAATCCATTGCTTATATATTGTTGTCTGATAGATAATAGGTTCTGACAAAGGGTGCTTAGTAACCTGTATTTTTAATGCATAGGTGACTCCTATTGTGTCTACAGGCTGACTGTTTATTAAAATTACCTTGATGTTTCCAAGGTTATGGAACTTGATCTGCTCTCGTTGGACTCTGTCGTACGATTTGCTGAAGCTTGGAATGCCCGACTAGCACCATTGCATGCTCTTATCAATAACGCAGGCATTTTTACCATCGGAGGTCTGTATATGTGATGGCGGACTTATTTTATACAAGTTGCACTTGCATTAGAGGTGAATTTTATTGACATAATATGATATATATGATACTTTTGACTCTAAAAAACATTTATTATGTACATGCATGTGTGCATATCACGCCCCACTTCTCATTGTACTTGGAAAGGAGATGGGAGGCTCATGACGTACTTAATAAAAGGAGGATGTATATATAATTTCATGAATTTTTTCCCATTTCCCCTCATTTGGACTTAAATATGCCTAGCGGACAATGAATAATCATTGGTCAGGTTCTTCATGTAGATTTTTTAAAACAAATAAAAATTTGAAACTAATAAATACATCCTAAACTAAAATAAAAAATTCTCCTAAAATAAAGATTACTTATAACAACCAAATCGAAAAGTAACGAGTTCTTATGGCCGGTACAGGACAGGGTCTGTACACTAATACACTAATAGCGAATAGCTATAACTACTAATGGAAATAAATAATAAATAAACTTAATCCTAAGGGAACACCTGCCCCTTGTTAACATATACAAATGGATCAACCTCTTTGTACTCGCTTTCCGAACATGAACATTCAACAGAGGAGAATGTCAGCAGTGATTATTCGGTAGGATCCCAGAACAAAAATTTACTTTATTTAGCAATTTTAAAAGATATAAATCAACAGGAGATTACATGTTTATGCAGTAATATGTCAAGCATGGTGATAAGTTAGTGCATCATGTCGTAAACTAACAATAAATAAATAGGATGAACTATGAATAAAACTAATATATGTAATCTATGGTATCAAAATACTGCTATTTAACAAATAACTCATGACTGAGAGTATGAAATGCAATTTGAGTCTTCCGTCTATTCGGAACATCAATCGATAGGGATAATAATCTTCCAGTATTGTGTAGTTCTGGACTACACACGTGCATCATATCCTTCTCACTAGATTCCAGATCGGATCTGCAAATCTTGGGTCGCAACTTTCCTTAAAGGTTGTCATTTGAACTACAACCATTGAGTCGTAGTCAATAGTCTCGTATCGATGCCTTCCCGCACCCGTGATTGGGTAATAGTTGTAGGGGACGATCGTCGCACTCACAGCCTCTATGACAATGAGTTTCTCATACCCTGTGTGCGAATATTTATATTTTCAAATCATTAGAGTCTATTGTTTACCAAATTTATGATGGCTACTCAATAAGTCTGTTCTGTTTAAATTTCATTAAAAAAGCATGTATTTCCGATCACGTATTTCTAATATAGCTCAATATCAATTCCTATTTTCTTTAAATAACAAGCAAGAAAGTCTAGTGTAATTAATTCACTCATTGGTATTACTTAGCAACTAATCTTTTTTATTTGGCATAGAAGTATACAACTGAGTGCATTTCTGTAATTAATTTAGAAAATTGCAGGAACTACCATATCAAAATTTTACCGGCTATAGTAAAATCCTAAACATGAGACAACTACAGAACTAAAAGAAATATTTTATAGATTCAACTGATGCTTCATTGTCAAGAAAGTTATATTACAATGCTACAGTAACCATTAACTTGCTACAATAATTCTGAAAATAATAAAATTCTTAGATCACTTCAACACCAAGCCATATCTCAAGTAATTCTATTTTAGTTCACTGCAACATCAAGCTAATTTTCAAAATAA
The DNA here is from genome assembly GCA_030789695.1 of Scilla litardierei. Classification (NCBI taxonomy): domain Eukaryota; kingdom Viridiplantae; phylum Streptophyta; class Magnoliopsida; order Asparagales; family Asparagaceae; genus Scilla; species Scilla litardierei. The sequence continues at coordinate 144,900,452 of CM061133.1, read as the reverse complement.
TAACCCCCTTTTTTACCGCAAATCAAGCCAATTTTCAAAATAAAACCCTTTTTATTCACTGCAAATCAAGCTGATTCCCAAAATAAAACCCTTTTTTGTTCACTGCAAGTCAGGCCAATTCTCCATATAATAAACTTTTTTGTTCACTGCAATATCAAGAATTTTTTTAAGATAATAACCACCTTTTTTTCAAAGTATAGTGTTCTAGAAATGTTTCAAAGAACACCACCCGATAATATAGTAACTCCATGTATGCCAAGTGATTCAAGAACATGATGTAGTGCTAAGTGCTTGCTACAACAATATGAACATGAAAGTATTGCATATAGAGCTCAAAACGAATCACTGTTTTAATTTTTAATTAAATTTCAATAATTCTAAATACTTAACATAAATCAAAAATCTAAAGGAATTCCAACATAATTTTTTTTGATAACCAACCCATTAATTTCTCCCCCTTGTTTAACACTAATCAAAAAGTAACAAGTAATAACTGAAAATTGAAAACTTAACAAATCTCCCATAATTTCATAACAATTATCCTTTCACTTAAAAGCTCTAAAATTTGATCAAATACCCAATATAAGAGGAAATACTACCATAATAGATTTAAATTTAAATTAATTAAATTTTAAGGGAACCAACCTCTTGTGAAATCAACAATCGAAGACGATATCCTCTCTTGGGAGAAAACAAAGAAGAGGGAGTGAAACATGTATGCTTTTTAGATTAGGTTGTTATATATATAGTTAGGATTTGGGTTAGTTAATTTGAAATAGATTTAGTTGATTAGGTAAGATTTGATTTAATTTTTAAAACAAATCATGATATCAATTTAGTTTTAAATAAATCTGATGCGGTCATCACTCACCGACAAGGAGGAGGCACGCGACGTGACCAATAGGGTATCTTTGTCATTTTCTGCTATATGGGTTTTCGTAATTTCTGATAATTTTGGATTTGTTTCATGTTTTATTAGGGCCGGCTACGGATTTGGGGGCTCATGCTTGATTATTGTGAGAGAATTTGTTCTAGGAGTCCAAGAAACCTAGATTGGGAGATTTAGGCTTTAGACTTGAAGATAAAGCTTGGAGAGCAGCATCCCTCTCTTAAAGGGGTCAATTATATGTAGTTCCACTTTTATTCTATAAAAATCCCAACTTCTCTTTTTACCTAAAAATTCTCTTTTTATTCTGACTTTCCACGAAGATTGTATCAAATTGGTATCAGAGCGGTCGATCCACATGGCGACAATAAGATCGAAAGAGAAGTACGAAGTCTTGAGGAAAAATACGATGGCGAGATCGAAGGCTAGAGGAAAAACATGGAGGAACATAGATCTGAGATGCCGACGACAATTGAAGAGTTATCCAAGGAGCCAGGAGGCAGATGCGAGGATGGAGGCTTTGTTGCGACTACTTCACAAATAATTAGATCTGAAATTCAGGCGACAAAAGCATCAGATCTGGTCGACAAACCAGATCTAGGATAAAAGGAGAAGTCTTAGGCGAGAGAGAAGGAAATGGTCGAGACTTTTTGCGAAGGGTTCTTATCCTATGCAGATCTGGTGTTGGAGGAAGAAAAGACATCAATACGGGGAGCGGAAGCGTGCCTCAGCGAGGAACAAGACCCCACGACAACTGGGGAGGGGCACCGGAGGCTGACGAGGTCACCAAGAGCCTCGCGACTCCCTGGTCGCTCGTCAGGACCCCGCCGACCCCCTAGCAGGTCGACAGGGCATCGTCGAGCACGTGCAGCCATGCTAGGGGCCTCGCGGTCTCTGGCGGCCTGGTAGGGGCTAGCCGAGCCTCGGCTGGGCCGCCAGGGCCACCGTGGCCCCGTGGCGGCCCGCTAGGGCTTCGGCCAGCAACAAGCAGGCTGCCAGGGGCTGCCGGACCCCTTGGCGGCCCATTGGAGGGCTGAGGATCTCATGCATCGTCACCGGGACTTCGGAGAGGATTTGGTGGAGGTCCAGGAGGATCGCGACGCTGATTTCATTAGGGACATAGCCCGACGGCTCGACCTGGAGTATGAGGAGTACAACCGGTACCATGATGATGTTTTCGAGGATGTGTGAGATGGAAGATCAAAGTGGGGAGATGTCTACTAGGAGTATGACGAGGGAGACGACATGGCCCGATTCGGAGACTATTATGTACCACTTGACCCATATCAGCCACGACACTACGACCGATACCAGGGAAGTAGCATCTGGAGATTTCAACTCTCTGACGACAGGGTAAGGAAGTTGAAGATGACAATCTTTGAGGGAGAGGACATGTATGTGTGGATTTATAAGGCAGAGAGATTTTTCGAGTAACGCATCTCACTAAGGCGGAGAGGCTGAAGGCAATAAGAGTTTGTTTAGAAGGTGAAGCTTTATTTTGGTATCAATAGAGACAGCATCAGCACCCTAGCACCATGTTCGTTCATGGAAGGAATCTAAGGATCGTTTGTTAGACCGGTTCCGGGAGACTAAGGAGGGAGACCTGTACGAGCAGCTCTACGCACTGAGGCAGGAGGGTATGGTCATGAATTATATCAAGAAGTTTGAGATGTTGGCAGGATGTGTACATGGAGTATTGGGAGAGTCTATGGAGGGATGTTTTATGAAAGGACTCAAATCCAGTATAAAGGCAGAGTTGTGCATACAGAGATCCAAAGGGTTACTGTACAGGATGCGTCTGGCGAAGATGGTAGATGACAGACTTGCAGAGGAGAGCGGCGTGCTAGGGGAGCGTGGGGTGGACCTTCTTTTTGCAGCCAGGCACCAGCAAAAGGACAGAAGATGCCTATATGATGGACCATATCCAGTAGTGAGAAGGGTGCTGAGGCACAGTTGGAGGGAGTTTAAATGCATGATAGAGGCCGAGATGAGAGACAATCGCGCCAAGGGTCTTTGCTTCAAGTGCGACGAGAAGTTCTCACTAGGGCACCGATATGGCGACCACATGCTTCAGTTGCTCATAGTGAATGAAGAGGAGGAAGAAGCCGTGGTGGAGCTTGAGGCAGGCGAGGAGAAGGATCATGAGCATCTACAGCTTAACATGGCAGAGGTGTCGCTTAACTCTGTAATGTGGCTCACATCGAACCAAATCATGAAGTTGGCGGAGAGGATATCAGAGCAGGACGTCACAATTTTGGTTAATAGTGGGGCCACCCACAACTTTATCTCTCATAGAGTGGTGGAGCAGCACGAGCTACTGCTCAGTGACACATGGAGCTTTGGAGTTGTGCTGGGGACGGGCAATGTAGAGCAGAGTAGGGGTTGTATCGAGGACTCATATTATTTATACAGGGTGTGCAGAGTGTATAAAGGATTTCCTTCCCTTGGAGTTGGGGAGTACAAACGTCATCTTGGGCATGAGATGGTTACAGTCGTTGGGGGATACTAAGATCAACTGGAAGCTACTGAGGATGGAGTTTATTCTACAGGGCGACTACAGCTTATTCCGTTCTATGGTTTCATTCAAAACCATGTCAATGGCTCTTTAGGTGGAGGGATGAGGTTTTTTGGTGGAGTTTCTTGGATTGGCAGTAGAGGACGAGGAGCAGCATGACATCCCAGCAGATGTAAAGCAGATAGTCGCTTTGAGGGTGTATTCCAGACTCCACGTGGCCTCCTACCCCTACGGGACCACGAGCACGCTATTGTCCGACGTGAAGAGATTTCTCCTATTAGCGTACGGCCCTACCGTTACCCTCAGGTACAGAAGGACGAAATTGAGAGGGTGTGGGAGATATTACAGGCCGTCGTGATCCAACTTAGCGTGAGTTCTTTTTTAGTCCGGTCCTGTTGGTGAAAAAGGATGTTAGCTGGCGGTTTTGCGTCGACTACAGAGCTTTCAACAAAGAGACGATACCGGATACGTTTCAAATTTCTGTGATCGACGAGTTGTTGGACGAGTTACATGGTGCATCTGTTTTCGTGAAGATAGACTTGAAGTCAGGTATCATCAGATTATGATGCGAGCGTAGATATTCCGAAGACTGCCTTCTGAACGCATGAGGATCAATACGAGTTCCTAGTCATGTCCTTTGACTTGATTAATGTCCAACCACATTTTAGGACCTCATGAACAAGGTTTTTTAGCCCTACTTGAGGAGGTTTGTCCTTGTGTTCTTTGATGACATCTTGGTTTAAATCCATTCTATGTAGAAGCATGCGGGGCACCTGTAGATAGTTTTGCAAGAGCTGCAGGATCATCAGCTGTATACGAACATGAAGAAATGTCTCTTTGGACAGCTGAAGGTGGAGTACTTGGGACATGTGGTACCTGAAGAGGAGGTGACTGTGTACAGATTGAAAATCGTAGCTATGTTGGACTGGACATGCCTTACTACTTTGTGGGGTTTACGGGGGTTCTTGGGGTTGACATGATACTATCGAAAGTTTGTCAAAAGATACAATACCATAGCCTGTACTCTTACCGAGCAGCTCAAGAAGGACATCTTTCAGTGGGGAGAGGAAGTGACCAGAGCTTTTAAGGCCCGAAAACGGGCCATGTCTATGGTGTCGGTGCTAGCCCTACCTGACTTTAGCATGTACTTCGTGGTGGAGACTGATGCCTCAGGGTACGGGTTATGAGTAGTGTTGATGCATGAGCAGAGACCTGTGGCGTATTTCAGTCAGATCTTGACGGCACAAGTGCGACTTAAGTCAGTGTAGGAGCAGAAATTGATGACGATCGTGCTATGAATACAAAAGTGGCGGCCCTACTTGGTAGAAAGCTCATAATGCCTACTGATCAGAGAAGTCTCTAGTATTTACTAGATCATCACATGGTTATGGGGGGCACCAACTGTGGCTTTCTAAACGTATTGGATACACTTTTGAGATATAGTACATATCGGGTTTGGAGAACAAAGCAGCAGACATAATCCTACAGAGAGGAGGTGATACAAATGGCTTCTATCTCAGTGCCTGTGTTAGATTGGGAGCCCTTGTATATGGAGATAAAGGTCGACGAGGGATTGGCCCAGATACGGGCTGTGCTGTTGTAGGGTTCGATGGAGCACCCTGATACACCTTGGATGGACATAGACTGTTGTACCAGGGGCAACTGGTACTTCACCATATATTCTGTTGATTTTTCAGGAGTTCTGTGATAGTGCGGTGGGAGGACATTTTGGAGTGCAGCAGACTTACAAGAGGATGTCGAGGGTGCTCTATTGGACCAGATGAGGAGGGACATCACCCGGATTGTGGCAAGTTGTGACATTTGTCAGCGTTACTGTTTACGGGTGTTTTCTCCCCGCTGAATTGTTGACTGGAGGGAGGGAGGTCAACGCGGTCAAATGGGTCACGCGGGACCTCCGGGATCGGTTGAAGACGGAGCCGCTCGGTGAGGACGCGTGGATCCTCACGTCGGCTTGTCGAGGGGCAGCCTCAGCAAAGCGACGACCTCCGGGTGGTGGAGATGAGCGGGCTCGGGGACGAGGACGCTCGGCTTTGGCTGAAAAGACGCTGTGGGGTAGCCTCGGCGTTGCTGGATCTCATGGACCTGAATAGACGAGAGAGCTCGTCAGGGGGGTCGGAGCTTGGTTCCGACCGATTCCCTCCGATGCCAAAGTCAGATCTGGTCTGTTAGGTGCTTGGTGGGACTGGGCTTGGTTCGCGAAGAGATCAAGCCCCGATCCTCAGGCTGAGCTATGGAGGAGAAGTATGTAAAGGTCCAAGGTGTCAGAAGAGTTTGTATGAGATACCTCCATTGTAGATCTCGGAGATCCCCCCTAAGATGACGCCTCTCCCCCTTCATATAGGCGAGTCATCCCATGGTGTAATGAGCCATGATTGCCATCATTGATGGTAGGTGCTAAGTGGGGAATGTTGACCCCAATAATTGCCGTGCTTTATGGAGGGATGAATGCCATGAAGGTGGAGTGATGGCCTTGGAGGTGGAGTGATGGCCTTGGAGGTGGCCGCCATAATTGGCGAGTGATGGCCATGAAGTCGGGCCATGATTGGCGAGTTATTGCCATGAAGGCGGTTGCCATATTTGGTGAGCCATGATGGCTGGAGTGATGGCCATGAAGTCGGGTCATGATTGGCGAGAGTGATGGCATCGGACGGTTGCCATATTTGGCGAATGCTTCCTCTATTTGGGCCCCGATTCTTCCACTATGAAAGTGGGCAGTCTTTTGGGCCTTCGTCTTGGTGGAGAGGCGCGACCCGCCCGTGAGATCCTTGGGCTGGAGCCCAAGGCCGTAATAGGCTGGTTGACTGGTTGTGGTTGACTTGGCTCCTCCCGGCTCGGTCAAAATAGTCGTATCAATTGCCGCCATCTTTCGAGCTCTACCATTGTTGAGGTGGAGGTCGGGAGATGTAGTATGAGGGGGGAGAAGATGCTCCTTTTGTAAAATTGGTCCGACTTGCGGAGTCGGCTAGTGACAATAAGTTTGTCGATCTGAGATTCGTTCGGTGGCGAGGGGAGTTGCCCCTCGATTTACGGCCGACGAAAGAGTAGATCGACCAGCTGGGGGAGTTGCCCCCAGCCTTACGGTCGATGTGGTCGGTCTGCTGGGGAGTTGACCATAGCCTTATGATCGATGTGTCGGTCGGCCCGCTGGGGGCTACCCCTTAGGCTTACAGTCGATCGAGTGATCGGCCAGCTGGGAGAGTTGCCCCCAGCCTTACGGTCGATCTGGTCGGTCCGCTGGGGGAGTTGCCCCCAGCCTTATGATCGACGGTTTGATTGGCCCGCTGGGGGCGACCCCAGTCTTATGGTCAATTGAATGATCACCCAACTGGGGGAGTTGCCCCCAGTCTAATGGTCGACCTGATCGGTCCGCTAGGGGAGTTGCCCCAGCCTTATGATCGATAGGTCGGCCGGCTTGCTGGGGGGCTACTCCTCAGGCTTACAGTCGATCGAGTGATCGGTCAGCTGGAGGAGTTGCCCCCAGCCTTACAGTCGATCTGGTCGGTCCGCTGGGGGAGTTGCCCCCAGCCTTACGATCGACGGTTCGATTGGCCCGCTGTGGACGACCCCCAGTCTTATGGTCAATCGAGTGATCACCCAGCTGGGGGAGTTGCCCCCAGTCTTACGGTCGATCTGGTCGGTCCGATGGGGGAGTTGTCTCCAGCCTTATGATCGACGGGTCGGTCGGCCCGCTGGGGGCTACCCCTCAGGCTTAAAGTCGATCGAGTGATCGGCCAGCTGGGGGAGTTGCCCCCAGCCTTATGACCGATCCGTTCGTTCGGTCGCGGGGGGAGTTGCCCCCTGACTTATGGCCGACGAATGAGTGGGTTGGCCAGCTGAGGGAGTTGCCCCCAGCCTTACGACCGATCCGTTCGTTCGGTTGCGAGGGGAGTTGCCTCTCGACTTATGGCTGACGAAAGGATGAGGACATTGTGAAGAAGGTTCCATGGTGGCGCTCTGCAACTATTTCGTCCGGCTCGAGAGGGATGCGGAAGTAGCTCGGTAGCCCGGTCGGGACCATTCGTCTATCGGTAGCTTCGGCGGCCCTTCGGAAGGGCTGCTCGGATATCCGAACGGAGTCTGGACGAGCAGCTTGGCCGGGTTGGTTGGTGGGGCCGACAGCTCGGTAAGCGGGGGCCCAGCAGCACAGTCGGAGGAGCTGATGGATGCTCGAACTCGGACGACTGTAGTTTGGTCAGATCGGTTTGGCCACGGTCGGAGGAGCTACTTAGATGCTCGAACTCGGACGACTGGGCTTCGGCCTGGCTTGCAAAGAGAGCTCGGCCTGGCTGGCAACTCGGCTTTGAGCTGGTCAGAGATCCGGTGTCGACGATGTGGTCACCGACATGGCCCTCGAGCTACTGTTGAGACAAAACGACAAGCTTGAACAATGGCAATGGTCCTTGGCAGGTCTCGATCGGCAGCTATGCTCGCTCCCCGGAAGCGGAGTCGGCGGTTTCTACACAGTTGCCGTTGGGTGAGCTTGGAAGGTGGTGGCAGTATAGAAGGCGGAGGCAGTCCGGGTCCGACCATGTACAATATCTTTGCCCCTTCCATGGCTCGGGTTTTCTCCAGAAAGTAGGAAACCTGAGTCGTTGGAAGTTTCATTATACTGGCGCTAGTCAGTCAGATGGTGTTGGCCCAGTCTCGACCGTCCACGTCTGGCCGGCCTCCTCCTGGATGGGTTGGCCTGTTATGGTCGGCCTCTTCTTGGGTTGGCCAGGTATGGTCGGCCTCTTCCTGAATGGGTCGGCCTCGTCTGGTCGGCCTCCTCTTGGGTTGGCCTCGAGGCCCGGATGCTCAGCAAGAAGGTCCGAATGCTCGACAGGATGCTCGGCACGGAGGCTCGGAGGCTCGACAAGGAGGCCCAAATGCTCGACAAGGAGTTTCAGATGCTCGGCACGGAGGCTCGAATGCTCGACAAAGAGGCCCGAATGCTCGGCAAGGCGTTTCGGAGAAGGGAGACGATGTTGCCCTCGTCCTGGCCCTTGGCGATGCGGGCCATCTCGTGCATGGGCCCACCATTGGAGAGTATGTCCCACTCCCTCCTCAGGCTCTCGTCCCTTAGGAAATTGAACAGCCTCTGGGGGACACCGGCAGCCACACCGACGTGTCAGCGCTCATTACGACGCCCGGTGACTCCCCGGGGTCGTCGAGGCTCTGCCTCGTTATCATCTTCACGTCCTCTCCAATGCTCCCCACTTAAGAACTTGCTCCACTTTCACGAGGATGACACGCAGACCCCCGCGCAGAAGTTGTCCATTATGTGCTGTGCCAGCTTCAGCATGCTCCACCGCCCACTAGTGGTTATACCGGTGTCCTTGTTGGTGATCGACGAGGACAGTAAAATGGCCAAACATGTGCATCTGCGCTGGAGGGTTGCCAGCCAGGGCTGGGCGCAGAGGCCCATGCCTGAGCGTAGCAGAGGGCGAAAGGGCTGGTGAACTGCAGTGTCGTCGTACTCCGCGTGCTCCACCCACGTAACCTTAGAATAGCCATAAATTCTCCACCCAACTCTTCCTCCAAATTTCCCAGGGACTGAAGAGCCTCGAATTTATTTACAGCATCCATTTGTGGGCATGAATGAATAAATGCATCCTTTTGTTGAAGGGAATTCATAAGCTTTTGACTCTTCAAGGAAGCCTCACAATTATTTGCAGCATCCGTTTGTGGAAGGGAGTGAATAGGCGCATCGTTTTGTGGAAGGGAATGAATAGGATGTTAACTCTTCAAGGGAGCCGTTGCAGCATTAATTCTAGCCACAGTTTTCTTTTGCGCCATTACTGCTTTCCCGTTTTTGTTGACCGCCGAATTTTGGGCCCTTCGCCGGCGATGCGCCACCATTCAGTTGCCTAGCATCTCACGTTGGTCAGGTAGAGGATGGGTTGGCAATCCCACGAGCCTGTCAGATCGGCAGGGTCGGTGAAGCAGTTAGTGATCTTCCAGATGCCGAAACTGTAACCGTTACGTGGTAGTATCTGGACGATCTCAGTGAGCAGGGAGGCGTCGGATCGGAGATTTCCATGCGCGATGGATTTGGCGGTGGAGACGAGCAAGCTGATGCGGTGGATGTCGGGGTTCTCGTCACCGGAGACGAGGCTGGTCGGAAGCAGCTCGGTCAGGGGGGAGCTTGGCAGGGGGGAGTTATTACCGAGGATCCGTTCGACAGGTAACTCGATGAGGCTAGCGCCTCCGCAAGCTATGGTCCGCCATATATCGGAGGGAAGCTTGCTCGTGAGATCTCCAGCCCCTCAGCACGAAGAACGAGACTTCTGCCAGCGTCGCCATGGCAAACGCCCTCCCGTCTTTCCGACTCGTCGAAGGACGCGTCGAGATTGAAGAAGCTCCCCAAGCCCCTCGGATTCGGCAGGTCAGACCATCACTTGTCGAGGCTGGACCATGTCTCCGGCAATCCCTCGAGCCCAGGAGGGGCGACGACATCTCGAGACGCTCAACCTCCTTCGGGCACGACAGGTCACGGATGGGGATAGTTCGGGTTTGGACAGAGATCACCCGGTGATGTTGCCCGGCAAGGAGGGGGCAGATCGGCAGATCCGAGGCGAGCTTCAGCCCGAAAAGAGCCGAGCTCCCAAAATTCGCTCGATGGTCCGCTCTGTATGGAGGGGCAGACCGCAGAGGCAGAGGTAGCTTGTCGTGCCACCTCATCTTGCAAAGGGATAGCTTCTCGGCAAAGCAACAGAGGACGCCGGTGAGAACCATCCCCACGAAAAGAGGGATCTGGACCCATCCTTCGACGGTTATATAGAAAGCCCGATCTGCTGCCATCTCGCCATTTCGTCTCCTTGGGGGGCCTTTGGATTTGTGTTCGAGGAGATATTTTTCGAAAAGTTGACATCTCTCTGCGTTGAATCCCTATGTGGATTGAAACAGGAGAGAGATTTTGATTAAAGGAACGAATCATTGTCGACGTGGTTGATTCGTGGATGTTGATTCGTTCCCACAGACGGCGTCAGATGTTTACGTGTGTTTTCTCACCGCTGAATTGTTGACTGGAGGGAGGGAGGTCAACGCGGTCAAATGGGTCACGCGGGACCTCCGGGATCGGTTGAAGACGGAGCCGCTCGGTGAGGGACACGCGGATCCTCGCGTCGGCTTGTCGAGGGGCAGCCTCGGCAAAGCGACGACCTCTGGGTGGTGGAGACGAGCGGGCTCGGGGACGACGGCACTCGGCTCCGACTGGGAAAATGCTGTGGGGTAGCCTTGGCGTCGCTGGATCTCCTGGACCTGAATAGACGAGAGAGCTCGTCAGGGGGTCAGACCTTGGTTCTGACCGATTCCCCTCCGATGCCAAAGTCAGATCTGGTCTGTTGGGTGCTCGGTGGGACGGTGCTTGGTTCGCGGAGAGACCAAGCTCCGATCCTTGGGCCGAGCTATGGAGGAGAAATATGTAAAGGTCCAAGAAGGTGTCAGAAGAGTTTGTATGAGATACCTCCATTGTAGATCTCGGAGATCTCCCTGAGATGACGCCTCTACCCCCTTCATATATGTGAGTCATCCTACGGTGTAATGAGCCATGATTGCCATCATTGATGGTAGGTGCTAAGTGGGGAATGTTGACCCCAATAATTGCCGTGCTTTATGGAGGGATGAATGCCATGAAGGTGGAGTGATGGCATTGGAGGTGGAGTGATGGCATTGAAAGTGGCCGCCATAATTGACGAGTGATGGCCATGAAATCGGGCCATGATTGGAGAGTTATTGCCATGAAGGCGGTTGCCATATTTGGTGAGCCATGATGGCTGGAGTGATGGCCATGAAGTCGGGTCATGATTGGCGAGAGTGATGGCATCGGACGGTTGCCATATTTGGCGAATGCTTCCTCGATTTGGGCCCCGATTCTTCCACTATGGAAGTGGGCAGTCTTTTGAGCCTTCGTCTTGGTGGAGAGGCGCGACCCGCCCGTGAGATCCTTGGGCTGGAGCCCAAGGCCGTAATAGGCTGGTTGATTGGTCGTGGTTGACTTGGCTCCTCCGGGCTCGTTCAAAATAGTCGTATCAGTTACAATTACTTGGTGATGGCTCCTGCAGGGTTACTACATCCGATAACTCTGCCTAACATGGTCTGGGAGATCACCATGGACTTTATCGAGAGGCTACCGAGATTGGAGAGGTTTTCTGTCATACTTGTGGTAGATAGCCTCAGGAAGTATGCCTGTTTTATAGCTCTTCAGCACCCCTATACGACGGTGATAGTGGTGACATCTTTCATGAAGGAGATGGTGCGCTTACATGGGTTCTCGATGTCCATTGTTTTTTATAGGGATAAGGTGTTTATGAGCCATTTTTGGAGAGAGTTATTTAAGGTGCATGTGACGACACTCAAAGGATGTACATCTTATCACTTACAGACTGATGGCCAGACGGAGGTTGTCAACAAGAGTGCTGAGAAGTACTTGCGTTGCTTTGCATCGGATTCACCCAAGCAGTGGGCCAAGTGGTTAACATGGACGGATTACTGGTATAATACTTACTATCATTCTGCAGCGCTGGTCACACCCTTTCGGATTCAATTTATGCGAGATCCTCCGGACCCGATCCACTACAGCCATAGTTCGACACTGATGTCCCAGGTGGAGCATTACCTTGCAGAGAGTGATAAGGATCTGGAGGAGCTAAATTAGCATTTGACACGTGCACAACAGAGTATGAAGTCCAAGGCAGGTGGTCATCGCAGAAATGTACAGTTCGTTATTGGGGACAAGGTTTACATGATGCTGTATTGGCATAACTCTTTGGAGCATCGAAGCAATGAGAAGTTAGCGGCTCGCTACTATGGACAATATGAGTTTGAGGCCAGGATTGGGAAGGTGGCTTACAGATTATAATTACTGCCGACGTCTACCATCTACACTGTCTTCCATGTGACGCAGTTGCGACAAGCGATTGGAGATCACACTCTCTCCCCGACACTTCCACCTACTTTAGTTTCACCTACTTTAGCGGACGACATGGATGTGCTACTGTAGCCGCTGGAGGTCAAGGGGTTAGTCAGGGAACCACGTGAGCTAAGGAGGTGCTAATCCATTGGCGCGTGTTATCGAACTATGATGCTACGTAGGAGTCTTTCAAGGCTATTCGACCGCAATTTTCCGATTTCCACATTGAGGACAAGGTGGCTCTTTTAGGAGAAGAGTAATGATGTGGTCATCACTTACCAGCGAAGGAGGAGGCGCATGGCGTGACCATGAGGGCATTGTTTGTCATTTTCTACTACTAGGTGGCATTTTCATAATTTCTGAAAATTCTGGATTTGTTTCATATTTTATTAGGACTGGCTAGGGATTTGGCGGCTCATGCTTGATTGTTGTTAGAGAATTTGTTCTAGAAGTCCAAGAACCATAAATTGGGAGATTTAGGGTTTAGTCTCGAAGATAAAGTTTAGAGAGCGGCCTCCACTCCTAAAGGGGCCAATTATCTACTGTAGTTCCACCTATATTCTATAAAAATCCCAGCTTTTCTCTTTCCACCATAAAATTTCCTTTTTATTCTGATTTTCCACGAAGATTGTATCGAAATCATACATATTAGGTTTTAAATAATGGGTTAACGGGTTTTACTAAGAACCATAGGAATACATTTAGAAAAATACATTAAAAATTATAGAATATTCTAAAAATTTATTTAGAATAGTATGAACTATAAAAATGTGTCATAGGGTTAGGACCATTATATCCTACCATCATAATAGAAAATTTCATCCTGGGAATTCTTAGAACTAAGATATTGCAAAAAAGTGAGGATAGAGGATTGAGTTCTCACATCTTTTTCTCACGCCCTCATATGATATTTTATAGAAATGTATCCCTGTACCCTACCTTCTTCAAATTTTTGTGTCATGTGTCCTTGTCCGAACTTATACCAACACCTGTACCCACTCCCATACCCATGTCTATTCTGCGTAGGATGTGGTGTTTGTGTTAGATAGGTATCCTATCCCATGATTTGATGTTGTATATATCGAAAAAGTTGATCCATTTATATATCATGGTAATTACATTTTAAAATGTTTGATCTTTTAAGCAATGCTTTTACTTAAATGATCATTATTGATGCCTTGAACCTTATTCCTCTATCCTTCCATCTAGAACGTCAACGTCTTTCAAAGGATGGATATGAAGAGCATTTGCAAGTGAACCATCTGGCCCCGACATTATTGTCAATGTTGATTTTGCCATCTCTTTTGCGAGGATCTCCTAGTAGAGTTGTTAATGTGAATTCCATTGTAAGTGTTCCCTCACACACACACACACACACACACACACACACACACACACACACATCCACCCACCCCTAACCCTCCATCCCTCTCTTTTGAAGCACTTTTCTTAGATCTTCTTATATGCCAATATCATACATCAGTTGACTTGTCAATTATTGAAACAGGTTTTATTAATTGGATTTCTGTTATATCTGCTAGTGACATAAGGTTTTATATGTTTGCAGAGAAACAGCTTTGTTAACAAGATGCCCTTGTGATTAAGTTATCAAACATGATTGTTTGAGACTCTACAATGTAGTATATGGCCCCATCCTACTTGTATTTCCTTCACTTGTGTTAATGTACCAAGATGCACATGGTAGCTTCTTTTTTCATTTTCTGTGCAGCAGCTTTGTCATGATGCTTCATCCTAATTTGCTGCTATATTGTGCCCCCCCCCACACCCCTCAAAAAAAAAAAAACTTTTGTGAGTTCCCCCGTGTTTTTTTTTTGGGGGGGGGGGATACAGTGCTTGGGTATTATTTGAGACCTTATACTTTATCCAATCCAAGGACTAACCTTGAATTTAAAATAGCCATCTATCTGTGTTGGCATTTTACCTTTTCAACTAATTTTTCTCACACAAAATAATCAATCCTCACCTACCTAATTCTATCCGAATGTTGAGAACAAATTTTGAAAAATAAAGACAAAAAATGGCCAGTAAAAGATTTAACAAATTTAAATTAGTGGCTAACAATGAATGACATAATAGCATTGTCCTGCTAGAGGAATAAGAGCATTGGCCTGCTAGAGGAATAAGAGTCAAATCTCTAAGTGTGTCATACCCCAGGTAGAAGAGTTCTGGATATTGGTTTCTATTCACTCAAGAATTGATGGTTTTTTTTTTGATGAGGAACCGTGGTAAATGGTCTTTAGGAAAGCATGCTTGGTGAAACTGAAGTTGTCCACTTAAAAATGATGCCATGAATCCATATTATCTTTCCCATTCTTTGCGACTATTTTCTCTATCTACAAATTTTTTGAGGATACCAAACGATCTTTTAGCATTTCAAAAAGATTCTTTCTTGTTACAGTTCCTCACCCGGGGTTCTGGTACGTTATACGTAGTTGGCACAACTGTCATGAAATTTTGTTGAATCTTTAATGGGATTGTTTGCTCAATAGCATGGTGATAGAAAAAGTCTTAGATGATGACGTTGCCCTTTGATTTAGGTCAACTTTGTTTACCCTTTTTAACTTAAGTGCAGTTTGATAAGTGGTTTTTGTATATGCTTTTTACACATTTTCATGCACGTTTTATGTTATTCCATTCACCGTTTTCCCGTCTTCCTCGTTTTTGTTTCCTTTTTACTTTTATGGTACATTTTGTGCTTTTTAGAAAATATGTATCAAATCCGGACCATGAAGCGTGAAAGAGGCCCGAAAGAACGAAAAGATCGAAGACGTGAGCTCGAAGTGTGCAAAAGGGGGAAAGAGAAGGAACAATGACACAAACGGCCGCGTCGATTCGACGCGGCCGTATCACCAAGCAACCCAGCAGCTCAAGCTTTCAATTCCACACGGCTGCATGAAGACACCACAAATGGCCGCGTCGCTGCTGAAGAGGAATGAAGAAGTTTCTATCGACGCTGCCGCGTAACCTCAAGAGCATTGAAGCTAAATGGTCACTTCACGCGACCGTTTCGAAGACCAAACAAGTATCAGAGCCGCAATCGACGCGGCCGAGTACAAAACGACGCGGCCGCGTACAAAACGACGTGGTCGCATCGCTGCTACTTTTCGAGCCCCCTTTACGCAATGTAAACGATGTGACCACGTCGTTTTCGACGCGGTCGCGTCGAATAGGCTCTTAGGTCATTTCCTGAGCGTCGCCAAAGTTAGTTAGGGGTTATTTTGGTCTTTTTGGGCAATGTATATAAACCTTTTTTATTTCTCTGCGAAACCCAGACTTTATTCTGCCCGTTCAGTCGTTTTAGAGGATTTTTAGGTGATATTCTCCCTTTATTCTGTAGCTTTTAGCTTATTCCTTTTGTAGTTTTTGTTTTGGATTGTTAATTTGATAATAGAAATAGACTTTTTTGCTCATAGCTATTGTGGATTGTTTAATTCTGAATTTCTATATTGAATCTACAGCAATGCTCATTGAATCCATGTTTGTGATTGCCTATTTGATAATGGGTAGTTTTCCATAGGGCAATGGGTTGAACCCCATTGAAATTGGGTCATAGGTTGGATGAACTAGTTGGTTGATTGTTGGCTAATTGACAATTTGGGGTATATTAGGAAGTCAATTGTCGTTGTATATCGGTCTCCTCCCTTGTGGATAATTAGATTAGCTGTCGGCGAGAGTATGGACTAATCTAGGGTTTTCGATTCATACAATGACCCATACTATCGGTGTGGCTGACGAGAATCGAGTGTCGATTAGATCCCTCCTAATATAGATCCAAAATCTCGATCACGCGAGTGTCGTTGAGGAAGATTGGGGATATTCGTCGGACGTAATGCACCTAACGTATATCGATGTATCGGCAAGAGTCGACATCGATATAGATTAGGGTAGTCCTATCATAGCATCGCGAGAGCGAGGGTATAAATAACATAAGGGACTATCTTATCATGCATCACGAGAGTGTGAGATATGAGAACGCCCTTAGGTTAGACGACATCTCCCAAATTCCAATGAACCCAATAATTGGTTAACTCTAACCAAACCTTAACCCTAGTTCGATGGCGGGGATACCCTAAGCCCTAGAGCTTTTATCCTCTGAATTTTCTCTTATTTTTATCTAAACCACCTATCGACCGCGTAGCTTTCTAACTCGGAAAGAAGTCGATACTCAACGAACGCCACCATGTGTACGAGCCGTATAGCGCTACGATGACGCCGTGCGCTTGCGGTATATAAATATTTAAACCTTTTGCGATAGCGAACAAGTGCAGTTGCTTCTCCAAAAGCTACAAGTCTTAAAAGCTTTGAAACCTAACCTAAACTTGAACATGTGTGGTTTTATTTTCTTCAAATCCCAACCTGAAATACAAAGATCCACTAGAAAACTTAAAATAAGTTTTTTGTTTTTATGCATTCCAAATGATATTGATCAACGGTAACAAATTGAATCTCAAAGTGGAAGTTTTATTTTCTTATTTCTATATGTAAGCTTTAATTCCAGATCCTAGGTGAAAAAGCCTAGTCTAACACGCTCACACTCTCATACATAAATACTTGCACAACTCCACATACATAATTAATACATATGTATCTCTCTCCCTCCATACACACCCCCATTCACATACATATATATATATACACATACATACATATATATATATATATACATATGTATATCTATATATATGGGTAAAGTGTTCCTAGGGTGACTCCTTAGATGAAATCTAAGGAGTCGCCCCCCATTTTCACCCTAATCCCACATATTTTTTCGAATTTTTTTTCTTGGGATTGTTGTTCACCTCATGGATGATCAACACACCAAAAATCAAGGCATTCCAATCTTTTTAGAGCCCACATCTACCCCTTGCAACTTCATGGGGTTTTCAGCACGTTTTCAGACTCTTGAAGTTGCAAGGGGTAGATGGTGGTTCTAAAAGTATTGGAATGCCTTGATTTTGGGTATGTTGACCATCTATAATGTGAACAACAACCCCATGAAAATAAAATCCAAAAAGATTGTGGGATATGGGGAAAAATGGGGGTGACTATTTAGATTTAATCTAAGGAGTCACCCTAGGAACACTTTACCCATATATATATATGTGGTTAATGTGCCTGAGAACGTGCGTAGGCAGAATTACCTGCGCATGCCCCATCTGTTCTGCATTTTAAGTATTTTTTTGAATTTTTTTGCAGTAGATAGATAAACTTGTTATGTAGCTCCCCACAAAATTTCAGGTCAATACAACACTGTTTGAGCCTCCGTTCATCGATTTCAAAAACGTTGCGCAAAACTGTTCAGAATTCTGGACAGTTTTGCGCAACGTTTTTGAAATCGATGAACGGAGGTTCAAACGGTGTTGGATTGACCTGAAATTTTGTGGGGAGCTACATAACAAGTTTTTCTACCTACTGCAAAAAAAATTCAAATAAATACTTAAAAATGCCGAACAGAGGGGGCATGCGCATGTAATTCTGCCTGCGCACGTTCTCAGGTACATTTTGGGTATATATATACTAGTCATAACCCATGCACGCGGGCATGGTTCATTTGAGATTTTTCCACGCGAAATCGTTGTTCCCCAAAAAATTATTTTTACAGCCAAAATTTAAAAGAACAACAAATTAGCATAAAAATATTTAGCGGCATGGGCGCTTTCGGCGTATGTGCCTTCGACACGGAAAAACAAATTCAGACCGGGCGCCTCCGGTGCGGAACAACACATTGGAGTAAAAGGATTAAAAAATTCGGCACGGGTGCCTTCGGCCCGGGCACCTTCGGTGCGGGCGCCAATCATATTATAATATATAATTGTAATAAAGTTGAAATATTTGTTAAAATATTAATAATTTTTAGACAAATTAAAATGGACTCCAATATAATCTCTATCTAGTTGGGTGCTTCGGATTTGAGGGCCCACATGCTTATCGTTCCTGAGAGATTTTGTGTCCTTGATATTGAGATGTTTGTTGGTTGATCACGTTTGTTTTTTGTTTCAATGAAATTTCTATTAAGATGAGTAATTTATAAACGCTGTCGGCCAATTGGTTGTGTTAGGCCATGCAAATTTTTTGGGAAGAGAGGGGAAGAGAGTTTGTGTTCGGTTATCAAAACTTTGGTTTCCCAACACATTTTCTCCAAAAAATTCAAATGTTTCCCCCAAATTTTCTCAAAACCTCATCCTAACCGTTGATTCATCGTGATCAAATCGCAGCCACTCTTTATTTTATCATAGCCAGCACTAGAATTCAAAAACAGTTGTGTTTTAATATATATATATATATATGAGAATAATGTGTATCATATGATACATGAGGCATCTCCTCATATACAAGACACAAAAAGTGGGATGGTAGTGCTTGTACTTGTACTACCATACTTTTTGTGTCTTGGTATACGAGGAGATGCCTCATATGTCATATGATCCTCCAATACTTTTTTCTTCAAAGTTTATGCTTTATTATTATTATTTGAATGGTTTGGATTGCCAACTGTCGAGTTCTTAGAAAGCTTGGTTTGAAACCATTCTATTAGGATCACCATATTTTTTTTGAAAACCCAGAAAAATCCCCAACCCCCTTCCACTGCCTTCGGCTTAGGAGGGTAAAGACGAGAGGATCACATCCATATATATATATGTATGTATGTATGTATGTATATATATGTATATGTACATGTCTAGTTCTATCAATCCACATACATATCCATACACGTGTGTGTATGTATGTGATGCAGAATGGAGTGGAAAAAGATGTGTGGAAATTGGGGGGAAAACTAACTATGGATAGATATGATTTTAGGCTTTTCATCATAAAAATTGGATGATCATTCGCATGCCTTGCACATGAAGCGACCTCACATCCAAACACTGCTCACTCTCGCATCTTTCACGCCCAAAATTTTCAAGGGACAAACAAAAGTTTACACAACTCTAAATTTTTTATTCAATATCTCATATAAATGTTCTTAAATAAAATATAAGAGTTTCTTAGATAAAAAAGGTAAAAAGATTCAAATTTTTTAAAAGAAAATTCTAAAACAAAGTCAAATAATATAATTCTAATAGAACTCGAAGATTATAGGACTAAATTGATTCAAACACTAAAAAGGCTAATGCGAATCCAAATTAGATCATAATTTTCTCACCAGCTTTAAAAATTCTCTAACCCGACGAATAATGATGAAGATTTGTAATCTGGTACAAGTCAGTAAGCTCTTAGTTGGAGAATACTTGTCTTGAAATTTTGAAAAGAAGCAAAATATAAACTTGCAGATAAGATAAGCATTTTCTGAAGCGTGTTTCCAAATCACAACAGATATAATACAAAATCTACTTACCGGTAATCTATGAATGATCTGGGATGATATATTTGATGTGCTTAACTTTCACAAGCGATGTCTCTAATTTATATTGTGGTGCATGATCAACATGTGGTTTGGGGTTTGGACTTTGCCTCTGATTATAAATGTATCTCACTCTTATAATTTGACATCAGCTGTATCTAGTCATATGCGTGGTTTGGACTTAAACTTGATTTTAAACTCAAACTTGGGTTCTTGCTTAGGATCTGGCTTGGGCTTGATCATAAACTCAGTCGGAAAATCTTGTTTGGGCTTCAGAGGGGTTTTCATACATGTCTCCTTAAAGTTTGACCCATTCTTTTTAATCAACAATTTGACTCTTGGGTTGAAAAGTTAACATTATTTTTTCTTCATTAAATATGAATACACGTGTTTTACCTTCTAGAACTTCTTACCTCTTGGTCATACAACCAAGTCTTACCTAACAAAATATGTGCAATGTCCATAAGTTTAACGTCATGCCAAATATGATCATTATAGCTCGCAAGCTGAATAGGCATTAAACATCGCTGGGTAATTGGATGAGGAGTTTTATCAACCCAATTGATGTTATATGGTTGCAGATGAGTTTCAGTTTTAAATCCATTCTATTTAAGGTCGACTTGTTAGTAATATTAACATAACTATCTTTACCAATCATTAATTTGTAAGACTAATCATCAGCCCGATGTATGTAAAAAAATCTTAATCATACGCCAATCTTTATTATCTGACAATCTTTATTATCTGTAAGTGTTATAGGCAAACATGTAATGAAATTGAGATATACGTTAGATTCACATACGTCTCCATCTGCATCGGTAACATTCTCATGTTTATATATTTCTTTAGTCATTCCTTCAAGATATGTAGTGGCTTGTGCAGGCTTACAATTGCCTCAAATGGATTGAAAATTTGGCCTTAAAACCGTCCTAAAATAAGCCTTCAGACCGGCTAAAAATGTCTTAAAAATTTCCATAAATTCAGAAAAGTTATTGTAGCAGGTTGAAAATTTGAAAATCATGGGAATGTAGAAAATTGTATCGTAGTGGTAACTATACTGTAGCACCCATGGTACTGAAGTAAAATTTATTTTTTTGAAAATTTTTTCGAACTAAAAGTTTGTTGCTAAATTGAAATTTTGACAAATATTTTCAATTTTTCCTTTTTACCAAAGAAAAATTTGACCAAAAAGAAAACATAAATAGATGATGAAGGTGAAAGATAGAAAATTTAGCTCGGATACCAACTTAATGCGCAAGGGAGTGGAAATATGTGGGGAAATGGGGAAAAACTAACTAGGGAAAAATATTTTTTATGCCTTTCACCATGAGAATATGACAATCACTAACTAGCATGCCTTACATGCGGTGATTTTTGAGATCTTATGTCCAGACAACTAAGCTCACTTTTACGTCTTTCACATTTAAAATTTACAAATGACAAATAAAAATTTACACAACTCTAAATTTTATTCAATACCTCATTCGTAAGTAAAAGTTGGATTACAAAGCTGTATCTATAAGCAAAATAAAGACTAATTTGACTTATACTTAAACTCCTAAATAGACTTAAATAAATACTCTTAGATTAAAAAAGGTTTTTAGAACATGAAACTCTAAAAATGACTCAAATAATAGAATTTTAAAAGAACTCAAACACTAAAATATAAAATTGACTCAAATATCAAAGACTAAATTGAATCCAAATTGGACTCACATCAGTTTGTGTTTAAGAAGAATGAGTATTAGCTTCAATAGTACGAAACTTTCTAGCGCTCAAAAAGTCGTCTCCCCATTTTTTTGAACGTCCGAACATCATTCATGTTGATCAATGCAACCTAAAACTTAAAGGTATTAAGAATCTTATGGATTCCAAATTTAATGGTCTTACCGTAACAATACTTTTTCCACCGGTAGATCAACTAGCAAACATCATAGGTTTTCACAAGATCTTTGGTGTATTTGGGTTTTAAAATATGAAGGTTGACTTGAGCGATGCCGAGCTTACAGTGGATTTTTGAGCACTTTTTGAGCGCTGTAGGAGGAAGCTTTTTCCTATGAACGCTTATGTCGATTGCTTCTTTCAACACAGATTTTATACACATTGACATAAATTTTTTGAGCTAGGCTACTTTCATGAGTATTTGGAATGTGGAAGCTTCCACATTAATTTGGCAATGCACCTATCAAAGGAAAACAATCCTCGTAATTAAATGCAATCTTTTCTCTTTGGTTGAAATTAATAACATGCTTTCATGAAATTATTTGATGCATCGGTAAAAATGCTTGGACGACTTGATCTGTCTGACTCTCACTACTCTTAGAATTCAAGGGATTCTTTACTGCAATATTTTTTAGTGGTCTTTTCCCCACTTGAAGTGGTAGCCCTCATTTGAAAAGAATGAAGAGGGTTTGCAAAGAGTAAGTAATCTCTTGAAGGATTTCATGGAAACTGAAATTGTAATTCCTAGATATCCCCTTGACAGCTTCCTTCCTTGCCAAAGGGGCTACATCCAAAACTCTTGCAAGTCGGGATATAATCTTGACTAAAATCACGTTCCTTCAAAATCTTGGGAGAAGCACATAAGGGATAAGAATTATTGGCTAAATTTCAAGAAACCCCCTTGAACTTTGAGGTGTTTAAAAAACCCTCCAAAATCCTTGTGTGTGTTCAAAACCTTAAAAAATTTTGTTTTTATAGGAAAGCCCCCAACGGTGGCAAATGTTTTTGAATTAAAAGTAAAAAACAAAAAAAAAACATAAGTTTAGATATTGACCGAATTTTTAAATAAAAGATTAATATATAAAAACTTATCTAACACTGATAGGAGAGGTAGTTCATGAAGAATTTTTTTTAAAAAATATTGTCTAAAAAATAATCTAACACCATTTTTCATAGAGGCTTTCTTGATAAAGCAAAAGTTCAGGAAGTTTTGAGCACAAAAAACTTTTTAGGGGTGTTCTTAAAAAAACCTTGAAGTTCAACAGGGTTTCTTAAAATTTAGCCGAATTAATTTGTATAGTTCCAATAGATTTTGGGTTGACGGGGTTCCAGTTTGGAGTTTTAGCCTTATCTTTTTGGACTTTTTTGTGTTATCTTATCTCATTGGATGTGTGGTGCACATACCTTTTTCCTAAATTCTTTATTTTATTTTATTTTATGTTATTTGCATGTGTCATGCCCATAGTTTAGCTATAAATAAGTGCTCTATGGAACAATTGAACAACATAGTGAATGAATCCGTTTGTTTTGGAGAAGCTGTAGATTAGTTTGTAAGAAACCTAATGTCATGTGAATCTTGTTGCACATGAGGTGTGTGAATTGGCGAGTGATCTACTTGGGTACGAGGCTTGAAAGGCCATAACTCTATCATTATTCATCAAAACCTATTTTTCTTTCTCTAAATCCCCAAATTCTCACCATAAAACCGTAGATTTAACCCTATGTATACTTGTCTTGCCTCATTGGGACTTGTAAAGATAAAGTAAAGGCCTGCTAGAGTATCAGTAGGGAGAAGCAGGGAAAAGTCTTAGAGCAAAGCGAGCAAGAGATAAACTACCAAAATAAAAAATAAATATATTAAACTAGGAAATCATGGTGCAAGCTAGTTGCTCATTTGGCAAAATTAGTTGCTTCCACCCCCCTTGGGGTTTGCCTATCTTAATGGCTAGGACTAGTGGGGGTATTGTAGGAAGACAACTCATTTTGCCAAATGAGTTTTCACCTCATTCCCATTATATCCAAAATAATAATGTGATTAAATAAAAAAAAGAAAAGCACATGTCAAACACATGATGTCCATTAGAACTCACAAAACTTCGTAGTTTATAGGACTCCCCCATAATTTGGTTTGAATAAACATAAAATACATAAAATCATGCAAGACAACAAACTCTTATTCACTATATATATATATATATATATATATATATATATATATATATGACTTGTACCTGCAAATTCCTCGATGAAGAGGGTGCATGAATACTGGAATTCGGGCGGCTGGATAGATGAACCGGCTATACAACATATCCGGCCGATCCTGCAGAATATTAAGCTTCGGTGCGGGTCAGATCGGTGGGAGTGGGTGTCAGGTGATTGCTTCCAGTTTAGACAAGCTTGAGAGGGAGTACGTAGTCCATGTACTCCTTTTCCCTATCATAAACTGATTTGGTTTCCCAACCATATTCCTAAGATGTCCCTGACGCTACTAAGAGCTTTCAAGGGGAAACTGCTGACCAGAGTTATGTTAAGGAGATGTGGTCTTAATACCCCGGTTAATTGTGTATTGTTTGCTGGCAACAATGAGAAAACTGTGGGACATCTATTCTTTGAGTGCGAATACTCTCACTACATATTGCAACGTGCACTCCTTAAGCTTAATATCAAAGCGCATATTGACCCTTGTCTGGTAGACATAGGGAACTATTTCCTAATGCACTTGGGGGGGAAAGTGTCCTAAGCATGGTTGGCAAAACCGTCCTAGCAGCTGCGGTGTGGCACATTTGGAGGAAAAGAAATAGGAGAATTTTTGAGAAGGAAGAGCATTGCAAGGCTATTCTATTTGAGGGGATAGCCGCTGATATCAGGGTCGTTTTGAGAGATCAGGATCCAGCTGACGAGGAAGAGTCTGAAGTGTTAGCCAACTGGACATTCAGAGATAACGGTTGACAAATCCATATGTTATGATTGTTCTAGGTGTTTTTCTTTCGGAAGTGTAATTTGTTGGTCTTTTTTGCCGCGTTTTTATAGGTAGTGATAGGGTGGGGAATCACTAGTAGGGAGTGACGACGCTTGTGCCATATCCTCTCTCTAATGAAACCCCATTCCTATTGCCTCTTATGTTGTAACAATTGTGTACATTGCATTAATCAATAAAGTAGCAAGCTGACTTTTCTATATATATATATATATATATATATATATATATATATATATATATATATATATATATGACTTGTACCACAAGATTTTCATTCATTGTTTAAACAAACACTTAACGCCCCGAGTATAAAAATTTTGAACGTAAATTAACCATCCATTCTATTAGATGTGATCTGATTGATTTTAACCATCTACAAACAATATTTCAAATGAGTTCATTATGTTTTACACATCATTAAGAAGGTGATAAATTGGTAACTTTTCATAAAATTATGGAGAAATGATTTTGTCGACATTTGATGCATGGGTTAAACAAACCTAATTTGTTTGTATATATATATATATATATATATATATATATATGGATTAATGTAGAGCAGGTGCCACCTGATCTAATGGATCAGGTGCAAGACACAAAAAGATGGGACCCAGCGAGTACTAGCCCATGTGGGGGCTTGTACTTCCCACCTTTTTTGTGTCTTAGCACCTGATCCATTGGATCATGTGCCACCTTTTCTACATTAAATCTATATATATATATATATATATATATATATATATATAGTTGAAATAGATTGGACCACATCCGATGAAATGGATTTTAGATCTGGGTTCATAACCACGTCCGATGAAATGGATTTTAGATTTGGTTTATAATTTTTATATTTAGAGTGTTACATTTTCATTTAGGAATGAAACAAAATTTTTTGTAGTATGTATATATATAGAGAATAATGGCTATCACACGACATATGAGAGCCTCTCATACGCACTCTCACATAAAGCACCCAAGTACAAGCAAGTATAAGCCCATGTGAGCTTGTATTTCGGTGCTTGATGTGAGAGGGCGTATGAGTCAGGGTGTCAAAACGGCCCGGGGGCCTGCCGACCCCGCCAGCCCGGCCCGGGCCCGGGACCCCATTCTCGGGCCGGGCTGCCGCCTGGGCCCGGCCCCAGGGCCGGGCTGGGCCGAGGTACCCGGCCCACGGGCCGGCCCGGCCCGGCCCGGCCCGGGGTTTTGTCAAAAAATAGCCTCACAGAGGCTTAAAAAGGGTGGGGGGAGCCGGGCCGGCGGGCCAGGCCGGGCCGGCCCGGCCGGGCCATTTTCACACCTTGACGTATGAGAGTCTCTCATATGGCGTATGATAGCCATTATTCTTATATATATATATATATCAAAAAATGAAAATGTGATGCAAGTACAGGAACAATTCTTGTGCTGGTGCTGTAACACATTTTCATGTTTTTTTAATTTTAAATTTTTTTGCAATTGATATATACTACATAGATGATCAACATACTAAAAAAAACAATGAATCACCTTATATTTGCCTCTTGATTAAATTGTTACAAATTCAACAATTTCAGAACAATTGAACTCTTTGGAACGAGCCGATAAAGGGTTAAATAGCCTATGGTTCACCAAATATTTTGTGTTTTGGGGCTTTAGAATGTGTACACAAATCTTAAAAAATTTGAAAAAAAAAATAAAATAACATGTTTCTTACCGTGGTAAATGAAATTTTCCTGTGCTATCACAAAATTAGTAATCTCATTTATATAATAAAAATTTCCTATCTCGAAATCGCATTGCAGCGGCTCCATCTACCTTGCGACCTAAGGATTCCCCTAAGTTGTTAGACACAGGACCCTCGCCTGCATCGACGTCCACCATAGAATCACGTAGTCGAGTTGCAACAGTGATGAAACATGAAAATTTCTCCACCAATAGATCTACTGAGTCATTGGCTGCTGGCTACTGGTAGGCAATCGACGACGAGTCTCGACAATCAAGGGCGAGTCAACGGTCTATGAAAGCTGACAAACCCTTTGGGTATTGGGATGAATGGTAATTCTCAAGGAGAAGTTTGAAGAAATATGCCAGATGTTGAAGAAAGCAGCAACAGAGAAAACTGCTTCTGTTGATTGTTTACTGCTATAACCAGCTTTTACATTGGTAACATAAGAACATGGATGCAATGTAGCCACCCAAAGTCCCAGACCGTTGCCAGATGATTTTGGTACCCCACAAGAACAACCAACAATAGAGAAGGCCAACAATCATTTACATTGCAAGACCCATATGAGCTGTGCAACCCCCGTTCAAAATTCAGTGATACGATACAATACGGATACGAGTATCAGATACGATACAATAAGGATAAACAGACATACTGGTATGCAAAATCTTTGGGGGTTTTGATTAAAAAGTGGTGTAAATTATGGACTGATATATTTACAATGCTATGTCAATATATTTAGGTTTGGTTATATTTTTATTGCAATTTTTATTAGGGATAAAATAAAAAATTAAGCTAGGTCCAATGTGATGGCCCAAACCACACTTTAAACCCATTTGGGTATGCTTGAAGAAGCACATATGGGCTTTGGGCCAGCCAGCCCGTTTGAATTTGGCATTTATTTGGCCCGGCCCGGCCGGCCCGTTCTCATCCCTAAATTCCTATATAGTTTCCACTCTAAATGATTAATAGACACATCACCTGTTGCAATATGTTTTGGAAGTTTTTTTCTTAAACCCTATGCAACATGCTCCAAAACAGCATATATGAGCTTATCTGCTATAATCAATCCGCATTTCTCGAAGGTCATTTCATCATACTGTTCTTTGCGTTCCTCAGGGATTTCTATAAACGTTTAGGTAGACAGCTCTGTCTTAAAGTTGATTTTCGAAAAGCTTTCATGTCTGTCAACAAGAAATTTATATATTTTATGATGTATCGTATGTATTTTCAATCACAATATGTAGCATGGATTCGGGAGTGTTTCTCTAGCCCTACTTTCTCTGTCCTCATTAATGGATTGTTATCTGGTTTCTTTTCTAACAACTAAGGTATCAGGCATGGTGATTTTTGTGTGCTTGTGATATAATATTACTCAGTTATGGTGAATTTAGCCATAATTAGGAGGCAATTCTATGAGGCAATTCGACCTCTGAAGATGTACCCCATTTTGACACCATCACATCTATTTACCAGGGCTTTGAGGTATCGGCCGAGACCATTAGGTGTCGGGCGTATCGTATCGGTATCGGCAGTTGACGATACCGAAACCCAGTGTTAGTTTCAGTATCGGCCGATACCGAACGGTATTGGTCAGTTTCGGCCGATACCTATCGAAACTGACCGATACCATTCAGTACTGATCGAAAACGAAGGAAGAAAATGTGTGATTAAATAAAAATTCTCTAAAAACCTAAAAAATTTCGTGAATCAATAGGTTGCATAGAAAGTTCGGTTAAAAGAGAGGAGAAAATCCTAGGATTTCGTCTCGAAAATGATGAAGAATTAGACGAAGAAGAGGCAGAACCAAGAAAAAATTGCTGAAAAAGGAAGAAAAAGGACAAAAGGAAGACGAAAAAAATTGAACTCATCTCATCGCGTCGCCGCCTCGCCGAACCTGCCTCATGCCTCGCCGAATCCTCCTCGACTATCTAGCGTGGGAGTGAGAGAGCAGAGAGAGAGAAAGAGGTCCGAGTCGCCATTGAGGAGATGCTGCGTTCTTTAAAAGGCAAACTTGTAAATAAGTGGTATGCGCGTAAAGTAAAACAATCGGTACGCATATCAAGCGGTTATTATGTGGCAACACTGTAAATAAGTGGTATGTGCACAAAGCAAAATGGTGGGTGCGCAAAGCAACGCCCAGCGATTTTTTTGTAAACTTGTAAATAAGTGATATGTGCGCAAGGTAAAACGGTGGGTGCGCAAGGCAAACTTTTGGATATATATATTTATCTAATATTTAGTATCTAAGTACCAAACTTTAGGTATTTAGTATTTGTAATGATTACGAACTCAAATTTAGTTTATCTATTTAGTATTTAGTACTTGATAGTATATGATTAATATTTTAGTTTGTCAAGTATTTAATAGTATTTGATAGGTTTAGATTTAAAACCTCCGAAACCATCACTGTGTATATATTATATACATATTTAAAGTATCTCCAAAACCGAAACCGTTACCCGAAACAAAACTGCCGAAACTAGCGATACGGATGAAATCGAAACTTGCTTCCGAAACCGCCGAAACGGGCGATACCGAAACCTAAACCTAAATTTTGGGAAGAACGATACCCAAACCGAAACCGAGACCTAAAACCTTGACTATTTACAATTGATTTATTGGTTTTCTATCATGCAGACTCTCAATATGCGAAGATGTTAAATATTCTATTTGTTTCTATGGAAAATAATGCTTGGCTTCATATTAATGAAGAGAAAAATGAGCTATTCTGCAGTAATGGTTGTCCGAATTCGAGAGAGCTTACAGGCATTCTTGGGGTTTCCCTGAGCACATTCCCTATCAGATACTTGGGATTAGCTATCTATTTCTTACCCAAAAGTGCAGCACTTCTCCTTTCTCATTGACAAATGTAGAAAATATTTAGAGGGATGGACAACTCGTCATCTATCCATGGCTGGCAGGACAGAGCTAATTCGTTCAGTCATTTACAACTTGATTTCCTATTAGAGTCTTTCTTTCAAACTGCCTCATTATATGATTCGGCTCTTTAAGAAGTTATATGTATCATTCCTCTGAACTACTGTATGGAGTGGGAGAAACATTTGCAGGACTAATCAAGGAGGCGTTGGTGTTCACAGTCTAGCTAACATTAACAAAGCAGTAGGTATTTGAATATTTTCGCACCTCGTGTATTCAGAATTTTTATGGGCTAACTTCATGGGACACGTATGTGAAAGAAGGTTGGATCCTATTATTGCCTGCCAACTGACTACAAAATTCATTATATCTTCACGGCTAACTAATAACCTTTATCCTTGATATAGAAGCCGCTTCTACTTTGTCCTTGAGCTCAGTTCGGGACTCCACTTAAAATTTTCATTCCAAGTGTTCCATGCTATAGTATGATTTGGTTTGCAAATTAGTACCCTAAGATGTTTGTCTGAGTAAAGTTTACTCAGAACATTAAATGATAGATTGCTCACATACGACAATATGGAGAAATGTAATCTTCACATTGCTGGCAATACTGGTATTGTATGCTCTGTAGGCTTAGAGACCATAGATCATCACTTCATATCTATGGAAACTATACCGTCTGAAACTTAGATTAACTCCTGCCCTTATTAGATCCCTTTGGATCGCTTCCTGAGGGGGGTTTGATGATTCAGAATAGTTTTAGACAGAAGGTCAAAATAGTGGGTATCGCTCGACTGGCCATTCGCTCTGGGGTTTGGCATGTTTGGCATGAGAGAAATAAACGGGTTTTCAATAATGTATCCAAGCATAAAGTCTTGCTTTTCCATGACATTTGCGAGCATATTCGAGATGCAATGTCTTTTATTGCATGACGGGTTGAAAAAGAAAATTATCGCATTTCTTTATGGAACTGGGCATAATGTATTTACTTTTTCTTTTATTTTGGTTCCACTCAGAACACTATTGGTGTATGACGACGTCAGTATCCTCTCTCCACCATTCATCCAAAAAGCGCATTTAAATATGAGATAGGATGTTCTGAGGATGTATATTGAACTATTTATACGTTTTTGGAATACATTTATTATTCTCATATATATATATATATATATATATATATATATATATATATAGGAAAATTTTCAAATGAGAACATTTCGCACCGTGCGAAAATGTTTTTATCTTTTTTTTGAATTTTTTTTTTTTCAAAAATTCTTTTTTCCACCCTCATTATATGTTGTTATACCCCCCTCAAAAAATAATGGTTGAGAAATAATGCCATTTGGCCTTCGATCAAGCCATTTCATCAAATTCGCACGTTTTGAGACCGTTAAATTTGTAACGGGTGGATGTGTGCTCTAATGCCCAACGGGTTCACCCATTATTTTCCCTGGGGTATATAATTGTATGGATTAAACATCAAAAAAAAAATTTTTGAAAAAAAAAATTTCAAAAAAATAAAAAAAAAGTTTTCGCACGGCTTTCGCACGGGATTTTTCGCACCCGAAGATTGCCCTATATATATATATATATATATATATGAAAGGTAAGTATGAATCTTTATTATGTAAATATCAACAGCACAAAACAATAGCTTTCCGTTAATGGCATCTAGATATAATAGAGAGGGGATAGGGCACAAGCGCCGTCACCCTCTACTATTATTTCTTGACCCCCAACGTAAGCATAAAAATGAGCAAAAGGTGTGCATGAGCATCTGATACAAAAAATTAGCCGTTATCCCTAAATTCCCACTTTTCCAAGGCTTCCTTTGCGTCCGTATCATCAAGGTATTGATCTTTCATAGCTATCCTGATATCAGCTGCGATGTCTTCAAATAAACCGATTTTGCATCTTTTTACTTTGTCAATTTGTTTCTCGCCAGATGTGCCACATAATGGCCGAGAGGGTTGTTTTAGCTAACAGGCTCAAAGTCCCATTGTGTCCGAATTTGCTCAAGTAGAGGTTATATACGGCCTTCAGAGAAATCGGGATGTTCACAGCAGTTCCGAGTTTCATAAGACTTCTGAGCAATAAGTACTGTGTATATTCAAAGTTGAAAAATAAATGCTCCAATGTCTCCTCTCTGTCACCCTCACATAGGACGCAACTTCCGTCCGTTTGTATCCCCCATCACCTGAGCATATCTTTGGTTAATAATTTCCCATTGAGAGCTCTTAATAATGTCATAGAGAATTTGGGAATGAAGCCTCTGTACCAAACGAGTTTGTGATAAGGGAATTTAGCACCCCTCATCCTGACCCCCTCCCAAGCTTCTTTAAATTTGAACATCGGGCTCGGCAGCCCTTTCCACTGATCTGCGCCAGCTTTCAGAACCACATTTTGAAGTATGGCCGGATGTTCTCAATAGTATGGTCGTGAATCCAAGTTGAGCCAGTCCAGTAATCCGCAACCCTCTTGCTATCTGCTCCCGCCGGAATGTCGTATGTATTTTTTAGGGGCCCCCCCGCTAACCAATTATCGTGCCAGAAGAGCGTAGATCTACCGTCCCGAACCTCCTTTTTGATCAGTTTTTGTGAAATATTCCAGCAGTGAAGTAAGAACTTCCATGTTCCTGAGTGAGTGGGCTCTCCTTTTGCCACATAGTAGTGTCTATATCCCCATATAGTTCCCTCATGTGTTCAGCCCAAATACCCTCTGCAGCTAGCAATCTCCACGTCAGTCTTATTGCCGCAGCCAGGTTCAGGTCAGAGAGTAACCTGAGTCCAACCCCCCTCTTTGGGTGTGCAGACTCCCCGCCACGACCATATGCGGGTATTGCCCCAAACGAACCGCCTGCATATCGAAGATATAGTACGGAGCACAGTAGAAGGGATACGGAAAACTTGCATCCAGAAGGAAACCATACCGTATATGATAGATCACACCAATTCAATTCGGCCCGAGATGGAGAGGGAGGTAGAAGACCATTCTGTTAGTCTTTTTTTGCATTTATCTACTAGCCTGTTGTAAGAGCGTGATTTGGGGTACTTGGAGGATAGATGTAGCCCCAAATATGTCGTGATGGTAGTTGCCAGCTTTATCCCCAGATTGTTAGCCAATTCAGCGGGTTGTTTGGTCCCTTTGCTGAAGATCCCTGCACTTTTGTTCCAATTTATATGAAGGCCTGATATGCTGGAGAATTCTTCAAGAAGACTCTTAAGCCCGTATAAGGAGTAAGGGTTAGCACGTCAAAAAACTAGTAAATCATCTGCGAATAGGAGATGAGAAATAGAACTTGTCCTCCGCATAGGGTGTATGGTACGCGTAGCTAAAGCCTTCCCCACTAGCAACGAGAACGCCTCCATGACAATGACAAACAGGTAGGGGGAGAGGGGATCCCCCTGTCGGAGCCCTCTGTTGCCTTCAAAGTAACCTGCAGGTGTGCCATTGACCATCACAGAGAAGGTCGGTATTGAAATGCATTCTTTATCCAATTAATAAAATTGCCCTTAAAACCCAACTGGTGAAGCATATAGTATACAAACTCTCTGTTGACACTGTCGAACGCGTTCCTAAGGTCCAATTTTATGCAGGCTCTCGCTCCAATGTGATTGCTGAAGTCCCTAATTTGCTCATGTGCAAGAAGAGAACAATCGGATAGCAGTCTACCCTTGAGAAATGCTGCTTGATTAGGGGATATCAGCTTGTGAATTACTTCCTTCAGTCTGTTGCATAGCACCTTACTTATGATTTTCTAATCACATTGCAGCAAGCTATGGGTCTGTAGTCCCCCAGGCTAGTGGCGTTGGAGCTCTTGGGAACAAGGGTTAGAAAGGTATGATTAATCTGGGTAAATAACACACCTGTCCTGAAGAAAGATTAGGTTGCAGATGTGACATCATTTTTTATCAGATTCCAATTATGCTGATAGAAGAACCCGTTGTACCC
Source organism: Scilla litardierei (assembly GCA_030789695.1). NCBI lineage: Eukaryota > Viridiplantae > Streptophyta > Magnoliopsida > Asparagales > Asparagaceae > Scilla > Scilla litardierei. The sequence goes on along the minus strand of CM061133.1, from coordinate 144,867,539 downwards.
GTCAGGTCCAGGTGCTTTGTCTGGCCCAATTTGGAAAACAACATTTTTGATTTCATCATTAGACAGTCGCTTGTCAAACCAGTTTGAAGCCTCTTCCGTGATCTTTCGCTTTGGCACCAGCTTTGGGAAAGTTCTCCTGTAGTTTGATTGGTTATACAATTCTTCAAAGAATTTCGGCGCTTCGGTTTTAAGTTCCTCTAACGAACTATTCTGTACCCCATTCACGTCCACTAGATGGCGCAAGTTGTTACCCTGTCTTGACTTCATTGCGTTGAAGAAAAACTTTGTATTCCTATCTCCCAAACTGAGCCACTGTTGACGACTTTTTTGTCGGATCATTGCCTCTTCTATTGCCATAAGCCTAGATAACTCATTAGCAAGTTTCTGTTCTTTTATTTGCAGGTTCACATCCCAATATAATAACCGCTGGGCCCTCACATCTTCAAGGTCTTTGCGGCATTTGGAGACTGAATTAGAGGAGGCTTGTTTCCGAGCCCAGTCTCGCATGAGAGGCTTTAGTCTCTTCAATTTGTGAAACAATCTGAACATTGGTGAGCCTTGGATGAAATGGCCCCAGCTTGCTTCCAATAATTCAGTGTATCCTGGCATCTCCTCCCACGAATTAAAAAATTTAAAAGGCTTGGGATTGGAAGATACCTGGGTGTGTAATTTGACAACCATGGTCGAGTGGTCGCTTGTATTTGGATCGAGATATTCCATATACGAATCTGTTAGCTTGGCCATCTAGTCGCCGTTGCAGAAAACCCTATCAAGTTGCGCCGCAATGCGGCCGTTTCCCAGTCTTTTGTTGCACCAGCTTATTCGGTTGCATGTAGTTTTCAATTCTTGTAGGGAGCAGTCATTAACACAATTATTGAATTCCTCAACCATGTTTTTCTCCAATCTACGCCCGACAATTTTATCTTTGGTATAGATGACGCAATTAAAGTCTCCAGCTATAAGCCAAGCCTCATTGTGCAAATTAGTGGATTCCATCCTCAGTTGTTGCCATAAGCCCCTCCTATCTGTACTAGTATTAAGTGCGTAGATGGCTGTGAACACCATACGCAACTCCCCCACATGCTTACACCGAATTGATACATACTGCGAGGAGCTGGAAAGAACAGTAGCTTGCCAAATGTGAGGGTCTAGTCCCAATAGGATCCTACCACCTCTATGAGAGTCGAAGTTGTTGATTATCAACCAATGCTTGGGCAAGCACGATTTCTGTTTTATCGTTTCCATATTCAGTTTCGTTTCCAATAATGCCACCTGAGACGGCTTCAATTCCTTCAACCTGTCTCTAAGATTCCTGCTCCTCACCACATTGTTGAGGCCACTCGTGTTCCATATGAACACAGTCATTGATAGGGGTTGGATTGTTGTCGCACGGAGGTAACTTCCTTCAACCTCGTGCTCTTCCTGGTGTTCGCAACAACTTCTGAATTCAGGCTTGGTTTCCTAGGCTTTGCCAGTTCTGTTTTGTTCAGGAGACTTTCTTGTTCAATGTCCCAGTCAGGATTAGCGTAGCTCATAATAGCTGGGAGCTTATCAACTCCCGTGTCGAGTGTATCTTCTAAAAATGAGGGTAGGGCCATAGGGACTTTAGGATTGTGGTCCACTTGAACCACATGTTCTGTTGTAGCATTGTTATCTAATAACTCAGACTGACTCTTCTCGCATAGGGGCAACGTGACCTGAGCCTTTTCAGTACACTGCTCTCCAACTTCCAGGCTTGCCTACCATTCCCTTGATGATCCATCTTATTAGTTATGGCATCCCCTTGTTCCTTCCTGACATAGTTGAGGTCTTGCTCACCCATATTGTTACTTGCAGTATATTCTCCCATTCTATCCTCTTGTACTTGCTTCCCACTTGACTCCCAAGCAACATGCAAAGTCGAAATAGCCTTAGAAGATTCTGCGTCTTGATTACCCCCTCCAGGCTTTGTTTTCCCTTCAGCTGTTTTAGTTTGGATTGAAAAGAGCTTCAATAGATTCGGACATTGAGAATCGGAGTGACCAAAGCATACACAATGGCTGCAGCGAGGTGGTTCACCCTCAAACTTGGTGTCGTTGTGTATAATTCCTCCATCTTCCAGCTTAATCCCTACTGTTTTTGGTAATGGCTTCTTAGCATCCACCTCAATTAAACATCTGGCATAAAAAAGTCTCTCTAATTTGGCGGTGGCATGATCTAAACAGATAGGATTCCCGATCAGTGAAGCAACCACATTTAGAATCTCTAGTGTCCACATACTCATCGACAGTCCATATAGTTGTACCCAGACTGGCACCGATACCAAGATATCCCGGTCGTGACGGAGCGTTGGGCTCCATCGCTGCAGCACTGTGAGCCGCCCATCAAAGAGCCAAGGGCCCCCGTGCAGTATCTTCTCACATTCTTCTTCACATTCGAATCGGAAGGAGAAAAACCCATTGTCTCGACTGTATATCTGGACTCCTTTTGTGAGTTTCCAAAGCCTATCGACCCAAGCCCTAATCCGGCCGTAATAGGGGACATCGTTGAGCACATACACAACTAGGGTGTTTTTCCACCGCTCTGCACCTCTTGCCAACATCGAGTTCCTTACCATACCCAACGGTAATCCTTCATCTTCTAGTTCGGGGGGAATAGAGGTCATCGTTAAAGAATCCTCATAGTATCTCCTATTAGAACAGATATCAGACCAAGTGAGCTTAGCGCCAGCGGTGTTAATTTGGAGCTCTACCTTAGGTCTGACCGGAATCCAGCCGTGTTAATAGGGTATCCTCGTTTGATATCCAGCGATCTCTGAGGGGGCCGCCTTCCTCGCTCATATGCCCTGTTACGAGACTCCATTGCAGCTAGCCCTCGGTCAAATCGCCCTCTATATGATTTCTCCTTGAATCCTCCATAGTTCTGCCGGGATCCAAGCCCTAAGCCCCCTGTTTCTTTACCTTTGTTCTTCCTTGCCACCTCACGCCAGCCTTCATCCGCAGAGTAGCTCGCAGCCTTCTGGGTTTTGCTGCCATCACCTGAGGGCTTGGTGATGTGCCGCCGGGATCACCCAATTCTCTTCCTCCATTATTTCCGCTCATAGGGTTATATTCATCTAAACTATATATATATATATATAGGAAAATTTTCAAATGAGAACATTTCGCACCGTGCGAAAATGTTTTTATCTTTTTTTTGAATTTTTTTTTCAAAAATTTTTTTTTCCACCCTCATTATATGTTGTTATACCACCCTCAAAAAATAATGGTTGAGAAATAATGTCATTTGGCCTTCGATCAAGCCATTTCATCAAATTCGCACGTTTTGAGACCGTTAAATTTGTAACGGGTGGATGGGTGCTCTAATGCCCAACGGGTTCACCCATTATTTTCCCTGGGGTATATAATTGTATGGATTAAACATCAAAAAAAGAATTTTTGAAAAAAAAAATTCAAAAAAATAAAAAAAAGTTTTCGCACGGGCTTTCGCACGGGTTTTTTCGCACCCGAAGATCACTATATATATATATATATATATATATATATATATATATATATATATATATAATACTCTTGACGTGATCCATGAATTTATATTTATATTTTCATTAAATGCAGCCATCCGTCACTATATTGTGCCTCCTTTTTTTAAAAAAACAAAATCATTGCATTCATCTTTGTGATTCACTTTAAATTTCTATTATGGGCTTTTAAAAGCCAGAACCATCATTAAGCTCAATGGTAACTGTAGGTGAATGTGCAAACATTTGTATAAAAATAAATAGAAAACATAGTTCCTTCTCACTAAAAGCTTGTAGATTAATACATATGGAGGTGATAAAAACCTTAAGCTGAAACTAGGAAGGGAGAACCAGGAAAATCACATCAAATAACTACACTTACAAAAATGGAGGGAAGCAACAGATAATCATATTTCTAACACATGTGTGAACCCAAAAAATATTTGTAACGGCTGCAAGGAAGGCCCTTCACTTTCTTGGGCTTGCCACATCTCAATCTGGCGAATATGCACCTTTCTAATTCGGAGCAAATGTTGCATTGGCCGTAAGTGAAGATTATTAGGAGCTAGAGAACTTGTATACTTTCCTGGCATACCAGCTCCGTTAGACTTGTGTCCCTCAGTGTTTGCTAGATTTGCTGGGATGCTTCATGTGGCCCATTTGGTAGCTATTCTTCTTAAGCATCTCAAGTCTTCATCACTGCCTACCATACATTCCTCAGTTCTTGATTTATCAAAAAAATAAAGAGAGAAACGAAATTTGGATTACTTTTAGGTACATCACAAGCTGTCGATGGCATTTAACATATGTTAGACATGGTTTGTTTTTTGTCATTATTGAAAAGTGTCTCCGCAGGTAACCTTGGGGTGACACCCCCACCCTCCGTCCATACTGCTTTGAGATTCGTGCAAAAAGGCACTACATGTGCCTCATGCGGAGACACCCCATGCCCCACATTCTCTGTTACACATTTGTTAGGCATTTATAACAATTTGATGGTTTTGATCTCTAGATGCCCAAAACCTTTCAACCATCTAAAATGCGACAGAGCAAAATAGTCTGATGAATTAGTGGAGTAAGGTTATCTCCATGCAGTATTAGAGCATTGAAGCATGCTGATGTAAATAATCTGTGAGAGAGCCTTGTGGTATGTCTTGTTTAGTACCGATAAATGACACTTGATTATTATGCTAGAAATTATTCTTTGTAGGTTTAACTTTCATCTCAGAACATGACATTATTTAGTGTCATTAATCATCATCGTCAATCTCATCAAGAATTCAACAATGATACGTTTAAATTGATTGATTGGATAGCAAATTCTGGTGTATGTAGAGAATAGCAGCACATAATCTCTAATAATAAATCAATAATTAGCAGTTAACAACTATAACATGAAGAACTGTTTCTGTTTATGAAGTTGTCATTTAGGAATGATCGTGATGGGAATACAATCTTTCCCTTTCTGTTTCGCATCAGACCCCCTCCCCCCCAAAAAAAAAATAAAAAAAAAATAAAAAATAAAAATAAAAATAAAAATAAAGGGAATGATCTAGTTACGTGTACACTAATCAGAAAATAATGAAAAAAATTTATGCATATATATGGTGTTTTGAAATTGAGTGCTAACCTCTCGTCGGTTTAATTTGTTTTCTCTTAAGATGCACTTTGTTGGGTTTGTGGACACTGATGACATGAATGTGACCTCTGGCAAAAGAAAATACACGAGTTTAGTGGGATACGCCGGTAGCAAGTTGGCACAGGTACTTCTTCTATCCTTCTCATGTAGTTCAACTTCCCAAAAGTTACCCCTTATCCTCTTTTCTTATTAAGTTCTTTAAATTCATATTTCTTGTGTCATCCATCTTATCTGTGATTAATAAACCAACGCAGGACTGTTTACCAGCTGCTTTATGAAGTTTAACTCGTTTATACTGAGAGTTATGCTTGCATTCCAGGTGAAATTCAGCAGCATACTCCAAAAGAGAATACCTGCTGAAGCCGGCATCAATGTTATATGTGTTTCACCTGGAATTGTGTTTACTGATGTAGTAAGTTTCTTGGAACATTCTATTCTTACTATTCAATTGGCATATGTAATATGATGATGTTCCATTTCTTCTCTTTCTAGTACCTTGCTTTATTTTTCTGATGTTCTTGGGACTGTTTTCCACATATCTACAAAGGAACAATTCGGCATGGTAGAAAATGTGAATGTCTAGGACCAGGTTGCTGCTACAGAAGGAATCGTTACTAGAAATAGTCCCACATAGGATACAAAGAAAAAGTGAAGAACATATAGTTAAAGTTGTTTATTTACTTACTAGCTTAAACTTTTGGTTTAGATGGTTCTAAACACAGGAACCACTCCCAACTTATCGTCGCCTATTTAACTAAACATGGAAACTCCTACCATCTTTCTCTCTCTTTACATGGTATCAAATCGATACCATCAGTATATGTATGCGTATTTAACGTATACATTAACAAAGAAAATAGTCCCACATTGGAGAAACTACGAAATGTGAAGAACATAAATTAAAAGTTAAGCCTCTATGTAATAGCTCAAAGTTTTGGGTTAGAGCATCTTGGTCAAGATTTTGTTAACATCTATTTAATTAAATGTGGGACCCTTCGAAGCCTATTCTCTTTCTTAACATGAATGTTAGGTAAATAATGGTTTCTTGAATATGGGCATGTGTTTAATTACTTAGAAGCCTCACTGCTTGTAAAATTATGAATTTACATTTAAAAATAGAACCCTAATCTTCAAGGCTCAACTTAGCTGTATACTGTTAAGCCCAAAAGACCACCAATTATCCCAAGTGATGGAGAACGAGCAGTGGAAGCAAGATTCGAGGGTTCTAAAGTGGTGGAATATGATAAAGAAATAAAGGATCTAATGGATTTGTGGAAAAGTAATGGATCTAGAGATTTGGACAATTAAAAGGATAAATAGACTTGCTAGATAACTTTCAAACCTTACGCTCAAGAGTCACTCACACACCCACTCACGAGCACATCATTTGTAAGGAGATTTTCAAGAAATTTACGGTTCCTCGAGGACCATCTAAGGTTTCTTTCAAAACTTAATTCATTCTATTAACTCCACATCTGTAAATTTTGTGTATAACCCTATTTTAGGCAGATCTACGTGCACACCATTTACTGCATAAAATAAAGAAAATAAAAGAAGGATAAAGCATATGTAGTATGTGTGCACAACCTATGCATTTTATTTAAAAGTAACTAAATAGGCAACAATTACTAAAAATGATAATTGGACCTTCAACGTAGACTTGATCTTCTTTGGCTTCAAAGCACCTGATGCATCTTTGTCATGTGTCACCAAGCGTGACAAGATTTTAGCATTTTTTTTTCCAAATCCATTCCCATAATTTCAAGCATGCTATGCGATGTATTTTTCAAATCCATTACACTGTAATTCTTTGGAATAAACCTGGATGACTCTCTTTATTGATGTTCCTTGCTTTTTTTTATACATCATGCACATAATGTCCAACTCTTTCCTCCATTACCTTGTTCCTAATTGGTAAAATCTTTGCACCTAATCATATTTGTCATTCTTGTCGTAGGAATCTTAGTTCTAACCATGCATCCATTTTGGCAATCATATGCAACTGGATGTATTCCTTATTCTGCTTGAATGGAACATGTTTACTGTCCATTGCCTAACGATCTGCATACAAAGTTTCTCTTGTACTATCAAGAATGACATGACTGATAGGATGGTTCTACGAAAAATGAAAGTTGAGGCAAAATTCAGTTAGACCACACCCCCCCCCAAAAAAAAAAAAAAAAAAAAACAAAACAAAACAAAAAACAAAAAAAAAAAAACAAACAAAAAAAAACAAAAAACAAAGAAAGCAATAAAGAAAAAAAAAGAGGTGAAATTTTGGACTTAAATTTGATTTGTTAAAGTTAACTTAATTCAATTTTCTGTTTATTGGTTGACGAAAGGGTACGTGTACCTTTAAAAATACATGTTAATTCATGTAATTATGCAAACGGCAAGCTAAACTGTGCAATTTAAATAAACTGCGGTGGTACACGTGCTGAATAATAAGTCATTTATTTTATTTATAATGCGCATTACTTGAGCAAGTCATAGTCTTTGATTTCCGGTTCTGATCCATTCTGTTTGGAGATGCTGAGGGATACTAACCACCAAATTTCATTGCCAGCTGAGTAGATTACTTGCAAACAAAGTTTTGAAAAATAATATAAAGGACAATTCGACCCCACTAGACTTTTTTTCTTCAAGTTTTGCTCCACTGTCTCTTTAAGACATCAATGTATAGTTTGGCTTCCTCTCATTTTTTTTACATGGTAAATTATGTATTACTGACCATGCGCAGGCCAGGGATCTGCCTAAAATGCTTATATCAGCCTACAAATTGATTCCTTACTTCATCTTTAATCCGGTAGAAGGTTAGAACCTGCTTGATTCCTTACTTCATCTTTAATTCTGGATTACATGTTCATCTCTTTTTACACTGTTTCGCCATGTGCATATTGTGCATGTTTCTCAAAATTATAAAAATATATTTATTGATTTATTTTTTGTAACTATAGGGTCAAGGAGCACCCTTTTTGCAGCCGCGGACCCTCAGGTGCCTGACTACTGTGCGGCGCTGAAGGCTGATGAATGGCCTGTATGCCCCTATATCTCATTTGATTGTCGACCGATGAATGCATCAGAAGAAGCCCATAATCTAGGGACTTCTCAAGATGTATGGGAAAAGACGTTCGACATGATTGGGCTTCCTTCGGATTCATTAGAGAAGCTTCTGGAAGGAGAACAAGTCCAGTGCCGGTATGGCGCTGAGAGAGAATGATGTCCTTGGTGGCCATGGTGTAGAGAATGTTCGGCATGAACACATTCCTTTTGGAAACCCATGTAATCTGTTATGTATCGGCAGAGTGTAACAGCTGCTAGCGAGGCCGATGGGATACAGTAAGTTCGAGTGTATTTTTAAGTCATGAAAGCAGTTTTCCCTGAGTAACGTAATTTACATTAATCTTATCTAATTCGAGCCGTTAAAACTGATTGTTCCAGCACTTGCCGAGTTTCTTGAACTATAGGCTTTCGATTCCTGAATTTAAGCAGCATATAATTTGCTTTGAGGCGAGGAAAGCTCACTCTTCTGGGGACTTTCTATAGTTGAGATCGAGTCCCTTATTGACATGATTTATCTTGCACTCGGATGAAAATGTAGAATTCCCAGACAACTTACAAATGCAAAAGCAGTATCCGAATTAAAAAGAAGTCTTTAATACAACTTGACAGGAGCACAAGAACTATATCAAGCTATACACAGCAGTCATGTCAACAATTAACCTCAATGAATAACAGAAAATCCAACCATGAGCTATTGGGCCTTTCATGCGAAATTAACGAAGTACACTGATATCAGAAACAGCAACAAGCTCATGCTGGCAAACAAATTCGGTGCATCTGCAGTGTAGAAATAGTAGTAGGGGTAGGAGAGACCCCCACGCGGTTGCTCCCCTGCAGCGGGAGGAGGCTGTGATGAGGAACTCTTTGGCGGAGGCGGCGGAGGCGGCGATGATGACGGCGGCGGAGAGTAGCTCTTCAATGGTGGAGGAGGAGAGCTACGTATGACATAGATTTGAGAAGGGGAAGGCGGCGGCGGCGGCGGCGATTGTGAGCAGATCACTGGACATGTGCCGCACTTGCTGACGCACAACATTCCACCTTCTGGAGAGTCCTCCTCGCCTTTCACCCGAGCAGCCACAACAGCCAATGCGATCACTGCGAGCGCAGCCACGGGAAACAATTTCGCCATCTTCTAGATACTAACCGCGGCAAGAACTGTCAGGTTCAATATAAGAATGCATCATTGGTAAAATGATGTAGCATAGAGATGGAGTGGAGAGTAAGGTTCAATTTGCTGTAAAGTGGAGGCGAAGATGCCTGCCCTAAAGTGTTGCCATCCCTTGTTAGCTAAGCTTGAAAGATGCCTTCTCTCCTTGTTAATGATGTTGTAAATGGTTAAAAAGTGGTTTCCAGGATCCCATACAAATTTTTTGATAAAGGAGCAGTCCTTGATGAGCTTTAGCTGCGGCTACTTCTGCTGAAAATTGCGTGTTTATGAGATGATGATGTCGGGATTCTCCAAGAGCAAAAGGAAGGAATGAGATGCCGGTTTCGTTCATGGGGGAACAAAGAAGAAACGAATCGATTCCCAAAAGTAAGTTTACATGTAGGGAATCTTGGGTGTTTGCATGTTCATTTTCGTTACTAGATATGTTCAACGTCTACTTTTATAAAAGTGGACGCTGATATTTACTTGGGCCCACCACCAGCAATGGGGCCTGGCCTAGGCTGTCAGATGGGACCCGCTATTGGGGACCTCCTGACATAGCTTGACATAGCTTGAGAGCCCAGCCCGTCTTGGCCTCATCTCAGTTCAGTTCAGCTTAGCTCTACAGAGACCCCCACCCACACACCCCCCCAAGCTCCACAGAGACAAACCCCCTAATCTCTCTCTCCCCCTCCCTCTCTCCAACCTCACTTTTTGAGGTCAACACCCATCTCCATCTCCAGATACGACCTCGCTTCCTGAGGTCGGACTTTCTAGTCTTATGATTTGAGCACCATCTTGCTTGGCTTGCTCGTGGCGCAATCTAAGGTGAACGATCAGCCCTCTCTCCAGGCCGTTACAAATGGGCGATCAATAACTGCACAAAGTACTTGTCTTATTTGCAGACGAGGTCCATTACCTCCTGCCATATCTGCCCACACGCCTGATTTACAGGAGACGGTTACACCAGGGAATCCATGGTCCCCACGTTTTCCTGGAGTGGCTAACACCCCACGGCCTTTATATAAGTGGTAGGACTTCTCCTCCGTTAGGTACGTTCAATTCGATATACTCAATATGCCTCTCTGGATACACAAACCCTAACTCTAAACCCTAACGGCCATGTGCACGCCTACGCTCAACCCATACGATGCCACCATGCACAGTCTGTCTTACGCATATTGCCCCCTTCTCCCCAACCATCGGCTGACTTGCGCGTCGGAAGGTAGTCAGGGGGTCTGCCCCCCCCCCCCCCCCCGACCCAGGTGGTTGGTTCGTCCCCCTGTTTCTCTATTTCAGTACCGAAGAAAGGAGTCGGCCCTGTAAAATTGCCTGCCGGGTGTTCCTCGCCCGCGATGCACGGACGAGAACACCGCAAGTCGACGGTGCGTTATAGTATATATAGAATGTCTAACTCGTGGGAGGCGGTCGTCTGCTCTTAGCTTTTTGTGGAAGGAGGAGAATGTGTGGTCGGGGTTGTCACGTGTGATTTGATTGGTTGGTTGAGGGAAATCGAATTAACCAAATATTAAACGTCTAAGGCCTTCGGGATTCTCCACTAGGGCCTTCGATAATGGATTTCAGGTCAATTGATCCTCCGTCGGACGATGGATTAGGGTAGGAGTGTCACATCCGTAGATGGAAACGAGTGTTAGACTTCAGCCATCATACTCGTCTAACACATCCCTATACGGAGCCGTGCTTTCGCTATCGACTTCATATGGGAATGCATGCATTACACTTGACACTTGGTCCCGCCTCGCAATCCATTGGCATTCGCGTGCTCTACGAAATGTGACGCCATCCTATGGTTGGTTCTAGCAGTCGGTCTACTTTCGTAGTCATCGGCTAGCGGATTGGGATTAATAGTCATCCCGGCTCTCAAGTCACCCTCTTGAGTGCGAGCCCCGGAAAACGGCCACTAATCCCAAATCGGATTCGAGGGGATTCTCCCTAGGATATGAAGTCGCTTTTGCGGTCCTCCAATACTAAGGCTAATCCGATACAACCCTTATTCAAACCACCACAGTGAGACTCTAAATTTATCCAGAGGAGGTCTAATCTAACATCCAATCCATAAGCTCCTATAGATCCTCCCTAAGCCCTAGAAACCCACTACTCTAGCATGGCAAAAGTTCTAAACATGTGTAACGACCGGTTCTCATCGGTGATATTATCTGTATTTCTCTACTGATTTTTCGCCAGTATCCGTATTAGGTGTATCCGTCCCCGTGCACGTGCAAAATTTTCCATGTTAATCATTCATATCTTTATATTTAGCCGTAGTTAATTTTATTTCTTTTCATCATCATTATTAATGTTATTATTATTATTACTATTATCTTTTTGTACCTCCTATTTAATAATTTCCAACTTATAAAATTTAAGTTCGAATTTCAAATATTTCTTTTTAAAACCCCATTAAACTAAATTGAATTGCTATTAATCCCTTTGATTTAAATTAGTTAAAATCATTATTTCCTTCCTAATTAGTTTTTATTATTACTCATTCAACTTTCCTTTTAATCTTATCATTAAAACCCTATCTTTTTGGACCTATGGCCGCACCCCCTACACACTCACGCACTCATGGGTCACACACACACAATTCTTTTAAAAAAGATCTATGTTTAAGAGATATATACATGAAATAAACCCTAGCTTTTATAAAAATTCAACCTAAGCCTAGACCTAAGGCCAACACACTACACCCATTTCTTTTAATCAAACCCAAAGTCTTGCATACAAACAGAACCTAGGCCTACTCCTTTTCTTTACAAAGCCTATCTAAACCTAGCTAGCATGCAACTCATTTCATAACCTTGCTCACGTGCAGAGCTATACCCGAGGTAAACAACTTTGCACAGTACCCTATTTCTTTTATAAGAAAAACCTTAGCCTTAGGTAGCCACCCACCTCTTATAATTAAACCCCAGACTAACTTCATTCGTGGGCAGCCTATCACCCTACTCCTATATATTAAAACAAAACCTAACTTCTTATTTCTCTCCACCTACAAGCCGAAGCCGCCACTGGACCCTTCTTCCCCACGCCATCACCAGACCACAGCCGCCGCACTGTATTTTTCTCTCCACGCGAGAGAGCAACGTCGCGGCATCTCCCTCTCCCCCGCGACCTGCTGTTCTCCCCCTCGCCATCAACTCAACAGCGGCCTCCTCCTCCTTTCCTCTCCTCGTGTCACGCCCCGCTTCCCAAAAATGGAGGCGAGACGTGAGAAGGTCCGCTCAAACATGGAGCTGTGAAGCTGCACGCCTGATAAGCGTCACTAAATCATATGCTGGTCCCTGTAACCACGAACAGAACAAGATAATAACACAAGGAGAAGCAGAAATAAAGTCCCAAATCTCAGCATTGTTCAAACATTAAAATTAAGTTCCACATCCAGAAAAGCCACCAGGCTAAAAGAAAGAGTCTAGGCCCAAAACATGGCCAACAAAAGCCAACACGGAACAAGGTATTGGTGCTACGCACCGACAACTAAAGCAGTCTAAACAACAACACAAACAGTCTCTACGACTGATCTCCCGTGTCCACGAAGTCCTCGTCAAACACAGGCTCAGGCTCGGCGTCCGCTAACACCTCGTCCTCAACAACGAACTCTGGCTCAGGATCTAACATGTGACACCCAAAAGAGAAAGGGGCACATGTCAGCAAGTCTAAAAAGACTTGAGCAAGGAAACTGAAAGTAAACTAACAACCTAACAGTGATAATGAGATGCAATGACATAGCAGTTAAGTATGTTGCAACCATTAAAAGAAAAGACAAGCACGCACGATGTAGCAAAAGCTACCAAATCACTAATCACGATTCACTTATCACTATTTTCACTTTGTGTTCAGAGTTTCCGTCTTTTGGCTGAAGTGGCTGTACGGGCTCACTTCTATGCTCAAGCGACCGTTTAACCCTACCCCTCCACGTGTATCGAGCATTGGGATTAGCAACACACTATGCTCGCTTCTGGATCACGAGCCAGGAAGTGTATTTGTCATAGGGGTGCACCTAGCCTGATCACTGTGTATGAGTCAAAATCCCACTCACCGCAGCTTACATTTTAGAGTAGCGTGTGCTACACAATAACGATGGACAATCAATGTATGCAATGACATGAACAGATATTCGCGTACCGTTAATTGAAATTAAATATGACATGCCAGCATGATGAAGGTGACGGATCTAGCTTCGTTGTCAAGCTAGATCAAAGGGCGTCTAGGCAGCTATCCTTTCACTGCCTAGTCTCTTTTACGCTAAAACAAGTAAATGGCCTAAGGACATGGCCTAAAACCCTAAGTGGCAAGTTTCACTTGCCTGATACCGACGACAACGATCGACGGTAAAACGTCTCACAACTCTATTCTATGGAAAGGGATCGCGTATCGTAGAACGATGCCGAGCAATCACGGCAACGGAAGAACGATCCGGAGAACTATGGCTCAAATCTGGGAATGGCGAGAAATTCTGGAGAAATGGGGTTTGGGGGTTGGCCGACAGCCTAGAGGAGGTGGCCGGCCTAATGAGGGTGTGAGGGGCTCCGGGGATGAAGGAGAAGAGCTAGGGGAAGATTTGGGAAGATCAGAGGTCAAGGGGAAAGGAAATGGCCAAGAGAAGTGAAAGAAAGAAAAGAAAACGATTGTGGGTTTAAATAGGAAAAGTTGCGGCGGCTGCCCGAAACCTAGGGTTTCGGGGTCGATTAGTCGGTCAAAGAAGGGTTGTTGACCGACTAGTTTATGAACTAGTCGGTCGGTCGACCAGCTGTGACCGACTAACACCAAACAGTAACTCAGGTCGTCAAAATGGTCAATGAACTAGTCGGTTAAAGAACGATGGCTGACCGACTAGTTTGCAACCTAGTCGGTCGAAAAATGTTCTTAGACCGACTAACGATAAACAGTAACTTAGGTAAAATTAATCAAAGGAACTAGTCGGTCTGAGAGCAAGTTCTGACCGACTAGTTTCACATCTAGTCGGTCGGTGGTTGTTCTTAGACCGACTAAGAGTAAACAGTAACTTCTGAATTTTTGATTTAATGAACTAGTCGGTTTCAGAAGAGTTTCTGACCGACTAGATTGGAATTTAGTCGGTTGGTCCCCCTTCTTGAACGAACTAAAGTGCACAAAAAGTCTCGAATCGAAGCGCGAAGCTCCAGGAAGATTCCTACGGCTTCTAAGATCAACCTATCTCTAAGATATGAGCGATATGAAGCTCGTCACGAATGACTTACTCCAAACTCAACGATCTAAGGAAGAAGCTAGAAAATCCCAACGAAACGAACGAAACGAAGGCTACAAAGACGGAAAATCACACATAAGGGGAAAATCCACCAAAACATATATAATATAGAAATCCAAATACATGAAAAACCAGTCGTTACATCCTCCCCAACTTAAGAAAAATTCCGTCCTCGGAATTTTCCAACACTCACGTGTCCGGGAACAAAAGTGGGTAGCGATCTCTCATCTCATCCTCTCTCTCCCAAGTAGACTCTCCTGGCGAGCCGTGTCGCCACATCACCCTCACAAGAGCGACTGTCTTGTTCCGAAGTGACTTCTGACGTCTGTCCAGAATCTGCACTGGCTGCTGGTCATACGTCATATCAGGGCGAACGGTGATCTCCGAGAAATCCACAGCATGAGATGGATCGCTGATGTATCGACGAAGCTGCGACACATGGAAAACATTATGAACTCCTTCCAAAGATGGCGGCAAGGCTAAGCGGTAGGCTACCTCGCCAACTCTCTCCAGAATGTCAAACGGTCCAATGTATCGCGGGCTCAACTTCCCTCGCTTCCCAAAGTGAATCACTCCACGATTCGGGAAAATCTTCAGAAACACATGGTCGCCAGGCTGAAACTCCAAAGGACGGCGTTTAGCATCCGCCCAATGCTTAAAACGGTCCTAAGCAATCCTCAACCTCTCCCGAATGTTCCTGACAACATCCACGGCCTCCACGATCATCTCAGGCCCCAATAGCTCCCGATCACCAATGTCATCCCAACTCAATGGCGATCGACATTTCCTCCCATACAGCGCGGCGAAAGGCGCCATGCCAATACTCGCCTGGAAGCTGTTGTTGTAAGAGAACTCCACCAGATGTAGATGGTCCTCCCACGAACCCTTGAAATCCAACATGCACACCCTCAGCATGTCCTCCAAGATCTGAATCGTCCTCTCGGACTGGCCATCTGTTTGCGGATGGTACGCCATGCTGAAACTCAGACGCGTACCCAAACTCTTCTGCAAACTCTGCCAAAACTGAGATGTGAACCTCGTGTCTCTGTCAGACACGATACTCACAGGGACTTCGTGAAGTCGTACGATCTCCTGCACGATTCACGTTACATCACTATTTAAACTAGGAAAAGAAAATAGAAACGGAGAGTAAAAGAATTTACCTCCATGTATCTCCTCGCTAGCGCCTCAGTGGACTGTCTTACTCAGAATGGAATAAAGTGCGCGGATTTGGTCAATCGATCTACGATCACCCAAATCGCGTCATTTTGCTTCGGACTCCGAGGCAGTCCAGTCACAAAGTCCATAGTGATGTGTTGCCATTTCCACTCCGGAATCGGAAGCGGTTGTAGCAACCCTGCCGTACGTTGATGCTCCGCCTTTACCTGCTGGCAAACCAGACACTTGGCTACACTCTGAGCCACGCTCCTCTTCATGCCATGCCACCAATAGTTCAGATGGAGGTCCTTGTACATCTTGGTGCCACCAGGATGCACAGAATACGGCGAACTGTGTGCCTCAACTAACAATTCCTCTCTAATATCTCCAGCTGGCACACACAACCTGGCTCCAAATCTCAACGAACCATCATCATGAATCAAGAAGTCAGTCCGCAGACCGGTTTCCACCTGCTCCTGAATCTTTACCAACTTAGCATCCCCAGCCTGACCAGCCTTGATCCTATCCACAATCGTCGACTGTATCTGCATACACATCAACGAAGAAGCTTCTCCAGGAAGAACGATCTCAACACCAGACCCACAAAATCCTGCTGCAATCTCCACTGCAAAGTCAACATCATTACCGCTGGAAGCCTACTCAGCGCATCGGGAACCACATTCACCTTGCCAGGGTGATACTGCAAATCAATCTGATAATCTGCCATGAGCTCCAACCATCGACGCTGTCGCATGTTGAGCTCCTTCTGAGTAAAAATATACTTCAAACTTTTGTGATCGGTGAAGATCTTCACTTTCTCACTCAGCAGGAAGTGCCTCCAAATCTTGAGCGCAAACACGACAGCGGCCAACTCCAAGTCGTGCGTCAGGTAATTCTTCTCATGAGTCTTGAGCTGACGCGAAACATACGCCACAACATGCCTGTGCTGATGCAACACACAACCGAGACCCTTGCCAGAAGCATCACAAAAGATCTCAAATCCTCCACTGCGATCAGGCACAACAAGAACAGGGGCAGTCGTCAATCTCTCCCTCAGAACACCAAAGGCATTCTCACAATCACCTGACCAAACAAAAGGTACATTCTTCCGCGTCAACCTGGTCATCGGCTCAGCAATACGGGAAAATTCCTTAATGAAACGCCGACAGTAACCAGCAAGCCCAAGGAAACTCTGGATCTCAGACGCTGACTGCGGAACAGGCCACTCTCTGATGGCCTTGATCTTCTCGGTATCCACTGAAATACCATCTCCAGATACCACATGCCCGAGAAAAGCAACTCTGTCCAGCCAAAACTCGCACTTCGAAAACTTAGCATACAAACGATGCTTCCTCAAAATCTCCAACACTGTCCTCAAGTGCGAGGCATGCTCCTCCTCCGACTTTGAATAGATCAGAATGTCGTCAATGAAGATAACGACAAACTTATCTAAAAAGTCATAGAAGATCAGATTCATCAGGTTCATGAAAACTGCGGGTGCATTGGTTACACCGAAGGGCATAACCACAAACTCGTAGTGTCCATACTTCGTCCTGAACGCTGTCTTCGGAACATCTTCCTTCTTCACCTTCAGCTGATGATAACCACTCCTCAAATCCAACTTCGAGAATACCCTCGATCCTCCAAGCTGATCAAAAATGTCATCGATGCGAGGCAACATGTATCGATTCTTCACGGTCACCGCATTCAACTCCCGATAGTCCACGTACATACGACGCAAACCATCCTTCTTCTTCACTAGCAAGACCGGTGCTCCCCACGGAGACACACTAGGATGAATGAAACCCTTCTGAAGAAGCTCATCCAGCTGCTTTCGCAATTCCTCCAATTCTGCCGGTGCCATACGATAGGGCGCTTTCGAAATAGGCTACGCTCCCGGAATAAGATCAATCAAAAATTCGAGAGCTCGATCGGGTGGCAGCCCAGACATCTCCTTGGGGAAGACGTCATCGAAGTCCCGCACTACAGCAGGCCTCTCCAGCTCCATCTGTATAGCCACAATCTCCACCGGTCTGGCCCGAAACCTGACCGAACCAAGCGAACTGCTACCTCGGTTGAACTCAAATACTGGATGTCTGGGAATCTCGAACACCACCTTCTTCTTTCGACATTCGATCGTAGCAAAGAAGCTCGCAAGCCAATCCATCCCAAGGACCACATCATAGTTGATGATGTCATGGACAATAAAATCAGCGTAAAGCTCATGTCCACAGACCACCAACGGGCAAGAATTGCAACCACGATGCACTGAGATCACGCCATTTCCTGTGACGATATTCCAACTCTTGGGAAGAGGGGACGTCGACAAGGAATGCTCCTCCACGAAGCTCCGAGAAATAATGCACATCGATGCACCTGAGTCAAAGAGGACTCATGCAGGAAATGTGCAAACCAGAATCACACCTAACAAGCAATCTAACAATCAGATCCTATTCTAGCAAACAATCATATGCAAGCAACCAAACACAATCTAATAACTAAAACTAACTAGGGAAAGAAACGACTAGATTGAGGGTTACCTGCGATAATCTCATCCACTGCCTCGCTCTCCACAGCAGTCATAAAAAAAGCCTGCCTCCTCGGCTGCACGTCCCGCTGAAAAGCCTTCCTCTGCGGCACGAGAGCTGCTCCGCGACCAGCAGGTACCGGTGCTCTCTGTTGCAACGGCTGAGCTGCAACAGGTCCCTTCTACGGTTGCTTGATGCTCGGGCAATCCTTCAGAGTATGCGAAGCATCGCTGCAGACCAAGCACTGCCCCAAAAGTCTCTTGCACTGGTCCCTCACATGGCCCGCCTTGCCACAATGGTTGCAAGTCTTCAGAACAGGCCCACCTGGCCTCTTGAACTGCACCGGCTGATTAGGCTTGAAACCAGGCCTAACCACCGCTCTGGCCTGCTCCACAGGCCTCTTCCCAGCCCCATCAACATGTCCTCTTCTCTGGTTCAGGTTCAGCTCCTGCCTCCTCGCAGCTACCAGAACCTTCTGATAAGACTCCAGATCAGAGGAAGACACGAAACTCTAAAGCTCCAAAGCAAGTCCCTGCATGAACCTCTGAGCCCTCTCATCAGTATCCTACACCATCTTTGGTACGAACCGACTCAGCCTAGTGAACTCTTGGTGGTACTGGTCCACCGTCAAGCTCCCTTGCTTCAGATCAATAAAACGTTGCAGGATCTCCTTCCTGGCAGCCTTCGGGAAGAACTCCTCATCGAACCTGGACTTGAAAGTAGCCCAAGCTATCGGCTTCACCAGCATCTTCTCTTCCGCATTCCACCAGTTCCGAGCATTATCCTTGAGCTGCCTCTTCACCAAATCAACCCATCCAGCCGGGCTGATCTTCGCCATCTTCAAATTATCCTCTATGTTCCGAATCCACTCATCGATAGCTAGAGGACCCTCAGACCCATCAAAATAAGCAGGACCCAGCTCCCGAAACTGCTTCGCTCTTGGCTCGGAACGAGGGGCCTCCGGAATTGCCCGAGCAGCTCGAACAACCGGAGCATTCTGGACTTGCAGGAGCACGCCCTGCTGCACCTGCATCTTCTGAAGCATCATCCGCATCATCTCTCCATTGGTGGGCTCCCGCTCAGGCTCCTCGTCATGAGGGGGCACACCACCACCACCACGGGTATTTCGCCTTCCTGCCATCTAATGACACAGAAAACGAAACAATTAGACTCATAGCTTATGACTCGGATGTCGAACTTAGTTTATTGGACATTCTAATATTATTATCATTATTCCGATAATCGCATTACAGATGAGACCTGCATGGGCCACCAACAAAACCTGTCACGCCCCGCTTCCCAAAAATGGAGGCGAGACGTGAGAAGGTCCGCTCAAACGTGGAGCTGTGAAGCTGCACGCCTGATAAGCGTCACTAAATCATACGCAGGTCCCTGTAACCATGAACAGAACAAGATAATAACACAAGGAGAAACAGAAATAAAGTCCCAAATCTCAGCATTGTCCAAACATTAAAATTAAGTTCCACATCCAGAAAAGCCATAAGGCTAAAAGAAAGAGTCTAGGCCTAAAACATGGCCAACAAAAGCCAATACGGAACAAGGTATTGGTGCTACGCACCGACAACTAAAGCAGTCTAAACAACAACACAAACAGTCTCTACGACTGATCTCCCGTGTCCATGAAGTCCTCGTCAAACACAGGCTTAGGCTCGGCGTCCGCTAACACCTCGTCCTCAACAACGAACTCTGGCTCAGGATCTAACATGTGACACCCAAAAGAGAAAGGGGCACATGTCAGCAAGTCTAAAAAGACTTGAGCAAGGAAATTGAAAGTAAACTAACAACCTAACAGTGATAATGAGATGCAATGACATGGCAGTTGAGTATGTTGCAACCATTAAAAGAAAAGACAAGCACACACGATGTAGCAAAAGCTACCAAATCACTAATCACGATTCACTTATCACTATTTTCACTTTGTGTTCAGAGTTTCCGTCTTTTGGCTGAAGTGGCTGTATGGGCTCACTTCTACGCTCAAGCGACCGTTTAACCCTACCCCTCCACGTGTATCGAGCGTTGGGATTAGCAACACACTATGCTCGCTTCTGGATCACGAGCCAAGAAGTGTATTTGTCATAGGGGTGCACCTAGCCTGATCACTGTGTATGAGTCAAAATCCCACTCACCGCAGCTTACATTTTAGAGTAGCGTGTGCTACACAATCACGATGGAAAATCAATGTATGCAATGACATGAACAGATATCGCGTACCGTTAACTGAAATTAAATATGACATGCCAGCATGATGAAGGTGAAGGATCTAGCTTTGTTGTCAAGCTAGATCAAAGGGCATCTAGGCAGCTATCCTTTCACTGCCTAGTCTCTTTTACGCTAAAACAAGTAAATGGCCTAAGGACATGGCCTAAAACCCTAAGTGGCAAGTTTCACTTGCCTGATACCGACGACGACGATCGACGGTAAAATGTCTCACAACTCTATTCTACGGAAAGGGATCGTGTATCGTAGAACGATGCCGAGCAATCATGGCAACAGAAGAACGATCCGGAGAACTATGGATCAAATCTGGGAATGACGAGAAATTCTGGAGAAATGGGGGTTGGGGGTTGGCCGACGGCCTAGAGGAGGTGGCCGGCCTAATGAGGGTGTGAGGGGCTCCGGGGATGAAGGAGAAGAGCTAGGGGAAGATTTGGGAAGATCAGAGGTCAAGGGGAAAGGAAATGGCCAAGAGAAGTGAAAGAAAGAAAAGAAAACGATTGTGGGTTTAAATAGGAAAAGTTGCGGCGGCTGCCTGAAACCTAGGGTTTCGGGGTCGATTAGTCGGTCAAAGAAGGGTTGTTGACCGACTAGTTTAAGAACTAGTCGGTCGGTCGACCAACTGTGACCGACTAACACCAAACAGTAACCCAGGTCGTCAAAATGGTCAATGAACTAGTCGGTTAAAGAACGATGGCTGACCGACTAGTTTGCAACCTAGTCGGTCGAAAAATGTTCTTAGACTGACTAACGATAAACAGTAACTTAGGTAAAATTAATCAAAGGAACTAGTCGGTCTGAGAGCAAGTTCTGACCGACTAGTTTCACATCTAGTCGGTCGGTGTTGTTCTTAGACCGACTAAGAGTAAACAGCAACTTCTGAATTTTTGATTTAATGAACTAGTCGGTTCCAGAAGAGTTCCTGACCGACTAGATTGGAATCTAGTCGGTTGGTCCCCCTTCTTGAACGAACTAAAGTGCACGAAAAGTCTCGAATCGAAGCGCGAAGCTCCAGGAAGATTGCTACGGCTTCTAAGATCAACCTATCTCTAAGATATGAGTGATATGAAGCTCGTCACGAATGACTTACTCCAAACTCAACGATCTAAGGAAGAAGCTAGAAAATCCTAACGAAACGAACGAAACGAAGGCTACGAAGACGGAAAATCACACATAAGGGGAAAATCCACCAAAACACATATAATAT